>CM026280.1:32399-632399 GCA_014851415.1 Cnaphalocrocis medinalis
CCCGCCTGCCCCCCGGCAGGAGGGTATGCATAAGGAGTCGCAAGACTACGTTGGCCCACTTCGGGTCAGCGGCATTCCCCAGCGTCAACAAAAAAAGGGGAGGGCAACTGCCCCCCCTGGATCATGTTGACGTCTTTACTTATTTACTCATCTAGTACGTTTATCGATAGAAATGAAAAAAAAACCATTTGTGGGGAAAGGAGTCAAGGTTTGGCAGCGCAATTGTACTCTACTGGTGTTGCAAGTGTCTATCGCTTACCATCAGATGATCCGTCTGCTCATCTGCCACCTATCACAAATAAAACCTACGTAGTTAAAGAATTTATATAAGAACTAGTGGCCCGCCCTCACTTCGTTTCGGGACATTAGTTTCAAATAATACCAATAGATGGCACTGGAGGTCGAGTACTTCGCGCAAGTGTTTCGCTTTTTCGACTTACCTACAAGCGTTGTGGTTGCCTATAGAATTTAGCCTTTTATAAATAGCATAGAATATATAGGTACCTATTTTTTTATTCTTTATAACCACCTAGCTTGCAAAAAGTCTGATTTGCCCCCTCTGGCCCAGAACCTGGAACATGGGCGTACCCCCATGTGCACACCCCATGCATGGCACGTGTACACGCGGTATCATTCGAAACGCATCATTAGGGAATAGGAATGGTTTCGGTGCGTTGATTTGGCACGCTTGTAAATTAATCGCTTGATCGGATACCTCAATGTAAAAGTTCATTGACCTATCTGCATGACCCAAATTAAGTTCAGGCATTCAACCTAAATTTTGTGCGAATGTGTTCATTTGTTAAATTCATTTTTCGCTTACTTACATTACAGTTCATATTACGATCTTCATTTGGAAGTCGCGTTCTAATCCAATGAGTTACCATTGCCACATATATGGTTTTCATTTATTCAAATTTGCATTATGAGAGATTTGATCCCCTAATATCTAGTCTACCTTTACTGGATCAAGTCTCCCCAGATAAGGGGACAAATTGATCCTTTTGGAAAGTTCTGGGAAAATGCAAAAAATATATATATATGAGCACTAATAAATATAATAATCAAATAATGAGGAACAGTAGGTATTTACAAATTGCCTACCTATGTACGTTTTGTTTTTATAGAACTAACAATGGGGATCAAGTGTCCCCAGTTTTTCCCAAGAGTTTTTGAAAAAAATTAAATTTTAGTCAATATTCTTGCTCCTTAGAACCGTCAAATCGCAAAGTGTGTACGTTTGTATGAATAATACGCTATGGCCGGTAAATGTGCCGCAGAGTGTATTATTATAGGTAGGTAATAGAAAATCTAATAGGCTAGCACAAACTTTTCGAAAAGTCGGTAGTCTCTTCGTATCGTACGTATACATAATAAGGAATTTTAATTTGGAACTTGTGTTTTTTCATATAAAATTGCTCATAAATACTCAAAAGATACTTTGAACGTTCGTGCTAGCCCTTCTAGTTTGAATGGGGCTTCACGAGTTTCCTAGAGAAAGCGATGTCCGACTCCCACGATGGGTGGACTGAGTTTGACAAACAATAATTGTAATCGAAAATCTAAATCGTGTGGTCACCTTATTAGAGTAGGACGCCAATCAAGTTATAAACATCTCACGAGGCTCGAATGCAAGTAATGAGTACGCCATCTAGTTCTTATATACAATATCTTTGCAAAAATCATGCTAGTCACACATTTTTTAGTGACACGACAATTCAAAAATAGGTCTCCTGATCCGTTTCATGCCTAACATTTGATCGAGATAATTTTCATGATACCGTTGATCGATCCTGGTATCCCCCAGAGCGCAGGCTCCGTCGTAAATCATAGGATTAGCGCGTGGCCGCAACCGTGACAAATGGTTATTTTTGTTTTTTGTCCGCAGGGTGACTCTCCGTTCGGGAAGTCCGAAGCCTACATAAAACTAGAGCAACTCGGTGAGGGTTCCTACGCCACAGTATATAAGGGATATAGCAAGTGAGTATACATAATGTACATTATACTAGGTTACACATCATCTTCTTCTTACGGCGATAAAGTAAATTTTTTTCGGTTCAAAATATGAACTATACTAAACTCGCATTTACTCGCGACAGACAGTAGAGTTTTATTCATTAACTAGTGGCCCGACCTCACTTCGCTTCGGGACCGTAATTCAGAAATGAACCAATAGATGGCGCTGTGTTCAATTACATCGCGCAAGCGTTTCGTGTTTTCAGTTTACCTATAAGCCTTGTCGTTGTCCATAGAAGTTATCTCTTTATGAAGTAGTATAGATAAAGTATGATATTGACAGATAAGTTGTTCAAAATGGGCAGTTTATAGAGCATTAACTTTATAGTCGCGCCAAGACTTCTGGTAGTTTGGGACCAAGTCAATGTATGTGATGTTGCCTTAAGTATTAATTAAGTTTTATTAATGAAGGCAGTAATTAAATTTGTTTCGCTACTGTCGCTTATCTTCTAGGCTATTACAGGCAAGTCAAGTAATTACAGGGACGACAATGCAACTATTACTGAGTCTAACAATCTGCATTGTCCATGCAGTGGTGGGGTAGGTTAGGGGATTAGGAAGGAAGCCGAAGGGCCCTCGCACATACCACTATTAACTCTTAACTCGATGTATTAAGGTTTAAAGTCGGGTGGATATTTCTGGAGTTTCAATTAATCCTAGGCTTTAGTCCATCAGTGTGCGTTGAGTGGTATATATTGATATTAACGGTGACGAAGTCCCTACACAATTTAAACGTTGGTACTATGTATGTATTGATTTTATGTCATAGGTAACTTTATCAATTCACTAAGAAGTACCTACTACCTCTTACTAGAAGGATGCAACTGTTTACAGGAGTCCATACACAATGACGTTATTTCTACTTGTACTTATTATACCTTTATGCGCTATATTCCATTGTAGTACCGTTGCCGTTTCAACCGTGACGCATTGGTTGTCATTGTAATTGATATGCAAACGTGACCTTTAGTGCTATTCTTTGCGGCCCTGATCTCAGTGCATGCTCATTCTAGAAAATTCTGCGGCAATGTTGTCATTACAAAATGTAACACTACCGTGAAACGGAAGGGAATATTTTATTGATTTTTTGTTTTTGGCAACACAGATAGTTGTGCCATCCGAAAAGTTCATGAGCAAACGTCTCTAATATATATTTAAAAAAATACAGCTTTTTGAAGATTATTATTCAAAATTATGCGAAAACATTGTGCGGAAAACTTCAAAGATATCTTTGTAAGTATAAGATTCGTCGTTAATAACGAATATTTACTGTATTTAGTAGTTATTTGGGATGGGATAAAGTGGGGTTATATTTTTTTTCCTGCTAGTGTTGCCGTTAATAATTTATAATTTGTACCGTGGGGTGACTTTGATAGCTCCACGGGGCTACTTTGATGGCACTATCAAAGTAACCCCTCAATATTTTGATGCTATTGAAAACTTAATTGGGCTTAATTTTTCCATTCCAGAATCATGGTGCGAACATATAAAAACCTGTTAGGGTCAAGGGCTTATAAAAAATTTAAAGATTATAATTTAGCGCAAGTTTTAAACAGTGGTGAAGGAAGGAATGTCAATAAAACGGACAACTGAAACATATAAGAGAATTTAAAGATAATTTAAAGAAGTAAGAGATGATATAACTAACGTAGACCCTGAAAAAAATATTGTGGCATTTTTACCAAAACCAGAAGAAAAGACAGATGATGCTGGTAATACTATAATTGAATTTACTTTCGATATAAACCTATTAGAATGAAAATAATGACGTTACTTAGTGATTTCGGATCGTGATTTTAGACTTAGAAATCTTGATTAAGAGTGAATTGCTTACTATTTTTGATAACTTATCTTTACTGTTTTAAGAATTCATAAGTGAGAATTATAATAAGATCGTTGTCTTTGAAATATTTAAAAATTATAAAGTTTGTTTTTTATAATGTCATTACTCATTATTGTAATGACTTTCCTATTTCAGACTGATTTATAAAGCAATATAGTATTGTTCAGATTTGATTGGGTTATCTGAAAATATATGTCTTTTAATAAAAACTAACCTTGTTTCATTATTTTCTTACAAAATAAGTGCTAAAACGTGCTATCAAAGTTACCCCATAGTAAAAAAAGTTAAATAACTCAAAAAGTACTGATAGAAAATATAAACTGCTTTTAGTAAATTTTCTTAGGATTGGGGTTTCTTTCCAAATATTAAATAAAAAGATGGGGTTTCAAACTAGCCCCACTTTTATTGTAACTTTGATATCGACTTTTTTATTTTTTTTCAGCCAAAATATTCATTTATTTCTTTATTTCTCTAGGTATTTGGAAAGAGCTCACCTATGCAGTAATAACTTATTTTTTATAAATAAATTTATGGCAAAAACATGGAAAATACGAGGAATCAAAATTTAAAAGCTATCAATGTCGCCCCATTCCACGGTACCAATTTTCTGTCGGTTTCTAGCAGGCTTTTCTCTTCGATATGTACGTAAGTTCAGAATATGCAGGTGCTCAGCACTTACCGAATTACGCCGTCATAGATAGGTTATTAAGGTACGATTCGACTAATCTTTATCCGACATTGAAATTTTAAGACTGTCATTCCATACAATCGGAGCGCTATACCAAAGATTAATTGTCGGATTCGTCGAATCGCGCCTAAATGCATTAAAGCGCTGGGTATTATTTAGCTCACTAGGTTATTTCGCTGAAACTCAGGTAAATGTCTCAAGAACAGAAATAGGCGATCAAAAGGATATTTAATAGTAAGTGGTTAAACCTCAATAAGGAAACCCTATTGTCGCATGGATAATCGTCACTTTAATAGTGTATCCTTTTAAATAGGGTTTCTCTTAAAAAGGAGTTTTCCGGTTCCTGCTTCCAACTTGAGTCGAACGAACGCGCCGATTCACTTCCCACTACCATAGTATAAAATCAGTACTCCGTACAGTATGCACACTCCCTGTATCTCGTTAATAAAAAAAATGCTCTTAACATGATATTATGATGTTCAAAGTAAACTAATGCATGTATTCAAGGCGCTTGTACACACCGAAACAAACATTGAATAAGTCAAAATTGAATGAATTCAACTTTTGTCCTTTTTTCATTAATGTTTCCCCATTTATTTACAGTACAATTTATCTTCATGCTGTCAGTGAAGTTTTCACCAGACTTATCTTCTCGTTCATTAATTGTGAAGTATGATGTTGGTACTGTGTAAATAATTGCGGTTTCCCCATTGTTTCATCGATTATGCAAATTATATGGCCCATTTTCCCTGAACTTCCTTAATGCCTTAAATCTCTGAACTTAATAGTCTATCTGTATTATCACAGTGTAACAAAAGCCAGTAGCAAGACATAGTAATGCCCACGTAAACAGTAACAGAAGGTGCTTCTCTTCTATCAATGACAAAAAGAAATCATAAAGTTTCAGCAGTTCTGGAGTTGGAGGCCCTGTGAACGAAAACTTGAGAGTTGTGGACGCAGTGAGCATGTCCTTCCCAACAAGACATCTCTTGCTTTCTCTCTCTCTCTCTCTCTATCTTTCTCTGCATTGATCTTCGAGAGTTAAGGCATGTTTACATTGGTCGTTAGTTCCCAGATGAGTGGGGTTAACACACGCTTCAGTCCCGGGTGGAACGAAAAGGAGCGGAGATCAATGCCCAAGAACGATTTATAGACTAATATTAATCTCCCTTTGAATCGAACTACTAGTTATTATAACTTAATCTAGGGAATGTTATCTATCATCCAATTCTTTCTATCGAAGTCACTATTCCCATTGAAAAAGGTTAGCGCAATTCCATGTCTCTTCAGCTAACTCTGTGTCAATTACTACAAAAGGAATGATTTATTATCCGCTTTCATCTATCATTTCTTCGTTCTACTACCACTATTGTCCTGTCCTCTGTATGTTAAAACTATCGAGCATTGGAAACAGTGATAAATGAAACTAGGTTTTCAATGTCAAGTTGTTTTTCGAAGCTAAAAGTGCTAGCTGGTAAATCACTTAAATACAATGGTAGGGTGGGATTTTACCGACCGTCTAATCTAAAGGAAAACGGCGCGAATTTGACTCAAGTTACAGTTATACCGTAATGGCCTAATTACTAGCTGGGTTTTCTAAAAGATAGTATGGTTCCTCTGTAAACCTCAGGATAATTAGCCTACTGGACATATGCCTCTCCAACTGTTTGCCACTCCGATCTTTTGCTACGTGCATCCAGCTCCTGTCAGCCATCTTGCGCAGATCGTCACTCCATTTGGGTTGAGGGCGTCCTACACTACTTATACCAAGAGGCGATTTCCACTCTCTACTGAAGAACTCGTTTACCCCAGCAGTTGTCAGTTCTGCGGCTGATATAACCAGGCCACTTCCAACTATATCTAAGGAGAATCGAAAATCGATGCAACCCAATTGGCATACCTCGAGTCCTGTTGAGTCATCTCATCTACTCGTAATGTCATTGTCGAGCACCGACTGAGCCAAATGCCACCCAAAGAAGTTAACTACAAACCTACTTGGCCTCTTGCCTACTTTGTACCAGGTTTCGTAAAATAAGATCTTTAATTATTACATCACAGGCAAATAAGTAGTGTTGTCAGAAAAACATCGATGATATAAATTATATCCATCGATCACTATTATGTATTTACTTGATGTAGATTTGGTACCTTATTTGCATACCTTTAGCATTCGTACTGCAGCGCGAGTGTCCTGACGTCAACCAATATGTAAAACTTTGGCTCTTGGTTACTTAGCTGACGGTCGGTTTGGTGTCCGCCTCGAAATATATTTTAAAGTTTCATGAGGTGTCGAGCGTCTGCCTTTGAATCGCTGTGGGTCACAAACATGATATTAACATACGGTCCGTAACGGAATATATTTTTAAGTTCTAGTTTTATGTCTACGTTTACCCCAGTGTAATGTATTATATTTTGGTAATGTAAAGGCTACATATTACGTTAAGAATTTTATCGTTTCAGCGTTCTTTTATGAGCATATTTTGGTGTACGTTGCTAGTATTTTTGTTGTAAATACAAAGGCAACAATTCTGATAGTGTATACCGTTCTCTAAGTTAATTCCTTTTAATTAACACATTCGTACTGCCATCTCGTTCATCCATCAGTTGTAATGGCTACAAATCAGTGGTTTTCTCGTGGAGTAGACATTCCGCTGAGGCTTATCATTTCGCACAAATAGCTGCATATACGTTTCATTAAACGCCCTTCTGGATTCTGGATCCTTTTTTACATAGTGAATGTATATTCTATATGTTCTTTTTGAAGCGAATAAACGTTTTATCTATCATCTATTATATTGATCCATTCTGTAGGCTTAGTATGTTAGCACTGAGAGTTGATATGCGGGATCGTTAGAATCCAATTAACGCTTACTGCATTTATGCTGATGGGGCAGGCTCTAATAAGAGGCATTAACTGAGATCACACCGTAATTAGGAGTTTGTGATTCATTTTATTATGGGTTTCATGAGAGAAAAGGTTATCGACCTAGTGTTTTAATTACAATCACAGATATAAAATGAGAGCTGATTTATTGAAATAAATCTGAATCTGAAAAAGTCTGTCTTTTTTTTAAACGTAACTTCGTATCATCACGTGAATGAGGAAATTGGGATTTAGGTAGGTAAGCCTAAGAATCGCATTCTCTTTAATTTAATTTCGCATTTTGTTTTAGTTCTTTATAACGCTTAATTTCGTTGACGCAAGTTACGTGTAAGCGTACCCAGGAATTTGCTAAGTCTGGTGATCTCAACGCAACTGACATTTATAATCATAACCATAGCAAGCCTTAGACATACGCTAGTAAGCGTAGGAAATAAATAAAACAGGCTTAACTTAAATACCTAATAGAAGTGCCTCAAAAATGTATTGAAATGTTTTCAAAGCCGTTGTAATGGAGGTGCCATTACCACGGAGCGGGCCAAGTATTTCGCGCAACATTCCCAAATTCCCCGAATTTGCCACAATTTCTATAAATAGGTCGCAACTCGCACCATAATGAGTGCACCCGGTTGTCGTATTCATAGCTGGTGGTAGGGTTGCCAAACTATCGATAAAATTATTCGATAGCACTAAGTAATGTACTGTGGCTACGAAGATCGGGCTCAAGACTATCGGCTTTAGGGGATTTCCGCGATCAGAACTGCCACAGTTTAAACGACCAATAGGTTAAAGCGAATGCCGTGCAGATGAGAGAGAGTCTGAGTTTTCGCAGTAATAGGTGTAAGTTCAGTTATATTGCATACTTGTGTCTTTACACACCGAAACCGTCGTAGAGCGACAGAACTTAAGACAGAAAACCTTTTTAAGATGAGGCTTGCTTTGCCCGCCAGATCGGCGACGACGGCTGCGAATCTAGCGAGGCGCCCGCCTTTAGTTTTATTTGAGTTGGGGCGTTCCGATTGTTTCATAGTTCGACAGTGACTTGGCTATGGCCAAATTTCCGCGTCACTTTGCGGCGGCCGATTTATCCACTACGCCACCGAAGTATTTTTTTATTGTCATAATCGACATTTTTACAATTTATCGCAGCTGCAATATTATCGATAGCCTAACTAAGCTTTTGCGACCGCACTAGCCGGTGGAAGTTCTCCGGCAATCCGCAATAATTCGGCGGCCGCTTCGTGTTTTATTTGAGTTGGCTTTTCGTCGGTTCAGAGTTCGTTAGTCACTCGGTTACGACCAAGTTTCTGTGTCACTGTTACAGCGTTGGAAATATAATTTGTAAATTCAGCCTCTAATGAGTAAAGGACTTCACAACTTTAGTCAAGATCTCGTTATTGACTTCGTTTTCGCTAACATTGATATCTTGTAAACAATGAAGCTAGGCTTGTAACCATGGTAACAAAGAGTACTTTGTAGTATTCCGTTTGTAAGTAAGAAGTAAAATAGCCTATTCCTGCCCAATTAATACTTAGGGTGTCTTTATAAAAATGTTACATTCTCCCTATCTGCTACAATGACAGAGAAGTATTTGATAATGCTCTGGTTTGTGCTCTGCGATTGTGACGATGGTATTCGTATGGCAAAGTTTTTTCTCGGAACGATATTTTGATGTCGCGAGGCCCTCTTGTCTTTAATCTTTATTTCAACTTAAAATGAAAACGAATCGTTGGTGGAAATATGTATATTTTCCGCAAGGTAATAAAAATAAAACTGAAACTACTAACATACAACAAAAAATAAAACATAGTTTCCAGTTTTAAATTAAATAAATTCCGACTGATTTGATTGTAACAGTATGGAAATTTATTATTAAAAACCAATGCATTTGTTTTCCTACAGCGGCTGTCCATACACACTTGCTGGTAGGTTCCTTTCCCCTAATAATACCTATCTACAAAACGATATCGTTTAGTTTTACAATTTAAAAGAAAAACTTGCTGTTAAAGTGTTCTTATAAGCAAACCGTTCATAATCTTACATAAACACGTAAGCCCCGAGGGTAAGGTTAACTCAGATACCATGTTGCCAGCCGACACGATCAGAGCCAAAGATCTTACGTTACCTACACAATGTTAGCTTGTAGTTCTTACAAAGGCTTCTGTTCCTCGAATGGGAACAATACCACAGAATATTTGATAACACTATACGTAGAGGCGGCAGATACAATATTCATAGACCAGAACACTTGCCCCGACCTGACCTCGCTTTGGAAACCTCGGCGATCTAGCTTCGGTGTTAACGGCACATGCAGTGTATTTATGCGCGTAAAACCTATTAAACGCGCACCATACTCGTAGTTAGCGTTTTGTAAAATAAACACACTAAGGAAGTCGGCTCTAGCTGACATTGATTACTACTTACTTACCTACTCCACTGGCTCAGCGACCCGAAACGAGTCTTGGCCTCCGAAACAAGAGAACGCCACTTTGGTCTATCCTGCTCTACTTGTCGCCGGTCACCGGCCTGAAGTTCTCGCCGATCATTTTCGACGACGTCTTTCCAGCGAAAGGCACCTAGGCTGGCCTACTGGGCGTCGGCCAATCGGTCGGCTCTGGTATGCTTTCTTCACGAGAACGATCCTCGTCCAGTCTCTCCAAGCCAGCGAAGACGATGCGCCTTGATCTCGCCGATGATGTTAGGCGTGTCCACAATCTTCTCTATTACGATATTTGAGCGTATCTTTCAGCCTAATCTTACTGGGTTCAGAATTAAGCGGAGTACCTTTCTTTTCGCTACGAGTATTTTTGCTCTTATTTAAGTTAGCGTCCAAACCTCACAGCTGACCTTGATTGAGTTTGTTAATTTACGCGCTATCGTGTCTTCTGTCTCATGCTGAACCACGCTGAAATCTGATTAATTTCTACGTAGTTTACGAAAAATTCGTTTCCGAACTCTAAACGTGCCGGAAAAACGCTAGCCTAAAATACTAACTTGCAAGGTCTCTAACGGAATGGAAATTAATGTTAATTGCTAAAGCGTTTAATTGCCGCCAAATAATTCCGATTGAAACGTATCCACATTATTCTACACGTCAATGGCGCTAGCGTACGTAATAAATTAACGGTATTTTGTGGAAACTATTTGCATACGTTATTCGCTTGTTTATTGAGTTATCTCCAATTTTAATTGTCATTGTAGGCCGTATGCGCAATCGAAAATTGTTTTTTTTTTCTTTATTGCTCATGCAGTGAAGAGCACATTACATAAAATTATAGAAGCATGTAAGGACATTGTGGAATATTACCCTACCTTGTGTGAAATGCTTCTTTGAAACAATACTTCTTACGAATATTATATATAGTGGCCGCCCGCAACTTCGTTTGCGTGAACTTTATGACTCTTGACTTAAAGATGATTATTTAAATAGAATTTAACAAAAATATTACTTATTATAAATGTTCGTTTATAGGTTAATAGATTTTTAAGGCGGCTCATTAATATTTTATACGAAATGCTAAGGAATGGAACAACTTTTCCCGGCCGGCTTTTGTATTTCCAGAGAGCTACAATTTGGGTGTCTTTAAGTCGAGAGTGAATAGGCTTCTTCTGGGAAAGCACGCTACATCTTAGACCTCATTGTCACTCTCCATCAGGTGAGATGAGGTCAAGTGCAAACCCATTTAATATTTAAAATATCAACTTATAATGAAAGTAACCCCCAAATTATTTTTTATTCCATTAGGGGATGTAAGTATTCTATTAAAGTTTGAATCTTATATTTTATCCATCAATTCTGTCAAAGAATGTGTATGCAAAAGTTGGAGTAAATTGGGCCAAGGAATCACGTAGTCCCATGAACAAACTTTGAACCCCCTTTTCGCTCCATTAGGGGTTTAAGTTCGGAATATCCTTCCTTATAGGATCTCATCCGAAAATGCTCATCACATTTGACAATTTTCCATTACATTTTATTCCATATTTGTGATAGTGTAGCTGGGCTCTTAGAGGTCCAAACCAGATGTTCCATGATCTTTGATTTTTTTTCATGGCATCATAAATTGCTCATCAATCTGAACAACTTTTGATGGTGCCATTGACCTACCTCTTATAGTTTAGCTGGGCTGTTGTGGTTATACATCAAGGAGCCTGATCTTCAAAATGTAATATATCCTATAAGTTGCCCTGATATTACAGCTATACACTAAAAAGGTTTCATTCGAATTGGTTCAGTAGTTTTCGAGATTAGCGCGAACAAACAGACAAACAGACAAACAGATAAACAGACAAACAGACAAACAGACAAACAGACAAACAGACAAACAGACAAACAGACGAACAGACAAACAGACAGACAAAAATTTTAAAAATCATTGATTCATGTTCTATTACTGTTTTTTAGTCGTCCTAAGTTATTTTGAGATAAATATCTTTAATGTACAGACACAGCTTTTTTACATTTTTATTATATGTATAGAAGTACCTACGCTAAAGTTGTCAAGATACGTGTAAGTACATAGTCGTGCCATAAATTCTGTCCCTCATATAAACATGCCTAGTGAAAAAAAATTAAATAAAAGAAATTTTAAAAAGCATTTATTTTAAACTTACTACATATATAGATATTACAAATGTTAAAATTATTCAAAAATGTCCTCCTTTAGCCTTACACATTTCTCCAAACGTCCTGGCCATTCATCTATGGCTGCACGAATCACATTCAATGGTATCGAGGCTGCTACCTTCACTAAATTTGCTTTTAGCGACTAAAATAAATAAAAATGCGTAGAATATCTAAAAACAAACTACTTACTACGCTGGCTCAACGATCCAAAGTGGGTCTTGGCCTCCGACGTCAAAGTTCGCCATTTTTGCGGTCCTGTGCCAATTCCGCCCAATCGTGCACGTTAAGTGCTTTGAGGTCCTTGGCGACTTCGTCCCCTCCAGCGGTATCTCGGACGACCCACAGGACGTCGCCCCGTTGGTCGTCCCAGATAGGCTCTTTTGGCTGCGCGATCCTCTCCCATTCTCTCCACGTGTCCGAGCCAGCGTAGTCGGGATGCTGTTATTTCCCCGATGATGTTCGGCTCGGCTATCAGATCTTCGATCTCACGGTTAAACCTGTGCCTCCAGCACCCATCTTCTCCTTTGGTTGGTCCCAGAATCTTTCGGAATATCTTCCGTTCCGTCACTAGCAGTTGCCCGCCAGTTGAAAATCATATGGCAACTGTCTCAAACACAGGCGACACCTATGAAGACCCTCCAACCGAAGACGAAGTGCGTAGAGCTACGATGAGGCTAAAAAAACCACAAGTCCTCCAGGGATAGACCAAATACCAGGAGAAATGTGGAAGTATGGAGGTGAAGCGGTGCAATCTCATCTGTATAAGCTGATTAGCAAAATATGGGAAGAAGAAAAACAACCCGATGATTGGAACATGGGAGTTATCTGCCCAATCTTCAAAAAAGGAAGTAGGAAGAAATGCGACAACTACAGAGGGATTGCACTGCTTCCTACTGCGTACAAAGTGCTGTCGTATGTTCTCCTAAAAAACAAAGCTTACCAAATTTTTATGAAATATTTTTACTAAACCTCCAGAATCCTGTAGAATGTCTAAAGTACCTATATTTTTCATATACCTATATTTCACATAGCGCGCGTCTGTCGACACACGATCCCTCGATTAATTAGTTTAGGAATACTTCAGTTTGAGTAATTAATACTCTGAAAAGTTCCCGGCAGGACGGAAACTGCCTATAACAATAGGATTATAGGATCTCATCCGAAAATGCTCATCACATTTGACAATTTTCCATTACATTTTATTCCATATTTGTGATAGTGTAGCTGGGCTCTTAGAGGTCCAAACCAGATGTTCCATGATCTTTGATTTTTTTTCATGGCATCATAAATTGCTCATCAATCTGAACAACTTTTGTTATGGTGCCATTGACCTACCTCTTATAGTTTAGCTGGGCTGTTGTGGTTATACATCAAGGAGCCTGATCTTCAAAATCTAATATATCCTATAAGTTGCCCTGATATTACAGCTATACACTAAAAAAGGTTTCATTCGAATTGGTTCAGTAGTTTTCGAGATTAGCGCGAACAAACAGACAAACAGACAAACAGATAAACAGACAAACAGACAAACAGACAGACAAAAATTTTAAAAATCATTGATTCATGTTCTATTACTGTTTTTTAGTCGTCCTAAGTTATTTTGAGATAAATATCTTTAATGTACAGACACAGCTTTTTTACATTTTTATTATATGTATAGAAGTACCTACGCTAAAGTTGTCAAGATACGTGTAAGTACATAGTCGTGCCATAAATTCTGTCCCTCATATAAACATGCCTAGTGAAAAAAAATTAAATAAAAGAAATTTTAAAAGCATTTATTTTAAACTTACTACATATATAGATTATTACAAATGTTAAAATTATTCAAAATGTCCTCCTTTAGCCTTTACACATTTCTCCAAACGTCCTGGCCATTCATCTATGGCTGCACGAATCACATTCAATGGTATCGAGGCTGCTACCTTCACTAAATTTGCTTTTAGCGACTAAATAAATAAAAATGCGTAGAATATCTAAAAAACAAACTTACTTACTACGCTGGCTCAACGATCCAAAGTGGGTCTTGGCCTCCGACGTCAAAGTTCGCCATTTTTTGCGGTCCTGTGCCAATTCCGCCCAATCGTGCACGTTAAGTGCTTTGAGGTCCTTGGCGACTTCGTCCCTCCAGCGGTATCTCGGACGACCCACAGGACGTCGCCCCGTTGGTCGTCCCAGATAGGCTCTTTTGGCCGCGCGATCCTCTCCCATTCTCTCCACGTGTCCGAGCCAGCGTAGTCGGGATGCTGTTATTTCCCCGATGATGTTCGGCTCGGCTATCAGATCTTCGATCTCACGGTTAAACCTGTGCCTCCAGCACCCATCTTCTCCTTTGGTTGGTCCCAGAATCTTTCGGAATATCTTCCGTTCCGTCACTAGCAGTTGCCCGCCAGTTGAAAATCATATGGCAACTGTCTCAAACACAGGCGACACCTATGAAGACCCTCCAACCGAAGACGAAGTGCGTAGAGCTACGATGAGGCTAAAAAACCACAAGTCTCCAGGGATAGACCAAATACCAGGAGAAATGTGGAAGTATGGAGGTGAAGCGGTGCAATCTCATCTGTATAAGCTGATTAGCAAAATATGGGAAGAAGAAAAACAACCCGATGATTGGAACATGGGAGTTATCTGCCCAATCTTCAAAAAAGGGAAGTAGGAAGAAATGCGACAACTACAGAGGGATTGCACTGCTTCCTACTGCGTACAAAGTGCTATCGTATGTTCTCCTAAAAAACAAAGCTTACCAAATTTTTATGAAATATTTTACTAAACCTCCAGAATCCTGTAGAATGTCTAAAGTACCTATATTTTTCATATACCTATATTTCACATAGCGCGCGTCTGTCGACACACGATCCCTCGATTAATTAGTTTAGGAATACTTCAGTTTGAGTAATTAATACTCTGAAAAGTTCCCGGCAGGACGGAAACTGCCTATAACAATAGGATTATAGGATCTCATCCGAAAATGCTCATCACATTTGACAATTTTCCATTACATTTTATTCCATATTTGTGATAGTGTAGCTGGGCTCTTAGAGGTCCAAACCAGATGTTCCATGATCTTTGATTTTTTTTCATGGCATCATAAATTGCTCATCAATCTGAACAACTTTTGTTATGGTGCCATTGACCTACCTCTTATAGTTTAGCTGGGCTGTTGTGGTTATACATCAAGGAGCCTGATCTTCAAAATCTAATATATCCTATAAGTTGCCCTGATATTACAGCTATACACTAAAAAAGGTTTCATTCGAATTGGTTCAGTAGTTTTCGAGATTAGCGCGAACAAACAGACAAACAGACAAACAGATAAACAGACAAACAGACAAACAGACAGACAAAAATTTTAAAAATCATTGATTCATGTTCTATTACTGTTTTTTAGTCGTCCTAAGTTATTTTGAGATAAATATCTTTAATGTACAGACACAGCTTTTTTACATCTATATAATATAAAGCTCGATTACCACTGACTCACTCACTCACTGATCAGGGCTGTTTTGCGGTATGTTTGGGTTTATTTTTGCGGGAAATGTTTTGACAACCCTAAGTGTTTTTTTAATCAATGCAGGTTTTTGACATTTAAAGAAAAAAAAAACAAAATGGCGGCCGTTTTTGCGACATCAACTTTTTTGTTACGGCAGTTATTCGAGATGTGAAAAGTGTCTCAGAATCACCCTTTGCTATTATGTACATGACAGGAAAAAAAAGTTGAAAAAACAAAATGGCCGCGCCGCCATCTTGGATTGAAAATTTGATTTCGAGCACTTTTCACGGGATCGTAGCTGAGGGGGGCGCCGCTCGATTTTCAAATTTCTTTTTTTAATCTGTGGCGTATATGTTCTTACTTTCAAACGTCATTTACGATTTTTCAAAATCCAAGATGGCGCCGCCCCTGGCGGCCATTTTGTTTGGAGAAAAAAAAGTGCACTTTTCAAACGAATTTTGCGGGGTGATGGCAACACTAGAGAGATTTGAAATGTTCCGAGCGTCGGTGGGTATTTTATCACAGTATTGCCATGACTGAGAAATTCTACCAAATTCATGGTAGTTTTTGGGCCACGGCCCCGAATGGTAGAAAAAAAAAGTTGCCATGTTTGCAAAATCCGAGTATGCAGTTTTGTAGTCATTGGGCCTCGCAATGTCCTTCAGATAGTTTTTTGGAAAAATACTGGCAACACTGGAAATGGCGGCGGAAATAAATTTTCGGGTGTCGCTGACTTCTAGAGGTTCCTTGGACGAGGGTATCATAGATGGAAAAAAAATAAAAATTGTCTCTGATAGGTTATGCTATGTAGTATATGGGAAAAATACGCGCTGTCAAAAAAACAAGATGGCGGACGAGCTGGCGGCCATCTTGTGAAATCGTATTTTTTTGAAAATTTTCAAAGTGATTTTTTTGACTGATGGCGACACTTGAGAAAGTTTGCATGTATGAGGCAGGTGTGAGTCTTGCTTACATGTGTTGCCATGTCGAAAAACATTTTTGCGTTTTTTGATAGTTTAGGCGTCAGGGCCCAAAATAGTAAAAAAAAATAAAAATTGATTTCCAGGAAAAGTAAACACATCAAACCTTTAGTTGGGTTAGTCTAAATGACATTAGGTCATTTTTAACAAAATCATCTGGCAACACTGGGAGATATTGAGAAAAATGTTTTTTTGACATGGTCATTTTTGAGAGGTTCCTTGGGGAACCAGTATTATTTTAGAAAAAAAATTAAAACGCCATTCGAAGCGATATGATGTAGTATATGGGAAAAATATGGGTTGTCAAAAAATCAAGATGGCGGACGAGTTGGCGGCCATTTTGTAAAAAAAAGGAGATTTGAAAAAAATCAAAGTTGTTTTTCGACCAGATGGCGCTACTTGGGGAACTCATGATGTATGACGCGAACGAGTGTCTTTCTAAGGTGTGTTGCCATGTTCAAAAATATTTTCATAATTTTAAATAAGTTTCGAGACTTGGTCAAAAAATAAAAAAAATAAAATGACAGTTGTTGGGGAAAAAAAGTACATGAAGGCTTGAATTAGGTATTTGAAATCCCTTTTGTCCATTTTTACTAAAATTAACTGGCAACACTGGGAGCAGCGTCCAAAAGAAAATTTTGACAGGGGCATTTTTGAGAGGTTCCTTGGGCGAGCAGTATTATCTCAGAGAAAAAGTAAAAACGTGGTTCGACGCGGTATATGTTGTAGAATATGGGAAAAATATGGGTTGTTGAAAAAAACAAGATGGCGGACGAGCTGGCGGCCATTTTGTAAATGTTGAGTTTTTTCGCACTTAAAAACCGATTTTTCGGGCAGTTGGCGCCACTTGACGAGAATCGTTGTTATAATCTTTATGGTAGGTATTAACAAGAGCTACAAAATGGTAGAAAAAAAAAACTTCATCCTCAAGGAAAATTTTAAGATTTAGTACAAAACTTGTGTAAAATGTACGTAAAATTGTAAATACTCAACGTCTGTGTATTGTGCCCTGTCAAAAAGTGACATGTATTGTCATTCTCAACCAACCAGAGCATTTACAAAAACATGCGACGAAAAAAAAAAAGAAAATTTTTTTTTACTCTACTACGAAATTTTCCCATACATTTTGTACTGAAGTCGGCTGAACCCTACACATAGGTACCAGCCAGAAGAATTATTATGAAAACATGCGATGGAGATACAAAATATTAGGGTTATGGGAGAGATGGCAACTAAACCGGGACTATGGAAGGGAATTGAGTTGAGTTGATATTGATGATACAACGGGTCGCCTGCTTTATCGACCTTCTGTCTTAAGTTTTTACGTAATTCTCAAACCTAACAACTTACAGTGACCATATCATATTGAGGAACTATAAAGATTCAATAACATACAAAACTAAAAAACTCAAGAAAATTTAGAGTTTCAAACGAAACCACTTATGTAAAATCAATGAGAAGAACCGCAAATATAACTTGGTAATTTCATATATTTATATAGTATTACCACAATATTTATGCGGTTAGTGTAACTAAAAATTTAAATTAAGTTGAATCAAAATTTCATAAAGTAATTTTATCACTTGTGCTTGTTAGCACTACCTACTGACATTAACGTTACGATTATGAACTTTGAATCGCTTAGCCAGCTCAGCGTAGGCATCAAGTGTGGGCTTATATGGAGCTTAAATGGAAAAATCTAAATACTCGACACAAGCCCCGAACACTGAGCGAAGCGCCGCGTAGGGCGAAGCCCGGAGCGGCCATTTCATCACGAGTTTTCTTCACAAACCCATGCGAAGCGCCGCGTAGGGCGAAGCCCGGAGCGGCAAATACATCGATTGTTGCACCGGGAGAATCCCGCAACGGCCATTTCATCATATCATACAGCGGCAGAGCCAAGCGGAGCGCCGCGTAGGGCGAAGCCCGGAGCGGCCATTTCTATCACTCGTTATATTGCAAGAATATAGCAGAGCGCCGCGTCGGGCGCAGCCCGGAGCGGCCTTCTAACTGTACATATGGACTTTTTCATCGTGTTCAACGTAACATTGCGGAGCAAAGGCGAAGTGCCGCGTAGGGCGAAGCCCGGAGCGGCCACTTTCATATGGGTGCGACGAAAAATGAATGCGGAGCGCCGCGTAGGGCGAAGCCCGGAGCGGCCATTCCATTACAAGTTTGAACTTCAAAACCAAGTGGAGCGTTGTGAAGGGCGAAGCCTGGAGTGGCCATTTCAACCTGACTTTCAGGGGCAGTACCAAGCAGAGTGCCGCGTAGGGCGAAGCCCGGAGCGGCCATTTCAATCACTTGGTGTGTTGCGAGAATATAGCAGAGCGCCGCGTCGGGCGCAGCCCGGAGCGGCCTCCTAACAGTATGTATGGACTTTTTCATTGTGCTCTATGCAACATCTAGAAGCAAAGGCGAAGCGCCGCGTAGGGCGAAGCCCGGAGCGGCCATTCCACCGCAAGCACGACATATCAATCTAAGCGGAGCGCCATTTAATAGAAACACGACGCATGACATTAAGCGGAGCGGCTTTTCATCGTTAGATAGACGGGCAGAACCAAGCAGAGCGCCGCGTAGGGCGAAGCCCGGAGCGGCCATTTCTTTGTAAGTTTCATACGCAGAACCAAGCGTAGCACCGCGTAGGGCGAAGCCCGGAGCGGCCATTTCATCGAAAGTTACACATGCAAAACCAAGCGGAGCGCCGCGAAGGGCGTAGCCCGAAGCGGCTACTTATTTCATCTCAAGTTTATTAAACATAAAAACCAACCGGTGCGCCGCGTAGGGCGAAGCCCGGAGCGGCCATCCATCACAAGGCTTATGGACAAAACCAAACGGAGCGCCGCGTAGGGCGCAGCCCGGAGCGGCCATTTCATCACAAGTTTATCTAACATAAAACCATCGGTGCGCCGCGTAGGGCGAAGCCCGAAGCGGCTATTCCATCACAAGGCTTATCGACAAACTAAGAGGAGCGCCGCGTAGGGCGCAACCGTCCCAAGATCATACATTTGATTTATCTTTCCGTTGGCAAAAAAGTATAAGAGCAGCCGTGACAGACAGAGAACCGCCCCGTGTATCTTCGCGAGGCCGCAGGCCGAGCTGCGTCTCGCGAGGCCGAAGGCCGAGCTCCGCGGAGGGCGAAGCCCGTAGCGTCGCCGCGCAGGGCGCAGCCCGTAGCGGCTAAGCGTCGCAGACCTAGCTTGAAGGCGCACCCGCGCAAAGCGCGGGGCGGCAAAAAGCTAGTTATCTTATAAATAGAGTAGTGTTAGTAACACACAAAAGTAGCAAAGAGTTCGTAACTTATATAACCCTCTGGACCAACGAGGACCAGAAAGGCGATGTGTATCTGATACCACCGTCTTCAGGACGCTGTTGAGGCTGCCACGCACTCTGTTTATCAGAGATGCAGATTTTTTTGCGAAGGATTGCGTGAAAGTCATCGATATGTCACAGGCGTGAAGCAGCCCCTGTGCTGTGTTTCGTCGAGTGAGTGAACAGGATGAACATCTTTGACGCGCTGCAGTATCTAAATAACGTGGTAAACGTTAAAGCGACGTGCGCTTGTGGCCCCGGGCTCGATCCCCAAGTCGCGCTAAAATAGGTTACTTATCTGAGTCTTTCTGTGAAATTCTCAGTGTCAGCCCGAAGTCCGAAAGTTGGTCGTCATGTACCTCCCGGGTCTCGAAAAGCAAGTTAAGACGTTGGTACTGCGCCAGATCTCTCCTCGGTGGTGTCACACGGGTGCACCATCAAACCGAAAGTTAGTGGTCTTGGTGGTTGGTGGTTATCCCCCGTGCCTCGGAAAGCACGTTCAGATGTTGACCCTGCACCCGATATCTCCTCGATATCGCGTCACACTGGTGCCCCATCGAATTAAGAGGGTACCTAAGGGAATTAGAGAGTGCACCTGTGTTTGCGCACAGCGTAAGTACGTAGGTGATCTTTAAGATTGGCCTAGCCGAATATCGGTTTGAGATTTTTTTTTAATTCATAATACAGCCTAAGGCAAGCGTGGTGATTAACTTGATTCCAATGATGGAGGCCTTTGCCCTGCAGTGGGAGAGTTTATAGGCTGATACTTTTTTATTATAACCTACTACTAAGCTTACACTACCTACTAATAACTTTGCGTAAAACTATTGAATGTCGTATGACGACATTCTTTTTAGGGTTAACTTTATCAATATACTTACCTAAACGGACTTAAGGTAAATTATTTTACCTTTTATGCGTCATATTAATGTAATATAATATTTCTGAATTGTTATCATTTTCTTGTTATTGATGGTTCTTAGCTCTAAGTTGTGTTTCAGGTTAAATTTGTGATACGGGGAAATGATTAAATTCCTATAAAGTTTGGATCCTGTAATGAACGTAATTTTAGCTAGCTATTACTTAAGTCACGTATTCATATTTTTTGTTATATGGTGGTCTGAGTGGTTCTAGATATATCTACCTATTACCAACCGTCGGGAGTTCACACAACATACCGGTACGACATTCAACTCTTTAAGAAACGAGCCTACACCCTCTTAAAAGGCCAGCAAGGCTCTCATTTAGATGATCTCATAGTAGATGATGTCTATAGGCGGCGTGATCACCTACTTACCTTCTATCAGGTTACCCGCTTGCTCGTTTGCCCTCCTGTTTAATAAAAACAAAACAACATTCCATACTCCTGATGTTGAGGATCGAAGGCTGGACCATCTTTTCTATAGTTTATATTTTTATGTACCTACTGTTTTTGATAATTATTGTTTTGTTTATTGTTTATAGTTTTGCTTGCTTGTGAGACATGTTCAAGTAGATATATTTCTAAGATACCAGGATTGGAAGTGTCTCTCAGGCAAACTATTTAGTTCAGAAAGAGATGATAGGTTTCACAGATACCCCATACGTCGAGCTTGGAAAAAAAAAATATTTTATATAAAAATCTTATTGCGGTTTACAAAATATAAATTATCTAGGTACTTTATAATATAGTTCTTATAGTTTCGGAAAAAAGTATGTTGCAGCATACGGACGGACCTACACAGGACGAATCTATAATGGTTCCGTTTTTTCACGTATCTACATAGAATACGTCCATTTGGCTACGTACGGGACCCAAAAAAGGGTCACTCCAAAATCGAGCCGACCAAAAGAAGGGAATAACAAAAATAATTTATAAATTTTATTCCTTGAATTTCAATCCTATATTAAGTATCCTTAGTAACAATAGCATGGTTGGTTTTAGATGATCGTCATTTTCCCAACATTGATAAAATGTGGTTACAGCGCTTTGTCATCATAGTAACAATAGTACAATATTATACTTAATGATTCGTGGAAAATCCTCTTCCCCATTTAAATAGTCCTTTCATCTCATGCTGTTAATTTACGGTTGCGTCCAAAGCTGTCCCTTTGAAACACGGGGTACGGTTAGATACATTATTTAAATGATAGGTGGCAGTCTAGCAGATGGATCACCTGATGGTAAGCGATTCCCGCGCCCATAGACATCAGCTACACGACAAATGCACACAGAGAGACAAGTAGAGAGTAGTAGAGTCACAGGTGCGCTGCCAATCTTAAACCTACTTTCCCCCTAATTGGGCCTCAGTGGTTACCCACCACGCCGACGAACCATTACACTCGCTTCTTCTGTGAGGCCTGTGGTATCACTCCGGTTTAGCCGGCCCATTAATGCCGATACCTTGGCTAAAGAGTGAATCCTTATAATATCTTGCATATTATTATGATATAGTTAAAGCTTGTTACTAGATACCTACTAAAACTTATCTTTTTTTTTAAATAAGATGGGTTTGCACTTGACCTCATGTCACCTGATGGAGAGTTACAATGAGGTCTAAGATGAAGCGTGCTTTCCCAGAAGAAGCCTATTCACTCTAGACTTAAAGACACCCAAATTGTAGCTCTCTGGAAATACAGAAGCCGGCAAGTTGTTCCATTCCTTAGCAGTTCGTACCAAGAAAGAAGAAGCGAAACGCTTAGTACGAGCTGGTGGAACTTCCACAGTGTAAGGGTGGATTCCTTTCGTCTTCCGCATTGCATTCTATCTCGATGCATATGGCGAGGAATCCACGCAAATAAAGCGCTAAAAGCTCGGTGCAAGATTAATCTTTCGGGCAGTGAAATCAGCAAAAAGTAAATAAATAAATACCTACTACAGCGTCTGGATGAACCTCTCCACTTGTCCAACGGAAGTGAACCGCATTCCAGTCCTACTTGTACAGTCAGCAGCTGACATACCGGGGTAATTCTCGTATACTCGACATTAAAGTCGAATTACAGTGTATGGATCAATGTATGAAATCTCTAATGTCGAGGGTACGAGAATTGCCCATCTGAGCGGGCAATATGTCACAAAAGCAAAATACACTTCGTTCATTAGAAAAATACTGAAGTCTAAGTTGTCATTTGCGTTTAATAGTCCCACATCTCAACATCTGAGTGTTTCTATAACACATAAATACTTACACCACCCATGATTTATAGTAAAAAAAATATTAAATAAAGTACTTAGTTAAAAATATAATAGCTGCATTGGGCCTCTGCTAATCAGAAGCCGTTCAAGGGCATACCCACTAAACACTCTGCGACTTTTCCCGGCAAATCCAGGCTCGGGGTGGGAAAGCGGGAAATAGGACGAACCTCATCACCGCAGACCCACCCATAGACAGCGAGGCACGCCAGCACGGCCTCTTTCCGACGCCCGGGGCTTAAAGCCCCCAGAGCAGCTCCCACTGCCCTCCGACAAAGCCCTAGCCGGGCGGCGCCCGCATCGCTGGATTGCGATACGGGCGTCGCGGGCATGGGCTCCTGCAGAACTCTCCACAAACCCACACCCTGCTGGCTGCAGGGCAAGGTGGGGGAGAGTGCCTGCAGGCTTCCAAAAAACTGCCCCACCAGACAGCCCCACGGCCGGCTACGCTGGATTGCGCAGTCGGTCGCTGGGCGGAGAGGTGGGGTTAGCCGGCCTTTGCCGCATCCCACTGGCTGTGGGACGCAGCGCAGACCAGCAACTAAAGACCCCCACAAAAGATGTGGGGGGTGGCGCCCGAAGGCGCTCCACTCGGTGGGGCCCACGTCAAGGTGCGCCCAAAGTGGAGGAGATCCTCACAGGGCGCCGGACAGAGCCCCGACCCAGACAGAGCTGGGCCTCAAAGTGTAGCTGTCAGCCGTCGGGTAGCAACATGGCGATAAGCCAATTGCTACCCGCCGTTGCCCAGGGACACCAGGACCCCTCCGGTAGCAGTTCCAAACAGAAAGAAAATACTACCGGGGAGGCCACCCGAGGAGGTCGCCGCACCGTAGTCCCCATGCAATAATCCCTGGTCTAGTTTATTTAATCTTTTGATTACCTACAATTTTATAAACATAATACCCATCTGGACATCTAAGTGTATATATCTTACACTATGATTTATCGATATTTAAAAAAGACAATATATCTGCGGTTAGGACTCATTTCGCTTTCAGTAAATGCTATCATGACAGTCAAAAACTATTTGAAAGTTTAAATTGCGATATTTTATAGAAAATAGACATACATCGCAAAAACATAGCTTTTATGTACAGTTTTCGTGCGATATGCGCCATGTTTTTTCATATCAAAAATCGTAAGAATTGAGGGGTATCGAGTTTATAGAGACTTTTGCTGCTGACCGTACCTACGAGTATTGTACCTACTACGCCTGTCTTTAGGGAAAACCGACACATCACCGATTCATCTGTTTTATCAGTCAGTGTTTATCTACTATTATACCTACTATTTACTAATATACTCCTTTACAATTGGGAAAAGCCACAAAACATGTAGTAGTAATTTCTTATCAATTTTATATACTTCAACTTGGATGGGTTTATTTTGCTGAATTCATGAATGTAAATAAATAAATAAACAGTTTATTTAAGACGTTATTTGTTACACTTTTGAGCGATGAATCATTTTGCATTTTTTAAGGGTTTTTCCAGGCCCCCAATTCTTAGGGCGCGCGTTGTAAGCGGGCCTCCACCTGGGAGGAACGTGTAGTCAAAGTTTTTTAACTAGTGCACATGTTTCCTTCCCATTCTGGCGAAGAAGAGTGCGTCGTTGGGGGTTTAGTCGGTAGGCCTTCAGCCTCACTGGAGGAGAGCCCGATATAACCCGTCCGCCCCCCGGCAGGAGAGCCCGATTTTTTTTAATGTTATGGGAGCAGACGAGCAGGCGGATCACCTGATGGTAAGCAATTGCCGCCGCTCATGGACACTTGCACCACCAACAGCGAAACATAGCATAGGGGCTGCTTCACGCCGGTTTTCTGTGAGGCAGTGGTATCACTCCGGTCGAGCCGGCCCATTCATGCCGAAGTGTGGCTCTCCCGCAGTTAAATATAACCGTCCGCCCCCGGCTTACGGGTATGCATAAGGCGCTGCGGAAACGTGGTGACGTCGCGTCAGCTCATTGCACTTCGGGCCGGCAGCATTCCCCCAGCGGAAAAAAGGCCCCCAATCCTTGCGATTTCCGATTTGAAAAAACATGTGTAGTAAACTGACACATGTCCATGTGTCATCCCCATAGATTATCTCCGAACCCACTTTAATTGACAAGTAAATTAGGTGAACGAGGCCTTTATTAAGAGGCTATACGAATGAAACTAGCGCCGCCAACATATTTACACTGATTGTGGCGAAAATATGATATTTTTGAAGAAAATAAAACATTACAGACTTAGATCCAAGTGAATTGGATTTTTCAAGATGCAATACAATATTTCTAACACGCGACAAGTAACAATAATGTTAATTATTGCTAAAAACAGCCACATTTAGCAATAATTGACATTATTGTTACTTATCGCGTGTTTTATATAGGTATTGTATTGCATCTTGAAAAATTCAATTTACTTTTATTTAAGTCTGTAATGTTTTGCTTTCATATAAAATATCGTATTTTCGCCACAATCAGTGTAAATAGGTTGGCGGCGCTAGTTTCATTCGTGTAGCCCCTTAACACTCAATTTTACAGATGCAAAATGTCAAAATGCATAGAAACTTGTCATTTTCATCTGTCAGTTTACTACACATTATTAAAAACCGGAGTATAGAGAGATCGAAGGGTATCGGTAGTAAAAACTAAATATTTAGGTAATTAAATTTTATTTATTCATAATTACAAAATCAGTCAATTCTAAACAGAAAATAAAATAAATTATTAAAAGTTTTTAGAACTACATTTATTAACATATGTATTTATTATATCGAGGTGGGATTGAACTATCTCTAAACTTACAACACTAAAACTAATTAAATATAAAATTGAAATATAGGTAGGTATGCAATAATATGTAAATGTTTCTACCAAGTACTGAATAAATTATTTCTATTCTAAATAAGACCTTAAGTTACTGGCAGTGTTATAGATTGTTCAGATGAACATTAATAGCTTTGATTGAAACTTCAGTGATCAGAGTGACTCTGAGTGATTAACTACTTGAGCGATGGTAGCTCATTGGAGAAGAACGTGACTTCCATACGGAGGTCATGGGTCTAATCTGAGCATGCATTGCAAACGTATGTGCCCATTTGCTGAGGCTGTGCCTTGTTGGCCGCAAATATCACCATTGTAATACCAACATACTATCGTACTAACTATTGACGATACGAACATTATACTGTAATTGTTTTATCTTGTTATGCAATCTGTGATTTGTGATTTTGTGGCCAATAAACGTAATCTATCTAATCTATCTATCATTTGCTAGACGATGAGGGAAATCATCGTGAGGAAACCTGCACGTTTCGGATAGTTTCTGAAACGCAACAATGATTCATTTGGTCTCGTTCCCCTGTTAAAGAGTTGCAAAGTCAGATGACAGTCGTTTGTAATTACCAGACCAAATCTTCTATACCATTTATAGAGGGATAAACTCTACAGACATTGGGAAATCTTATACACAAATCGAAAAGACGAAACACTGGCGCGATTTAGTCGACACCAAGCGACATCTTTTGGTCAGACTTAGGAACTAAGTACTAGCAAAATAATGTCCCCGAAACAGAGTGAGGGCGGGTCACTAGTTCCTAATAAAGTCTAAGCGTACCCCGGGCACCAATCCTACAGCTTTGGAAGCAAATGGGAAATAGACGCTAAGACGAGAGAGATGCTAATTTATACCACAAAATAATTACACACAGAAGTTAGACTCAGCCTGATTTTGAATTTAGAAGAGTTCGTTGACATATGCTAGGGTTGTTGCCCGGCATGAGTACATAAGCGCGCGGCCTCTACCACAGACCTCGACAGTTTGACAATCTTATGTCATAGGTTAGGATTAATGTGGTCGAAAAGGCGTATTTCCCCGTTAGTGCGCATGCGTGAGTACATGACACGTTTTTTGCTCTTAGTGGGCAGCCTCCTTTCTGTGTGTAATTATTTTGTGTTTATACTAAGTTAACTATTTTATATTTTGCTCTTTATATTACAGGAACAGCAAACAGGGAACGGCAGGCTCGCATGCTCAAACATCTTCGTCGCAGGGTCGTATAAGTACAGCTTGATCTCCCCGTATGTAGGGCTACATGAAGCAGTGTAGCCCAGGCTTAAAACGTCTTTGAAGCAAGCAGCGCCGTTATCACTGTAACAAAAATATGAAAATTAATGCATTATTAACGTAGAGTGCTGAAAGGACCAACTAAAGAACAAACAATATGGAAGATGGAAGGTTGGTGTCTATAATATCAAAATGAAATTTCGCTCCAATTAGTAAGAACCTACTAGAATCATGTTTACGTAAAGGTTTGTCTTTAAACCGGATAAAATTTGGTTCTTCCCCAATAAAATGGTATGACATAACTAGTCGAGTCAAATCAGGAATATCCTATTGAATATAATCGTAGATATCTATTTGAACTTCTGGATTATGTCATTACCTATATCTACTAGATAAGTAGGTATACATTATGGACATCAACATGCCCCATACGAGTATAACTCGACTTTTAATCAAATAACACTTCCTGATTTGTCTAAAAGATTAAAAAATAAGTTTTTGAAGAAGAAGAAGAAAGTTCCATGGGGCTAGAAGACTGACTTTTTTTAACTTCTTGGGAAAAGGAAGGTTTTCTTGATTGCAATAAAATAATTTATCATTTTTTATATTGGAAACAGTGAAATTTACGCGTTTGTGAAATATGCTATAGGCGGTTAGATGCACAGAAGTTAAAAAGTAGTACATTTAATTATACTCACAGACATTCAGTTTGTTTGATCCATTGCTGGAAAATATTAGATTGTACGACGAGTTTCATAGTTACGTTGGTCTTTACCATGAATGGCTGTATGATCTGAAAAAAATACCAAAAATCATTTAAAATTACAGACTTGCATCAGTCGGCGCAATGCTGGGCGGGCGCTGTGTATCGGATTTTGCGCTGCGTATTTATCGGACCGGGATAGTTTCACGCAACTTTTCATAGTACACCTAACATAGTACATAGTATTTAAATCCACCAATGTGTTGCGACCCAGTTCGTCACAACAATATGGGTAAGACATTCCCTCTCCACCACGCTGCGACCCAACAAACTTTGCGCGTCCTATAGACTGGCTTTTTGGCTATGTATGAAGTAGGTATGATTGTTACGTACCGAAACTCTTGTACCACAGTTGTTTCCATCAGGATTGACATCATAGGATCGTTTCTCTCCTTCATACCGCTTGTTTTTTGTGATAAGCATATTACTCTAAAAGAAATCAAAGATTAACATTAAAAAAAAAGAAAAAAACTATTGAAAATCGACAGGATAATCAAATACTACATGTCTACTTACTTATACTAAGGGAGCAATTAAGTAATAGTTTGCTGCCTAAACTAGGAGTATTCTGTATCTTAGGCAGAAACAAAAAAAGAAAGGGCTTAATTAACAAACTAATTTAACCAATAAACAAATACTTAACATAACAACTTAACGAATTTCCAATCCTAGTTATAAATTAACTATTTTTCTGTATTATGTAAAGTAAGAGAATAATAAAATAATAAATGCGCCAGACAATCACACCAATGAACCTGGTCTGAAACTAGGGCAACCCCTGTACTATGAATACCGGATGACAACAATTAACTGAGGGCGTCAACTCAAAACACCCAGACCCAAGACACAAGAAGCACTGGATAAGTTTCTCTAGACCAATCGATCATTCGTCAATCAATAACGTCTATAATTACTGTTGATCGAAGTTGATTGCTTCGACGATCGACAAATACTTTTCTATAATACGTCAACTAACGATTTGATAAATGCTATAGATGGACAAGCAGCTAGATCAATGAAGACTAGGGAAGGTACCAATTCTAATCGATGCCGTCTTAAGTGTTCAAACATCGATATAACATCAATGTGTAGGTACAGTAAGGAGCAATGTATAAGTAATTAAACTTTCTACATTAAAAATTACTCTTAACATACGTAACAAAATAAGTACGTATGTTCTTAGTATTAGATTCCTACCTTTATGGCATAGTCCTCGAAAAGTTTCTCTGGAAACTGATCGGGCTTTATATCACAGTATATCTTGTTTTCACAACCTTCGGGCACTTTAATTTCCGATCCTGGAAAGAAAAAATAACGAAAACTTCAATAAAAAATATCTTGAACCGCATAATATAGAACTCTAACAACTCCTAATGATGTTATAGTTAAAATCATGAATTAAAAATTCACATATTTTAGTTTTCACCTGACAATAATTATGTTATTAAATATTCAAAGGTTCTTAGTATATGATATTATACAGTTTAAAATAAGTGCAGTACATGATATTATATAGTTAAAAATACTTACCATAAGCTGCCGAAACCATCACACTGGCAATCTGGAAAAGAAAAACTAATATGAATGAAACACATAAAAGTAAAATAATTTTGAACTTAAAAACTTTAAAAGTGCAGTAAATATTATGTACTTTCATTTCTGTACTGACTTTGAAGTGATGGTAACTCAGTGGATAACAACGTGCCTTCCATACAGACAGTAGTTTTTTATGTGATAAGTGGCAGACAAGCAGACGGATCACCTGTTGGTAAGCGATTGCCGCCGCCCATAGTGGTTAAAGAGATGTATGTTTACAAATACACTATTGTATCTACTGTAGGTATCTATTGCATCATTGTAAATGGTTATGAGCATGATTGTAATACTGTTTAGTTAACTAACATATTTAACAGTCAAAACGTTTCCTTAAATGAGTGAAGGGGTCGACCCCAGAGTTCGCAGTCACTCGATGGCAGCGAATCAGTGTTTTGACTATTTAACATAAAACTTAACACTACTTGTATCTTTTGACCTACTGTCCCTTCGTACCCGGTCAGACATAACAAATAAATATATGCATTTTACTTGTTACGTGAAACTGGGTTCTTACCCTCATATTTCACTGGGATAAATGGATTGTCGTACTTTCCGAGGCACGGTACAAGAGAACAATTTTTAACAGAAAAGCTCAGGTAAGTACAATAATTTTTAGCCCGACCCGGGGAACGAACCCGGGCCCCCAAACGCAGCTGTCGCTTTAAATTAAGACCCACTAGCCACTGCTCCAACGAGGCTCACACTTGATCATAATAATTAAACAACGAAACGCAAAAAGTATAAAAATAAAATACCATAAAAATTATAACTTTGGACGCCATTTTAATTAGCACAGCAAACACTTCACTATCCCAATATTGGATTATTTAAGTAATAAAATAATTATTGTAATTATTTGCACACACGATATTCCTCGATTATGTTCGAGGCAGGAATGTATGGAGTATCAAAAGCTGCGCGGTTATATATTAAAACCGTTTTCCTGTTATATTAGGTCCTACGAGTACAGTCGGTGATGCGCAAAATTAATCCCGCAGTGCAAAAATAGAACTTGTGCCTCAGACATAAGGACGGTCTAAAAGTATAAGAAGTGTAACTCCACGTGTCCCCGTGTGTACATTATTTCTTATCAGACTAGGGTTCGATGTTACCACGTAGTATGGAATTTAGAAACTTTGTATAGTCATTCATACAATATTTGTGTGAGACAAATCAAATTCCGTAAATTCCATATTCAGATATAAAAATATAGACATGAAGAAGAAAACATACAGCGCCGACCCAAGATAACCTAGGAACAGTGATACCACAGAGTCACAGAAGACCGATGGGAAACAGCGCCTGCGCTGTGTTTCACCGAGTGGGGGTATCGGAGGCCCAATCGAGGGAAATGGATTAAATGGTTGGCAGCGCACTTGTGACTCTGCTGGTGTTGCAAGTTTCTATGGGCGGCGGCAATCGCTTACCATCAGGTGATCTGTTTGCTCGCCTGCCCCTTTTTTGCTTGCCCTTCCCCCCGAGTGGGCCACCGGTACCCTCACTCACTCGGCGAAACACAGCACAGGGGCTGCTTCACGCCGGTTTTCTGTGAGGCAGTGGTATCAGTGGTGGTGGTTTGTCACGCTTAAGACTATCTGCGTACCAATTTTCATTTAAATTGGTTCAGCAGTTTAAAGACGGACAGACAGAGACATTCGCATTTATGATGTTAGTATGGATAAGGAAGTCTTTATACAAAATTATATATCTTTAAGTAAATATTTACTATCGTTCCGGTTTCATAGTAAGCTTGATGTCTCACTGGGTTGCAACAGTATTTGACGAACCATGGGTTTTTACGCGCAGCCTAACGAAGCAAAGTAGGTATGCATTTGGGGCAAAGAAAGGTTAATTAATGACGGTGAGGGAAAATATCGTGAGGAAATCTGGTTAGGGTTAGAGTCCCACACACCACCTTGTCCCCCACATTTTTTAACTGATGGGAGAGCCACGCTTCGGCATGAATGGGCCGGCTCGACCGGAGTGATACCACTGCCTCACAAAAAAACCGGCGTGAAGCAGCCCCTGTGCTGTGTTTCCCTGTGTGAGTGAGGGTACCGGAGGCCCACCCGGGGGGAAGGGGATAAAAGGTTGGCAGCGCACTTGTAACTCCACTGGTCTTGCAAGTGTCCATGAGCGGCGGCAATTGCTTACCATCAGGTGATCCGCCTGCTCGTCTGCTACCTATCACATAAAAAAAATGTGACAAGGTGAAGGCCATGATGGGTTCCCCTGGGAAGAAAAAGTTCCCCTAAGAGTGGCGAAGGTTATGCGGCAGTCGCTTCTTTGTAACTACCAGGATTCCCGTTATATGGTGGTGGTCCAAGCTTACCCCGGGCTTCGAAGCTATAATTATTTTTTCACAACTGGGATTATACGCTAAGAGGAGATATACCTATAGGAAATTTTCCAAAATAATTTTTAATTTAATTTTGATCGGATGGTAAAAGGGGACTGACGACGATTAGTATAAGGGGAATCACTGTAATAAAATAATAACAACTTGAGAATTTGATAAGTATTTGAGTTCATACTTATTCCAAAACAACCCACAGCACGAATGCATTTAGGTAGGTACGTACAGCCACACATCAAAGTATACAAAACTGTCAAATTTCTTCAATCGACTCTCATCTCAATCTTTATGAACATTAGGTTGAATATCAATTGCGGAAATTTGACAGATTGTGGTAACCTGATGTGTGGCTGACTGTACAAGATTAAGCAAAAGATACATAATCATTTCACAGAACATCTCATACATTGACCTAGTTAATTTCTGATTATGAGTTACGGGTGTATAAACATATAGATGAATTACAAGTGTAATGTAGTTACTTACTTAACTCTTTATTTTTTTAGTGTTCATCACACAATTTGTACTGTGGAACTGATGGCCATCTACATGGTGATTGGTTATTTTTTATGTGATATGGCAAAATGTCACTAAGTAACCAATGTCGTTGAAGTTGGACCTCAGTCAAACAGTACTCTATATCGCCATTTTCAGTCGCGACAGTCCCCATTACCAGAATGTGGCATGTGTACAAAAAGATTCAAGATACCCCAAAGTAACAGTTTTGTACGCAAGCGGGAATTACACATTGTGATTCAAGATCAAAGTTCCTAAAATTAAATTACTGATAATATGTACTTAGAAATATATTCTGAACATCGTAAATACAGCATATTTTCGTTGTTAATTAATTAATGCGTTATTCAATATTATCTAACAGTTACGTCACTCTGACATCTAACTGTCAGACGTCACAAAACGCGGGGAAGACTGAATAACTATGACGTAATAAGGACGCTCCCATTAATATCTGCGATACTAGTTCCCCTGATACGTCAGGACTCGTACTCGTACCTATCACATAAAACACCGTTACTTATTTAATAAACGTCACATAAATGAGTCCATTTTGACATTTTTGTGTCAAGAATTCCTCAAAATTTTCCCCGAGTTTTATTTACGAGCGATATCAAAACACGGAAGGATAGTGTTATACTCGTACTACTACGATTTGGCCAAAAAACCAACAGGTATTTGAAAATACAGACAGCTACAGGAAAAAAATGTCTAGTCATATTATGATTTCCCTTTATCAATTTTTATCTTAGTATCCAAACCGAATGACTGTCTACGTCATAGTTAATTGGTCCTTTTTACCCGCTTACGGTAAATCTAAAAAGGAAGGGTTATGTCAGTCCGAGCCGAAAGTTGATAAAATTTCGGAAAATAATAAACTGCAGTTTAAATGAATTATTAACATTTCACATCGTTTGTTTTCCGGGAGTTAATCACCGTATGATTCGAATTATTCTACGGTGTCATATTATAATATTTGGGCAGTAATAAGGAATCGTTATTTTTTAACATCTACTCGTATTTGACAGCTGGATTAGTTACAAAATGAGAACTGTTGTACTTGTAGTAGTAGGTATCTTCTATGTCATCATCTACCTGCCTTATTCCCAGGTTATCTGGGGTCGGCGCAGTATTTTCTTTTTCCATTCGTCCCTGTCATTCGTCATCGTATCATCCACCCCCGTTTCAGTCATGTCATTCTTCACACAATCCATCCATCTCTTTTTTTTGGCTATCCTCTGATCCTCGACTCCATTTTCACCCATCACTCTTTTGGTTCTTTTGGCATGTTTCTCCTCTCTTCTCATAACATCCCTAATAGTCGTCCCTACATAAATGTACTGTGATGTAGCATGTAGGTAGGGTAGGTATCTTTTATTTATTGGTATTAAATGTATTTTCAAACACGTAAAATCCTTTTTACCTTAAAGCGAAGCTGAGCCGGGTTGCTAGTTTATACCTACCAACAAAAGGTAGACCAAAACCCCAAGCGCTTTTGAGTTTTTAAAACCATGTAGGCTTAGAATAATAACTCTACATGTAGGACAAAATGTACTGAAAACGTTTTAAAGTCTGAAATATAGAATGTTTGCTAATGATGAACTGTCTAGGATCTTTTTTTCCGGTCGCAAACAAAAAAGAATTCCTAAATTGCAAGAACCAAGTATTTCTTAAAAGTTTTAATGCATCTAGCAGAAAGGGTCTTTATTATTTTGAAACTTCTGGCTATGACAATATTGACATAAGTCGCAACAGTATATCTAGTGCAGCAATAATGAAAAAAGCCACATAAACTTGTATTAACATACTTTAATTAGTGTATTTAAAATATTGCGTGAAAAAGTAACGACGAATTATGTCATTAAGAAGACAAAGAGTGGACTAAAAAATCGTCATGGCACGACTTTTTGCAATCGTATCTCGGACACCATTTTGAACCTTATAGGTGGTGTTAAAGGTGTAAATTGAAGTGCGAAGACTTTGTACATTTTTTCCGCGTACACGGCCTGTTTCGCGATGAAATTGTGTGCATTATGCCCATTGCATGGTGTCAACGCCTCAGCTATCTAATATACGTCATAGGTATGTAATAAGGTAATATAACATTACATATTTCACAAATGAAACCACAGTGGGAATGTGCACCACGAAGAGTGAGGATAGTGGGAATGGGTATGTACAGTGGCCAGCACATCAAGTTACTACAATCTGTCAAATTTCCTCAGTTGATATTGAACCAAACACGTTGGACATAAAAGTGAGGTTCGATTGAAGAAATTTGACAGATTGTAGTAACTTGATGTGCTGGCCACCGTACCAATTAAGGCCTTTATGACGGGATAACCTATTTTGCAGTTCAAATAGGTTTCTAATGCGGTTTAAGGATTATTTATAAAACAAAATGGAATATCATGTTTTCCTTCCTACCTAATTTACAATATTATATCCTACAAATGATGTGAAATAGGCTATATATTTTACCTATTTTGTTTGGCTCTCTAAACAAGCGCCCTATTTAGGACGCTCAAGGGTCCTAAGGACATTTGGACTGATTTACGTCATCGTTGTGAAGATGCTACCTACCCTGTAAAGAAAATGCCGCTCAAGACAATTACTTAAATAGATTTTTTAAAATGTGATAGCAGACGAGCAGGCGGTAAGCAATACCAGTTGAGTCACAAGTGCGCTGCCAACCTTTTATCCTTTCCCCCCCACTTATCATCATCAGCAACCCACACTCGTCCACTGCTGGACATAAGTCTCCCCTAATGCACGCCACCGCTCCCGATTTTCGGCCACTCTCATCCAGCTCACTCCAGCCAGCCTTCGAAAGTCGTCATCCCATCTTGTACTATTCCCCCACATACTATTTGATTATTATTATGGATGATGCTGTATTACTTCTACTATATGTCATTTTTGTATGTTTCTACCTAAGTATTGTTTTTTATGACTTTTACCTCATCTCAAGTTTTTCTACAATAGTACCATCTCTTTCAAATGAATAGGATTAACTTTTAAAAACGACGCATTCGAACTAATGCTATTTTAAGCAAATATATTCTTGCTCTTGCACTGCAAACTGCAAGTTTTTCTGCCTGAGTTTTAGAGACAAGGGGTTTTAACAAATACCCCATTACAAAGTCACTATTCTGCTGGAACACCACCAGGATTTTCCTCTCCACGAAATCGACTCTTGCGCAGGGAGCGGACACAGACGAGGATGCGTGGTTAGATAACCGGCGCGGGCGCCGATCGCTTCGAATGTGGAACGCGGTTGAGCAATGCAATGTAGTTGTTTGTTTTAATTCCTTTAGTGCTTTGACTTATCGCATCTACTTTTAGCTTTGATGTCAAATTGTCCTGTTGTTTGTTTTCTTTTGTTTCTGTTGCGCGTGAAGATGGAAATGTAATGATTACGTTTATCATACTTGTCGCTATGCAATATTATATTTTTAATCAGATTTTAGTAACTAAAACTGAGTATAGGTAATTTATCCGTAAAGCTCTATAAAGCATAATTCTACCTCAGACGAAGTACCTACTGCTGCGTATACCCTAGCCTAATATCGGCAGCCGGTGTTATAATTTTATTTATAATATGAATAGGTTGAAATGCGTTTAGTATCAACTGTAGGATAGTTAAGCTTCGGCATGAATCGACCGGAGTTATCACTCCGGTTTGGTATCCCACGGCCTCACAGAAGACCGGCGTGAAGCGGCTCCTGCGCTATGTTTCGTTGAGTGAGTGAGGGTACTGGAGCCCCGATTTGGGAGAAGGGGGGTGGAAGGTTAGCAGCGTACTTGTGACTCTAGTAGTGTTGCAGGTGTCTATGGGCGGTAGCAATTACTTACCATCAGTTGATTCATCTGCTCGTCTACCACCTATCGCATAAAAAAATAGAGTTACCTATGTAATCTAAAACATATTTTTTATGTAGCGGTTAATGTTTTAAACTAGCCCGGATCTAAACAGTCGGGCGTGTTAAATTGCATACATTGTGACAATCACCAACCTATCATTGTTTTAGTTCTGCGTTACAAAAAGTGTCATCATCAAATTGGATATTGGAAATGGTTGTTTTTTATGGTGTTATTTTCTTCATGGTCAGATTTCAGCAACCAACATTGCGCAAGTAGACCATCACATGCAAGTTTTTGCACTTATTACTTATCTATTAATGATTTTAATTCACTGTCGTGTTGTATTAGAATATTTTATAACATCTAAGCACTTTACTGCAGTATTTTTTTCCTAATTCCCAATCATCAGAACAAATAAATTACTCCTAGATAACTACTGAGACTTTATCAAATAAACTATTCTAAGTATTTAACCCTGTAACTTTATTTGTAATATATATTACCGTAAAATTATCCACATCATAAGTTGATCAATTTCCTAGAAGTTGATCAACTTTCGGAAAATACCAAAGTGCAGTTAAAATTAAATATTTAAACGGGTGTTAGAGGCATCGGTTGACGCGATGTGGGGGTCACCAGTTTATAATCTAACCTAACCTTTTTCCGAAAATTTGTGAATTTTAAAACATGGTAGCTTCGATAGTTCCCTAATAGTCCGTTTACACAACTTTCTGGACGCATTTTATTTTTTTCGTTCATTAACAATAAGTAGTATAATATAAAAAGTGATTTTATCTAGTTCATTTAGAAGATCTGTTAAATTTTTATTAGTTATAATTGTACTTTAATAAAACACAACACTAATTTTCTATAGTAATTTATTACTGAAAACTGCTAAACAAACACGTTACAACTAAATCCAAAGTGGCCCAAACACCAAAAGTGTGCCAAATTTTATTTTGATAACAGCCGATGTTATGCGATAATATACAATCGCCAGAGCGGGGATCGCAGTTAAAATAAAAAGAAAAGTCAATACCCGCCGGCTGGTGAGAGTGACAGCGACTTCGCGCCGGCGCACTCGCATGCGCGGCTACCATTCGAAATTCAAACTTGACAACTTACTTACCGCCATCTTTCTACGTCACGACCTTTTTCGAAACAGGAACGCTTAGTGACGACACAGGTGTGAATCTATCCCTGTCTATCGTGGTGTTGTGTGTGGTGACAGAAGAGTGTAAAGTGACTTTCCCCGTAAGGATGACGAGCATACGTAATATGAAGGTATGGTACTCATATTTTAACTATCTATTCATTAACACTCTCTCGCGGTTTCGCGGCGTGATCTCGCGAAATAAGTTTGCTTATATTCATTAGTTTTTATAAGGAAACCTTACTTTGAAAGTAAAAGTGGTAAACAGACAAGTTTCCGAGGTTTTAATTATAATACTTAAAGGCACAACTTCCCGCTTTCTTGCAAGTTTAGTATTGTATGCTTAGGTAAATAGCTGGTCTGATAATCTTGTATTTACGTAACTAAACGTATCCTTTCCTTTCAAATAGGTACTTATTAAAGTACTTTAAAGACCTGATACGTTAGGTTTCAAAGCCACGCCTCAGCGTGAATGGGCCGGCTCGACCGGAGTATACCACGGCCTCACAGAAGACCCAATTGGGAGCAAAAGGGGGTTAAAGGTTGGCAGCGCACTTGTGACTCTTCTGGTGCTGCAGGTGTCTATTGGCGGTGGCAATAGCTTACCATTAAGTGATCAGTCCGTTCTTTTGCTACCTATAACATAAAAAAAACTTGTTTTCTAGATTTATATGTTAGTATCTCAATTCGACATTTTTATTTTTCATGTTTTTTGTAAATGTTAAAACATAATACCTACATTAACGCATAGTAATAGCATTATTAATAAAATTTTATGTCGATCTAACTACCTATACTAAACGCCAAGACGAAGACGGTAGAGTACTTCATTCATAAATGATGGATGAATAATGACAGTTAAGTTGTTCAAAATGGTCAGTAGGTTTAAAGGAAAGTAACTTTGTGGTACTGTTTACTCGAGCAAAAGACCTGTGACAGTTCGTATCATATTTCATTCATAATTAATGAATGAAATACCTATTTACAAATTACCTATAGTACAGTCAGCCACACATTAGGTTACCACAACCTGTCAAATTTCCTCAATTGATGTTCAACCTAATGTATATGACAGTAAGATGAGGAAGAAATTTGTTAGTTTTGTATACTTTGATGTGTGCCTGTACGTACTTACTACTGTCGCGAGTATTTGTATTTTTGCGTTTAGTTAAGTTTTAGATAAACTTTTAAAGAGGGGAAAAAAATATTACAATCAGACAAATGTGTTGAACCTTGTCATGATTTTTATAGAATTTCAATTGTCATTCCTAATGATGGGTCTTATTTTCATAATTAATATGAAAAAGAAAATGATATACAGTAAACGAATATTTAAATAGATTCTTATTCCAGGTGGAATTACTTGCTTTATTGGTATTCATTAAGTTACGTTACCTACGAATTGATATAGGTTATTGCGTTTATATGAGTCAGACATATGAGTCACATAATATAGGTAACAAAGTTACGTATTTAGTGATAGTCGGGAATTTATTAATTACATTTAACGGCTCTACATACAACATAACACATTTGTTTAACGACTTTTAGAAATACCTTGAAAAATGTGTGAAGAGTTGGAAATATTTCAGGCGAATTTACAAAAGTCGTAACTAATAATTGTACTGGTTAAAGAGATGTTATTAAAGTTAACGGATATAACCTGTAGGTATAGCTTGAGCATCAAGTGACCTTTTCTTTCTCATATCAGCAGCAACCCACGCTCGTCCACTGCTGGACATAGGTCTCCCCCAATGCACGCCACCGCTCCCGATTTTCGGCCACTCTCATCCAGCTCACTCCAGCCAGCCTTCGAATGTCGTCATCCCATCTTGTAGCAGGGCGTCCAACACTACGTTTACCGAGTCGCGGTCTCCACTCAATTACTTTATGGCTCCAACGGTATTGTTTCTTTCTCATATAGGTAGCTAAAAATGTTCTTTAATAACTCTGGAGTTATTAAAGAACATTTTAGAGCTGGCTCTACTTCTCGTGCACCCTACAATAGTGTCTAGTAAAAATTTTCAATATTTGGTCCGTAATTGAATGTTAAAACTGGGTCTTACTATGATAATGTTCATCCATCGATAATATTTTAATCACTTGACCCAAGTGTTTTGTACGAGGATAGGCATTGTTGCACATTCAACATTCAATCGCATTAAGTATAAAAATTAAATGGCCAATGCTCACTGAAATGAAAAGTTTCTGTTATTAATAGTTGTAATAAAAGTTATTTAAGTAGGTACGCTAAAATCTTCAATTGCATCGTTATTTCTAAACTAAGCCATTTTCAGAAAATAATTTATTTGAATTGCTATTTGATGAATGCGAATGCGACTCGATTCTAAACGCAAAAGAGTTTATTTTCGAAGTAGATTGTATATTAACTGATAAATTCATCATAAGAAAAAGTAAATTATAAGAATGGTTTTCACTTATGGTGATGAAGAACAATGAGGTAGTAAAAAGTGTAGGTTTCATAGAAACCAATATGATGCGAAGTTCACACGACAATCGGTATTGTGTGGTGGCCTTTAGATTGATGTGTCGATGACTATAGTAGTAGATAATTATCAGACTTACCGAAGCCATGATCAACATCAGCATAGGTACTCCGGCTTTTGATTCCTCTCGATGTTTTTGGTCACCTCCAATCGAATGGTATCTATATTGATGGATCCAGCCAATAAGTAAACGAAAAATTAAAATTTTACAGGACAGACGATTAAATGTTTTTACCGAATGTCTTTTCGACGAGTAGGGCTATTTAAACCATTTTAGTAATATAAAATTTCCAAATGTAGGTAATTGACCGTTTACTTTTAAACATCGTTCGTTTAAAACTTATTTACTAAAATAAATAATCCCAAAATTCCATGAATGATGTAATTCCGTCAATTTTGATAAATTCGTTTGTATAAATAAGAAAGTCTGAAAAAAAGTGCGAAGGTGTATTGTACTTAATAACTAAGTCAGTAACGTGTCCAATTACTGAATCTAGTGCCGAGGGGAGTCAAAATATGCACCTATATGTGAAAAATCCAGAGCTACAAGCTCTAATTTTAACTTACGACCTGCAGCTGTGCTGCAGCTGAGAAGGCGAACGTTCTTATCTATTGGACTGCCAGCGCTCAATTTAAGTTTCTACATAAGACTGTAAAAACATTGCCAACCGCCACATCAAGGTTTAATAACGGGTGTAGAGCATCAATCAATCACGCAAACAGTTCGGTTTCGATTGCTTGCCACTCTACAATTATAGAGCTACTGACACTACACTATTTCCTTCGATTTCCTACTAGTATGACTTATTTACTTACTTACATAGTTGTCTAATGCTTGCGTAGCTAAATACAAATAGGTACAAAATCATTTATTCATTATAAATAGGGTAGGTACTCGTACATAAAAAAGATAGATGTTGTGTACGGATATGTTCTTAGACCTATTTAGCCTTATATAAAGACATATGAAATATTTTTCACAATTTTGAGGTAAGAATCTAAATTAACTAGAATGTCTAACGACAAGTAAAGCCATCGTTCAAAAGTCAAGGCTAAATAAATATTAAAAAATACAAAAATATTTGTCTCTAAAAATTACGAAGTCGCGGAAAACATATTCCGATAGTTGTTCTTTGAGTTGTATTTGTGTTGACCTCAAAAAGTGGAAAACTAAGAAAATATTTTAAAAATATTAAGAAAAGGTAAAAAGACATTTTCGAGGGCCTTGAACTTGAATATGCTTAACATAACGTAACTTGCCTATACAAATATTATAAGTCAGAAAGAAGATAAGAAAGAAAGAAAATACATTTATTGATCTAAGTAACTATGGGTATGTTATGTAGTTCGGTAATGTACCAGAATTATACGACCTAAAGACGTTCCAGAAAAGAGCCTTATTTATAATCTGTCAAAAAATCGAAGAAGAAATTTATTCTTGAGGAATTATTACGAAGATCCGTAGTTTATAAGGAATGGGGCTACCATACTCTATGACGTAAGCGGCAGAGGTGCCACAAACTAAATTTCATGACTTTCTTGATGCATTTTACTTACCTACGTCCTTAAGAGCTAGTAACGCATTATATATTTAAAGGTGTTGCAATTGTCCCATGGGCAATGGTGATAACTTACTATGCATTAGGTATATGCCGTCTGTTTGTTTGTTGATTTTTTTTTCTATCATAGTCTACAAGTAACATTACAAACAAAATATCAACAGTTATTGCACATTGTTATGGATTGGATATTTTGCATAGGTATAAGTCATTTATTAGAAATAGATGTAACTGCCATGTTCCACTTTCACACAATTATGAGAACTAACCACAAGTCTAGCTTAGGTATTCTAACGACCGAAAGCGGAAGTTCGGCTAGTTCGATGCGCTTGGTAAAATAAATACAACTTATTGCGTAATATCGGAAAACCGCGTCATACGGAAAGCCATGTCGTAGGAATGTGCGGTCAGCAGATGACATTAATCATATGGAACCTGGCAGGGTTAGGGTCTTCTCAGATTTTTGGTTAGTAACAAAATTGCTGAAAACTGTTGCCACGTTGGGGTAAGCGAGTTCTGGAGTGAAGACTGCGTCGTGGTAATCGTTAGATCAGGACGCCCTCAGGATAAGTAGTGTTTCGCAGTATGGGCAGGACCTGAATGTAGTAGCTCAAGATCGACCATTGTGGCTAACATTTAGAGAGGCCTCCTTCAGTTTATGCCATATATTTTTTATGTGATAGGTAGCAGAAGAGCAGGCGGTTCACCTGATGGTAAGCAATTGTCGCCGCCCATGAACACATGCAACAAGTGCGCTGCTAACCTTTTATCCCCTTCCGCCCCGATGGGCCTCCGGTACCCTCACTCACTCGGCGAAACACAGCACAGGAGCTGCTTCACGCCGGTTTTCTGTGATATATGTCCATCTTGGGCAGTTTCTATGTACTTTGTTCCTGACAGCCTTTTGATGTCGTCCAAGAGGAAGATTTTTAAATGCGTTGGGCATTTTAGTTCTTCTTCTTAGACTTTTCTGATGCCAGGATCTTCCTCCCCACTACAGACTTGCACCAAGTTTTTGGGAGACATTACCAGCATACTACAATTTCAATCCGTGTTACAACATCACATACATTGCTTTGCTCTTTGACCCACGAATTTCTTTTACGGTCCTTCAGCATTACTCCTATCAATTCCTCTTCTCAATTGTTTTTTTATTTATTTGAAGTTTATGGAGATTATCATTATTAGGAACCCAGGTTTCAGCTCCATAAATTAGCACTGGTAGGAGACACTGTAGAATTTAGATTACAACGATGATTGATCTGATGATTGTTGAAACGAATTATGTATTTCCTTCGTGATGCTTATTGCTTTTTAACGAAGCATAAACGTATTGATCTAATTCTAGTAAACAAAGTTGTGTAACCAATTACAAAGATTGACATGTCTAGTGAATGTATCGTTTTGCAATCACATAAGACCTCTTCTGCTTCTTCCGATCTTTCGAGTTTTGATATTTCGACACTTCAAAACATTAAATTACCTACTCAAATACCATTCACTTTCTGGTTACTAGTGGGTTTAATGAGTAAAAGGCGGTTATCCATGGTGTAACTAAGTAGACAGTTTACTTTTTTTAAGGTTAATATAATTTGGTGATGTGGGTCAAATAAAATGTGTGATGTTACGAAATTATACGTTTTTTAGTTTTAAGTGAAGATCTAGTTACTCGTAAGTTTCTACTTACTTCAAGTTTGGGAGATTACCTCATCTTGGTCACTTACTTCAAAAACTGACAAAACCAGGGCGGCATCCTATCTTATGGGCATGTATGTCGGCTCCAATATAGTTAACTGCGGGAGAGCATCGTTTCGTCTTACATGAGACGACTCAGTCAGTGGTGCAGGCTGGTGGTGCTATGGGTCCGGAAGGATCAGAGTGATACCACAACCTCATAGTGAGATAGGTTAAATGAAGGTACCTAAGCTTAAAATTCTGGCATGTAGTGTTTTTGACCCCAATAGCCCACTTGTGTTGAAGGTGGCTATGGGCTACGGAAATCGGTTACCATCAGATGTACCATCTGCTAATCTACTGCATAGTACTCGTACATAAAAAAATTAGGCAAGTATAGGTGGTACGATGCGCATTACTAGGTTGACACTAAGTTGCATACCTTCTTAGATGATATGATCTGATGTATCATTCAAATCAATTCAATTCATTAATTGCATGTCACAATCATATCATTATCATTTCATTTCTGCTTCATCATCTTTGATGCTTTGCACAGATGCTTTGCTATTAAAAAGTGATTCCAATTGCTGTCATCAGTAGTAGTGACAGCATAAATATATTGAATTTGAAAATGGCATCACTATATTTTATCCGTCCCTACCAAACATTGCTCTTTTGCGAATGGACTCTACATTGGCGACACGTTCGTTCACGCTAGATACAGTGAAGTGAACCCTCTAGGGTTGATATGATCGAAACATACCTTCTACGGGCTCCACATACAAAGGTCATTGACATAACCGATCGAAAGCGTCCGTTTTGCTTTCTGAATAACACCGTAGGGTTGGGTCGATGATAGCCATCAGCTGTTGACACTGACGAACCGGTGGAAAGTGGCGCCGAGTGCATGTGCGGAAATAGTTGTGACCCTACCAATGGTTATGTTTGGTATTTGTTGTTGAAGTAACATGTTATTTATTGGAATAACAAGTGGAGCTCGCAACTCCGGTCGCGTGCATTTTACTTTTCCACTAAAATATTTTTTTCTAAATAAGCTATATCCTACACAAGGCATAAACATTTACGTCAAGGACCATGAAACACGGCAAATGTAATTTTGTCGACGGTTTGGTATGGAAAGCGGTCTGTGTCGCGAGTTTTGACAACTTCTTGGTACAAGTGGCAGGTGGGGTGGGTGACCTTTATTGCAAGTTTATCTGGCACGAAGTATAGGATCTTAATCAATCGAAAATGAAAAATTACTTACATATCTTTACTTCGTTTTCTACCAACCAGAATCAAATGGACATCATTTTGTTCTCTGGGATGAAAAACATTTTAAAGTAAACAACGCACTTAAAAATTCATCGACGGGTTCAGGTGGGACTCGAACCCACAAGCTTCCACAGTCCGGGTGGCTGTACTACCGATTAAACTAACCGAACTCTTTACTAAACCGAAAACCAAAACAAACAAACAAAGAACAGCTACAAAGAGGACAAAGAGCTATAACAAATAAAATTAAACATTTTAAGTTTAGATGTTTCTGTATAACTTGTCTGGGAGTATGTTTAGAGGTACATATAGTTGTCATATTTTTGGTTTCTTACACTATTGCAAACTAAAATATAAAGTATTTGTCAATGTATCAGCAAAACGGTGTCAAAATCAAGCCTTGGCATTTAATTATATACCTACACAAGCGAAATTATTAATACCTCTCTTTTTGCTTAGCATCAGGCTGAGGTGAGTCAATAATACTGAGCCACTATTGAAAAATCACTTTCATCAGCAACCCACGGTCGTCCACTGCTGGACATAGGTCTCCCCTAATGCACGCCACCGCTCCCGATTTTCGGCCACTCTCATCCAGCCCACTCCAGCCAGCCTTCGAATGTCGTCATCCCATCTTGTAGCAGGGCGTCCAACACTACGTTTGCCGAGTCGCGGTCTCCACTCAAGGACTTTATGGCTCCAACGGTTGTCAGTTCTGCGGCTAATGTGACCAGCCGTGCAGCCCATTGCCACTTCAGTTTGCTAATTCGGTAAAAATCACTTATGATGTAAATATTAGATTCAAATAAGTTATTACCTTATTAACATGTTTTATAATGGCAGCGGATAACAATTTTTATTGCATCTATTTCACGCCCTACAAATCGTAATAAGTGGCTTCTTAGATAAGACCTGTGTAAATGGCCATACGATCCGGTTTCTAGCATTTGAAAACGTTTTTCACATTGCTACAGAAAACACGCAAACATCACAATTTAATACACTCTAGTTGATTATCATGGATACAATCATAATTACACAGATTATAAACGGTATTTTTTTATGTGATAGGTGGCAGACGAGCAGACGGATCACCTGATGGTAAGCGATTCTGTGTATCAGGTGACCCGCTTGCTCGATTTCCCGCCTCTCTATATTATAAAAAAAAACGAAATGTTTATCGTGTATGTTCATGTGTAATCAGCTTTAGTCTGGAGGGTAATCTTATTAATTTCTATAAAATTTCTCTCTCTAACTTTAATAAGAATTTTTGCATTAGTGGCTGCAAAAGAATATTTTATTTTTTATCTGGCAGATTCATTTCTTGATTTTCCCTACTGCTTTTAATTTCCCTGGGTAAGTTGAACGGACTATTCATATGCGATTAAACCTATGTTTGATCCTAAGAGGAAAGAAAGCGGTCCTGCCATTAACACGAACAGGCTCAGGTCGCTGCACTCTTGTAGCTAATTAGACGCTTATTAAAATCAGGTCTTATTATCTGAAGTTTTTTTTTTAATTTGAATGCCAAGCCAACGGTCTAGTTTCGAATGCTTGAAAGTTTTTCATTGAATCTGGTGCTTGGCTTAATCGCAACAAATAAAAACTACACTTTTTTTTAATCTGCTTTTAGTCCATCTTGGTTAAGGAGCGTTTAGGGCAGTAACTTCCTGTCATCTCTTAACTATGCCAGGATATTTTTCTTTTATTAAATTTAAAATCATTACTTTTCTTTCAGTTGTTGTATATACTTATTTCCTTCTTGGTCTTTCTTTTCCTCTCCTGTCTTCTATTCTTAGATGTCTATCATTAAACTTAAGCAATCAAGCTTATCGCCGTCTTTCCTCTAAGAATACCCACAACTTGAGTCAAGAGAAGTCATGTAGACTTCAGAAATCTTTTTGACAAATATTTTCTCTTACCAACCTGAAGTCACTAAAACTTTAACAATTTTCTTTATAATTAGTTTAATAGGTAAACGCAACTTCGCTTGAACACGATAGTAAATTGTAATAATTGCCAAGTGACGACGAAGATTCCCATACTTTCGGAAGTAATACGTAAGTGAGATTATAAAAGTGAGGCATGTCCGGATTATTCAATGTTCAACAAAGATGTCTGTCGGATGCTATTTTTGGACCGTGAGAATAAGAATCTGACTTAGACTGTGTTAATTTTTGTCTCGTTTTAGTTAATTTTACGTAATTATTAACTGACGAAAAACGAAACAGGAGATCTGTATAGTTCTTATATCATTCAAACATCATCTCATAATTATGTATATTATACTAACCCGTAGTTACCACACGTACTATGTAGCTTAAGCACTTTGTGTTACAGATATCTGACAACAGAGGAAACACAAACACCGTGCTTTTTTAACCGTCGTTCACACTTCTCGAGGGTGTTATACTGATGGAAACAATCATTTTTCTCCAAGGAAGATAGGGTCAAATCTCAAAAAACAAATTGTCTTCCCATACAAATTGCAACTATCAGCTGATCACTTTTGAATGGGAAGGTGATTTTTTTTTTGAGATTTGACCCTATGTTCCTTGGAGAAAAATGTTTGTATTCATCAGTATAACGCCCTCGAAAAGTGAGAACGACGGTTAAAAAAGCACGGTAGTATATGTAATATTCAAATACATATTAGATACACCCCGGACAATGTACTAAGTAACTTCAGTGTAACATGTAACACAAGTACCTATTCATCACACGAATGTTTTGTCCAGGAACATCCACCTTTGGCGTATGAGGCAGGGTCACTATCACATGCGCCAATCGGACAGTGTTTTATAATAGACAGTCAAAAATAGCTGACATTAAAATAAGTAGGTCGAGTAACTAAGGTACTTTTGTTAACTTAAAGAATGTTGGTAGATAAATAGGTACATAATTTAAATGGTTAGTTAAGAACAAATACCATGTGTTGTCCTCATCATTATCTTGGATGAGGCTGCAAATTCATACTGCCACATACTGATGCTTTAACAATGTGAACCCATACATGGGTATAGGCAAATATACTTAATACATATGTATTGTTAATTGCATAAAGAAAGTTGCAGTAAAATACTATCACTTCACGTTCTCTGCTTTTTACTGAATCTTTAACTTTTTTAAAATAATAGTTTTTTATACATAGGAGTTTCCGCCACTTGAGTAAAAATGAACACACTAGTCAAACATCGGAACTGTCAATGATCTAACATCATAAAGGGCATTGATCTCAAAACATCCGCAAATGTTTGGTCACCCATCTTACCTTGACGCGAGGTGACGCGAGCTTCAAGTGTAACTGAGCACAGGTGCGATTCTTTAGCGCTCGACATGGTAACTAATCAATTTCAAAATAGAGAAGTACCCTACCTAGTTAGCGAATATTGGCCTCTCGAAATCGCAAACTCCTTTTTAATTTAGGAGCTATTTTTATAAGCCAACTGTTTTACATATAAAAACAAATTTGAACATAGCGATAGTTTGCTGCTATAAGCACCAAATTTGTTTTCAAGGTTTATAAGAATTACATTAGAAATTGATACCTCTCAGAACCAGATCACATCCACATATATAATAATATAATATGAAACTTTGACTACTACTTCAATGAAAAACATATTTAAATTCTCTTCAGAAGTGGGTCTGATTTGAGCTTGTTTGGATGTAGATACTATGGCGGTAACCACCGGTACACTAGAAGTGGTAAAACAGATTTTGTCCTAAAAGTAATCTGGCAGTGGTGACCACCATAATACCTTATCGAATACTACTCAATATCGAGCGCATAAGCATCGGCCCCCAAAACTGGGACACATACGTTGAAACCGCTCTGCCGATCAAGAAATGCGACTTTCATTGGGTTTTAGGCGACAGTTAACTTTCGCTTATGGCGATCGGATATTTTAAGTGTGTAATCAGGAAGCGGTCGCAGACCTTTACAAAATGATGAATGTGATGCATTTTACTTTTTTAAAGACATCGTCGTCCAATTATACTCATGAAATGATGTTGTATTAGTTTATGTACGAGTATTGCTATATAATATGATGTATTTTGCCCCTAAGGATATTTGGGCACAATGGGAGAGGGGGTACGTACACAGATCAACCTTTTTTCCGACCCATTCATGCCGTAGCGTGGCTCTCACATGGTTACGATGCAATCCCCATTACCAAAATAAATATTCAAAATTACATTACGGATTATTGCGGCCATTTTTAGAGACAACCTATCGCAAATCTATTGAGTAGGTACCTATTTTCTCATTCTTTTGTTCATTTAAGATTAATTTCTTCACAAACACAGATGTCTGCAAAGTTTAGTGGTGGGATCTTAGGCTAAAACGTAGAGTCATGTTCATTCGAGCGCGATAGCCCATCGGCATACCCTCACCCGCTTCCTACAAGACATTTTACGTGTCGCTCGACGGATGCTCGTTTAAAGATTGCTATTGTGTCGACATCCTTATTTTGTAAGTCCTTTGCAATATGTCGAAGAGGTAGTTAGGTGGTGTGAAAATGTTTCCACGCATTATTAGGTTCCTATTTGCCAATGTAATGATAGGTAGTGTAGCCGGTAAACTTTGTTTCGCCTTAGTTTTTTTGCTATTGTTGACATTTCAAAAGACTGGACTATTCCGTATTTGAGCATAAGTCTTTTATCGAAAGTTCTGGTACCCGTTAAAGGTTACGTCAATGTGAATTGTAGTATAATACTCGTAAGTTCTACATTGACTTGAACCTAGAACTAGTATTGAACCTAATAGGTACTTATGACTATTTATTTTTAGATATATATAATAATTGCATGTAATTAAATATATTATGTTGATACATAAGATACTTATACTAAAAAATAAATAGACATAAGTAATGCAATTGTACCACCGGAATCGGAAAGTTGATTTTGACGATAACCCGCCATTAAACCTATAAACTGGACTATACTTAGATAAACTGAACAAACACACATGTTCATCACATAATTTTTTATTCAGGGTGTGTGATCGAATTTACGACCTTTGGTTTATGAGCTGGGGTCAATATCAAATGCCCCATCAGGCCGGTGACATAAGACGAAACTTCTGGGTCATACCTTTTTTTGTACAGACAGAAACTCATCAGATTACTCACTTCAAGTTAAATTCCTCAAAGATATTGACAACTCAACGCCGAAAGTGTACAACAAAGACACCATCGTGTCAATCTGGCTCCATAAAGTTGTTCCTATGATTTAACAAAACGTGATTGTATCATAACGTATAATAGTCGGGCGGAGGAACACTGTCACTTTCTTTTTGCGCGCGCCACTTGCGCCCGCGCCGCGGCTCAAGTGCGCGGAACGGACACGAAAAATCGATTAAAACGCGGTCAAGAGGCAAAGTATTGTTTTGTTTTGATGAGACTTGGTCACAATTTAACCTTACGTTAGGTCAGGTTAACGGTCACACTCATTGAGTTAAGTAGGTATAAATGGTCACACTTCACTACCTGGGAGATCCACGCTTCGGCATGAATGGGTTTCATCTTTTGTGAGCAAAAGATATACGGCCTCACAGAAGATCGTAAAGCAGTGCCTGCGCTGTGTTTAGTCGAATGAGTGAGGGTACCGGACGCCCAATTGGGGGGAAAGGGGGTTAAAGGTTGGCAACGCACTAGTGACTCTACTGGTGTTGCAGGTCTCTACGGGCGGCGGCAATCGCTTACCATCAGGTGTTTTGGCTTACCGCCAGCTCGTCTGCCATCTATTACATAAAAAACACCCCGTAGGTTTAGGCACTGGATCGCCAGGAGTGGAAGAAGAGGGAGGAGGCCTACATTCAAGAATGGATTCACAATATTCAAACACTAGTGGCCCGCCCTCACTTTGCTTCGGGACCGTAGTTCAAAAATGAACCAATAGATGGCGCTGGGCGTCAATTACATTGCGCAGGCGTTTCGTGTTTTCGGTTTACATATGTATAAGCCTTGTCGTTGTCTATAGAAGTTATCTCTTTATAAATAGTATAGAAGATGATGATGATGAGCTTTAGGAGCTTAAGTAACGTAATCTCAAGGTCCTGGGTTCGATTCTCGGATCTACAAAAAGGTATGTTTCGACTATTTTGCACATAGCAACGGTTTGTGAAACTCATTAGGAAAGCGTTAGCGATGACTTAATTTCTATGGAGGCATGTGGTCAGCTTGCATATGACATGACGAATAAAGGTATTAACTGAAAACGCGAATAAACCGTAAAGGACATTCTCTTATCATTATTCATAACTACGTATACATTAGTTGCATCATAATGCAGTCACCGCATTCCCGAAGAATCAATGGCGTATTGCGGTGTACTATCAGTGTTACTGTGTCCAGTTCACAAATCACCTACCATGTTGTGACGTAACACGCGTATCATACTAGTTAGGTATCTGTAGCGCTACCATGAGTTGACATCTAAAACTGACAGAACGTAAACTATTGCTCTGTCTCTTTCAAATGCATCACAATGAAAGAGACAAAGCGATAGTTTTCGATAGCGAGTATAGTATTTCAAACTCATGGTAAGGCTACTGAAAAGTCGGTTTACGGGTGATAATTTTACGTGATAGTACGTCATAAACGTTTTGACTGGCCGGATGCAGATGGCGCATTTGGTAGTGACCCTGCCTCATACGCCAAAGGTCGTGGGTTCAATGATCAATCCCCACCCTGGACAGACATTCATGTGATAAACATTTATGTTGGTTCAGTGTCTGGGTGTAAAAAAGGCACCAAGTAAGTAATAATACTTACAAAATATAAATTTTGTGATACCTTTGTTGTATGATATCTGTAACACGAGTGCTTAAGCTACTTACTACGGAGTCAGATCAATGTATGAGATAATATGAGAATTCATAATATTTATAAGAAAACAAATCGCATACTTTTCTCACACGAACGCTTCGGTCAATCTTGTCACTAACGCTTGCTTCGCACGCTGGCTGGCTCGCTTGCCGCAAGCAGAATGTATTATTTTGTGCGTGCAGCCAGAGCGTTCATCTATGTTTGTTAGAAGAACGCCTTCGTTAGATCGTGAGACTAATACTCTCCGCGCTTTGCATGCTCGGTTATGCCAAACGTAAAAATTTTGCGTGCAACCCATTCATAAATTTAGCAGAAAGACGTCACGTTAAAATTAAGAAAAAAAAAACGAAACCACAAAGGATTTTCCGAATAACCTTTTAACCCGTAGCAACAATTCGTTGCATTATAATGCAGTCACCATGTTCCTGAAATACTCATCATCAATCAATCAATGGCGCACACATTGCGGAGTACATAACACAAATAACACAAATTTTGGTAACAGGTAAAGTCGGTTTACGGATGATAATTTTACGTGATAACTTCTTAGGAAACATTAATGAATGAATGAATATTTACACACTTTTGTCACAAACAAAAACGGTTCGGATGATAGTGCGACTAAATAGGTTTACACAGTGTGACTTGCTGCCTAGCCAGTTAACAGTTACTTGGCTTATCAAGCGAGCAATTTTCAAGCTCGCTCGTGCAAGTTACTCGTAAGTGACGTCCAAACAGTGCGAATTACTGCTGTACAGCTACTCGCATTGTGTACCTAAACCAGTCTTTACGCTTGCTGAATAGAGGGCAAGAAAGAGAAGATTAACTTCTTGGCTTAATAATCTGCGCCAGTGGTACAATAATCGCCATTATGATCGCCAATCTTCGGTAAAAGATGGCACTTAAAGAAGAAAACGCTTGCTTTACGCTCTCGCTAGTACGCTCGTTTTGGCAAAACATAACGTTGTCACGTGCAGAAACCTGAACTATCAATGTTTCCAACCAGGATTTTCCTGATTTATCCTACCACTACGTAGCAACAATTCGTTGCATCACATTGTGGTCATAACGTTCCTGAAAGCTGCTACTGTGTCACTATGAAAAAGGATCCACAATGGCGCACACTTGCGGTACACTATCAGTATCCGCTCGCAGGACATTTCGCATGGTACCTACGAAGTGACGTAACACGTTGCGTAAGAGTTGGGAAACTTGTCGAAAGACGGACCACAAGTATAAACCACCACATGAAGATAAGTACTGACCACACGATCGTTGAACGTCTTAGCATTCATTTTGCGTCAGTGTAGAGAGTAGTGAGATAAATAAAATACCTAGTTATTGTTCAATTTAAGTTGAATAACATTTTGATAGCATTGTAAATCCGGCAACTACAGGCATTAAGTCTCTCACTCATCTCGATGTGTCATTTTCTGTCAAAAGCTGTTGTTTTAGAGTCCGGGTTACTCTTGCTTGCGGCATAAACCATGTGTGAGAAGATGCCGTCTGACCTTCGCAACCTTCAATTACATATCAGTTTACTACAATCTGTCAAAGCTCACTTTGTATTGAAACTAACGTATTTACATTTGGTTAATGCTCTCGAATGGAGGTCAAATGATTTAAGGTCCAGGAAGACTGACAACAGAAGAAAGTAGAGATATTGCAGAGGCATATGCACAACTAAAACTGTACGAGTAGCCCTAATTAATAATAGTTGTTATTATTTTTTTAATCGCATGCTAAGTGCATGTACAATTCTTTGTGAGATAAATGATATGTGCGGGACATAATAATTTAACAACACATGTAAACGATATGCATGCAATAAAGAATTTGAATTTAAATAAAGTTATTATGAAACCTTATATGCTCTGCAATGGAAAATACATGCTGCTGAAAAAGAAAAAAATAAATGAGAATCGATAAAACAAATTCGACGAATTGGTAATAATTGAATAACATATTTATAATAAGCTCCTGGTAACAAGGATTCTAATGAATCAAATTTTCGTTCTATCTTGCTAACCACAACCAAGCGTGTGAGTACATTCGTCATGTAATATACTTAACCAAACCCGTCCAGACAGTGGGTTTACGTGACTAACATCAAAGTACTTTGCAAAACCATGTTAATTATTTTGCGGTTGTGATCGTTTATGTGACATATTTTTTTGAAAATGCTATGATCGAGTCATCTACTAAAAATGACTTCGTTCTTAAAATTTCTGGCGATTCATGCATAAATGATTGATAAAAGAGGTCATTGAAATCTAGCAAATTTAGTTTTTTTTAGAAAAGTCAAACAATTTATTTGGAATAAATTAACAAGCAGTTCAGTTAATTGTGTAAAAATATTTTCTCTTAAATACCATGAAATTAAGTATCTAGAATTTTTCAGAACTTTTCTTTTCGGTTCAATGGTAGTCAAACGTTTCTCTCGAAAGGCTATTTTTGTGTTTAATGAAACAAAATCATTTATTATTACTGATTTGAAAATACATTAAATTTACTTTATATTTCTGTGTTTGGGTGTAATATTATGTATTTTGTAATTGCATTTTGTAATTCCGTTATCTGATATCGGTAATATAAGTGCCTAAGCTACTCGACAGGGTATCAAGTCAATATATGAGATAGTGCATGAAGATACATATAGAATAAATTGATAAAATGTTGTTTTATTTATAAGTTGGCGTTTCGGTCCATTACCGGAAATTTTTGAACAGAAGCATTGACGGTCGCAGTCTGGGGGACAACAGTAAGACATTGCCCTATTTGAATAACATTACGTAGGAACAGTACACGTAAACGCACATGGCATGATCTCACGTGCGGCACATTTTTATGCAAACTAGTCCGTAGGTGCAGACATGGACGGCCCTTTTACATAATCAATTATATTGAATTATGTATTCTGGTTTGGACACCATTTAGACTAACATAACTGTTGTTGTAGGTGTAATACTTACCTACGAGTTGCTTTTCTTACCTTTTCCTTTTAATAGATTTGTAATGTAATGTTTTAATGTGCATGTAGGTAAATGAAAATGAAAATTTAACATCTACATAGATATTATAAAGTAAAACTTCTTTCCTTTACCTCTTCAGTCCTTTAAATGAATATTTATTTTTTAATTGGGACTAGTTAACATAATTATATAAAATTAAATACCTTTATTCTAATTATTGTCATTTTTCTTTCAAATCAATGTGTTAAAGAAACTTGTTCATGGATGGAGGTCATTGGTTCTTACCCTTAGATCCGGCTTGCTAGCATAGAAAATGCACTTCTTACCACATTTAGTTCTAACGCATCTCACGTACTTCCAAGGTCACATTGAGCTATTTCACCGTAGTTAATCATACTGTGTCGTCAGTCGTAACGCCGATTTACGGATGCATTGTGCATGTGGGTCGGCAGTTTCACGGTTCGTTTCTATGCCAATAAGAAATGTTGTTAACAAACACATACGTATAAATCGAAAATTTAATAAAATATATAAGCTAGACCACAGAGAAGGTGGGATGAGGATATTAGACAAGTCGCTGGAACAACGTGGGGTAGAGTAGCCATAGAAAGACGGGAATGGAGAAGATTAGAGGAGGCCTTTGCCACCTGGCAAACGGACATACAAAATATAAACAAAAGTGAAATGTATGAATAGAAAGGAAACAATGCCCGACTAAATGGCTTATAATAATAATAAGCTAGATTTTAGTCAAAACTTCTGGGTTTAAAAAGTCCAAAAATGAAATGAGATGCTGTGCAAATTTATTTGTAATTTAAATAAGGAATTTGTTGTGAATGGTTAATAGAAGACGTGGTTAACCGACTGTTTAAGTCTGAAAGCAACTTACACCAGCAATCATCCTCAAATCTCAGCCCTACATTCGATTTCTTACATAACATTATGGGTTAATACCTCTCTTGCATGTATTGTTTGGCTAATGAACTATTGTGGTTATCAGTAAAGATAAATCAACTTTAAATAATTGGTTAAACAATTATGGTTATTAATGTAGCATTAACACAAGTTAAACTCACATTAATCAAGATTAAAACGTTTTAACGCATTCATAAAGATAATTTTGTTCAATCTTGATTACGTATTATTATGAGATGCTATCTTTTAAATTAAACTGTAGTATTAATTGCTTTAATTTAAATAAGTAAATAACATTTATGTTTGCCTATTTACATTACCGTTTTTATTGCCTCACACTTGATGGAACCTAACCTAAAAACGACTATAAATGTACTATTTGTGCATTTGAAAGTAGGAGAGAAAAAATACTGATTGATAAGTAAGTGCTGTGTTTTTAAATCACATGCAGTTAATGTCTTATCAGTACTTTTGTAGCGTGATTCTGGTCTACGTGTGTTGAGAGTCTCGGCTAGTCATCTAGTAGGTATTAATGTTATAGATAATGCCGTTGTATGAAACTAGCCGATACTATTGCTATAAAAATACAAGCAATTCATTATCAACATTCGAGTGACCTGAGAAATTTTTAGGTCGTTAAGCCCAAGTGTGCTACATGGATCAAACAAGCTCACTTACTTAGTTATAAGTGAAGTGTGATGTCTAATCAACATAGTTGTTGTTGTGCAACATTTGACGGGCCTGATGGCGCATTTGGTAGTAACCCTGGCTCAAGGAACCGACGTTCCTACCCTGGTCAAATATTCGTGTGACGAATAAGTACTTAGGTACTTGTCTTTGTTCAGTGTCTGGGTGTCATAATTATATTATTTATTTATTTTAAACTTTATTGCACAAAAAATCCTATCCCGAACATAATTTTTCACACAAAATGTTCCATGCATTCCACGATATAATGCTGTTCTTTGTTATTTTTAATCCTATAAAAAATCTTTGTGCAATATAAAACCCATTATGCTTATTCAAATAATCATTTAACTGATTGTTGACTAAATGCCGCGTCGTCCCATGCGCCAGAGGCGGAAACCGCGGGGTGACGTCACAACTTTCGCTTTTCACTGCCAAGGCGAGCGCGCGCGCAGCAAGATCATCCGCCGTGCCTTATTGAGCACGGACCTTTAAATTGTTTCCCACGAAATGTTTTTCCTTTTTAATGTCAACAAAGACTTTTTGGAAAGGTTTGCGTTTGTAATGTGAAATTGTAATAAAAAAAGTTGTAATATGCTTATCCGGTTCTACTGCAACTGAATATGAAATATTTTCTTTTTGTGTAAGTGACTTCCTGGTAGTAGTTAGGTAGATATTAAAAAAATATATAAATAAGTAAATTATTAAATTAGTTGCTATAGTAGACTTGTAGGGTTTTGAATATTTCCTGATGAAACTTATTTATCATAGGTCATTAAGTGTAATATGGAATTCATGTAGCGAAATGGAAACTATACATTACGAAGATAGGTTCCAAAAACAATAAGAAATGTAATTTCATGGGAAATCCTCTCTTCGGCATGAATAGGCGCTATCCCGAAACGAAGTGAAGATGGGCCTCTAGTAAATAGTAAAGAAGATCTATTATTGTTTCTCAGATCTGGATGAGCATAGTATGTTTGGCGACGTCGATGGCTGCGCCCGCGCCGGAGCCGTACCCCCTCCGCCTCGACATCATAGACATGGCCGCCATCAGCAGAATGTCTCCACAACAGCTGGAGAAGCTGGCAGAAGGGCTGGCTGCTGCAGAAATCATGAGGTAAGTAGCTGGACATCTGCAGAGATTCTGCCCTTGCAGTGCAGACCATCTGCAGTGCTTACAAAAAGATTAGGGTTCAAATGTATTTAAATATTACTTAGGTACCTTAGTAAGTAGTATTTGACCGGGAGGAAAACTTTGATTGCATAAAATGCAGGACTTATTAAAAAGATATCTGCTAGATTACATTGAAGTTTGAACTACTTAAAAATAAGGTTTTATCTACTGTTTAAACACATTTTTTGGCGAATACGACTCACGCGACGTTCTCACAAGATGAATAGTCATAGAAAATCGACTCTAGATCAAAAAGTACGTTGACCTACATGCTAGGCAGTATATTGTATCTATTAAAAATGTATAATCTATGATATCGTACCGTGTCTCTCCTGCACACGTTCAGTGTAGTAATATCTTGAACCAAATATATTGCAGCGCTATATTGACACGATTTGGAATGAACTTCCGAACCGCTTCTGGCCACTTTTTGTAATTAAAAATTTCCTGTTCTCAGGACAAAACGGTCGTCAGCACAGGCCCTGACATCCGTAGTGTCCAAAGCATCATCAGGGATCCAGGGGAAGCTAGGCCTCCTGGGCCAGGCGTCCGCTGGGGCCGCCACTCTCGTCGCGTCTGCCTCCAGCAAGTCAGGCCATTCGGAGCATCCTGGATACTCTTATGAACCGGTAATGATTCCCATGATTGGCAGAAACCTATTGGTTTAAGATTGATTTTCTCAGTCTGTAATACTTTTTTTTTAGTTTTGTGACAGGTTTGTTCTCTCCAGGAGCGCTGCTGTTTGATTTTTATAAAATGCGTTGAATTTATGACGTTGCGTACTAAACGGAACATTTCTTTGTCAGTTAATCAAAATATTTAGAGTAGGTACCTATTCGTTACTGCAAGCCTCATCAACGAGACTTAGATTTGAAAATCAAAAAGTACATTCTCGGATTCGAACCTATAACCGAAATAAAATAAAAATACGCTAGACTATCACAACAATCAACCCGGTCTCAAACTAGGGCAACCCCTGTAATATGAGTACCAGGTGACGATAATTTACTGGGAGCGTCAACCCAGAACACCCAGACCCAAGAAAATTTAGAAAATGTAGTTTCCTAAATTGACTTGATCGGAAATCGAACCCGGGACCTTTCGTGCTTCGGGCGAACACCTTAGCCACTGCGCAGTCGAGGCGGTCGACCTCGCATTCAGTATGTAACCGCACGTTCATCTATCATACCACTCGCTAATATGAAAATAATATTTACATGTTAATATTTTAGCACGAAGAAAAATACGACTATTGGGGCCTCAAGAAATCGATCCTGTACACTCTCTTCCAAGCTGTGAAGGCCATAACGGGGGGCGTGACGATCCTGAAGGGGCAGCTCATCAAGGGGGGAGGACACCTGGCTTCCACCCTGGGGAAGGTGATCGCTGTGAAGGGAGACGCCGTGAGCAACCTGGGCAAGAAGATTGTAAGCTCCGCTGCGTTGAGTGCGAAGAAACCGCATTGTGAGTAGACGTTTTGTTTTATTAATTGTACGGATTGATGAACTGATGAACGCTGGAGTAGAAAAGTTCTGGAGTAGAGTACCAACGCGCAACGTGGAACGCCCACTAACGAGATGGGCAGACGAACATAATTAAGTTGAAATCGTAGCGTATGCGTATCGGCGGCAAACGAGCACGAGCGGGTCACCTGCTGGTAAGTAATCACCGCTGCCTATTAACATTTGCGAGATCAGAGAGGTCGTTGATGCGTTGCCGGCTTTTTAAGAAGGATTACTGCTCTTTTCTGGAAGGTCCCTAAGTCATAGCCGTCATGAAATACTGCCGCAGCTGCCTACATGATGCTTAGTTGCTGTTGTCCAATCTTGCAAGTTGCAAGATGCATTTTTTTAGTAATACTGTCAGCCAGTATTCTGAATAAATAGGAGCCGGTCTACTGATCGGGCTCTAGGGCGGAATATATTAAGGGCAACTAACTACATTCATATTCAAATTGTTTTATTGCGTCTGTCGAAACTTTAATACCAGGAAACGATTATGCTGCATTTAATGAATGTTTCAAAACCCTGCACCGCAGAAATATTATCAGGTGAATTAGTGATTGCCTTCCATATACTTAGTTTGGACCACGAATATGGTGCACTCCGAACCAGCCGCATAATAACAATGTCCAGCGGACTTGACGCTTCACACTAATCATAGTGACTCTGTCAACATACCCCCCATCCCATGGGGTGGTTTACTACCCCACTCCCGACGAGTCAGTCTTCTTTTGCTATTTGAAAAGACCCAATGGGGGGAAAAGGGGTTAAAGGTTGGCTGAGCACTAGTGACTACTGGTGTCAATGGGTGACAGCAATATATTACCATCAGGTATCCGTCTGCTCGTCTGCCACCTTGATAGGTGGCAGGAGGTGGTGGACGGATAAAGTTGACCTTCCCCTGACTAGACAGCAAGATCCGCTCTTGATGAAAGCGTAACATGATTCCAGCTACGGCAGTGTAGGGCGCGCCGACTTTGCCCGCGTACCTAGATACTTATCGTACTTAGCGCCGTCTGCGCTCACGGGCTTAACATATATATATATATATATATATATATAGATAGTTGGCTACACGACCCCGACGAGTCAGCCTTCCTTTGCAATTTGACCTTTGCAACTATATAGTTAGATCCGCTCTTGATGAAAGCGTAACATGATTCCAGCTACGGCAGTGTACGGGCCGCCTCCCGCGCACGTGGAGTACGGCCCGCCCAGCGGGTACGGCGCGCCGACTGCGCCCGCGCACTACACGCACACAGCGCCGTCTGCGCCCACCGGCTTCGCGTCGCATAAGTATCCCGCGCATTTGGACGGTAAGTGTCTTTGATGAAGAGTACACACTAGCGTCTTTTGAGAGTCGGCGTCTTGCCGGCGACATCCTTACACTCGCGTTTTTGGGCGATGCTTCCATTTGGCCAACAACGCTAGTGTGGGCAGGTCGCCGGCAAGATTCTAAAGTAAATAAAGTATCAGCCTATAACTGTCGCATTGCAGGGCAAAGGCCTCCATCGTAGAAATCAAGTCTATACTCTGATTTTTAATCATGTGGAGTAAACTGACAATTAATGCAAACGTCAAGTTTCTATACATTTTGACATTTTGCATCTGCCAAATTGAGTGATACGAGTAATGTATGGGGATTATTAAAAATCTGAGTTTACAGCTATGATGGGATGAGGCTTTATAAAGACAACCATTTATTAGTTATTCTTATGCTTGCCTAATGCAGATTGGTGATCACAAACCCGAGCTATGTTCGAAAAATTCTCAACATAAGTATTTTTGCTCGACTCGGGAATCGAAAACGGGACCCCGAGATCACAGCCCGGTGCTTAAACCATAAAGACTGGGGCATTAGGCTTTGATTAAATGTTATATTTAAGTACCTACATGGTATACCTATTTATATGCATGGTATTATCCTATATATCGTACCAGCTGCGATAATTTGGCCACCTGACTTGAATAATGTATTGCCTACAATTTGAAAGGTTTATCTGCCTTCACCTATGTATACGAGTATATGCTAATCATAGTCAAAAATAACTAAAACTTTAACAAAAACCGACTACTGTATGCCATAATTTTGTCAAAGTATTAGGTATACGAGTTAAATCTGTGAGATAACTTTGAAGTCTATTATTCATAACACAATATTTATACCTGACATTAGGTGTCATTACACGGACTATTAACTATTTTGCTATTTATTTCGAATAAAAAATGGCGACGTTGAATCGGCGTACATTAGACCGCTCCTATTACATTACGTCAGAAGAAGGTAACAAACTGGAAACTAGTGATGTGACTTCACTCGACTTTTGATCAAATGACTCGAGTTAGTTTTTTCTCCAAGGGCTTTTAACATTGTGTCCGAAAAGGCCCTATGGCCGCGACTTAGAAATTGGCAAGTCTGAATCTAAATAAAATTATATTCAGTCAATTGTCTGTACTCCCTTGCTAAGAAGCTTTATTTTGTCCGTCTAGTCGTATATGAATTTAATCATATGATTAGATTTCCTTACGAACTACGACTACTAATTTATTACGCGTTGTTACTTGCAATTAGGTGGGCGCTTCTCATAAAATATTTACAAATACAATCCGATGAAAGCTAAATAATAAAGTGACTCGAGTGTTAAATTTGATGCACTACAAAACTACTGTAAACAAGCTTGGTAGGTAATAGACAGATGTTACGCAACAAGTTACAGTTACAAACTGCATTCGGACGTGGAAACGTTAAAGTTACATTTCGGAAACCAAGAACCTTTATTACTGATTATGACCTAAGAATCATCATTATGAAATCAAAGGTCATATTTATTTATTTATATGATTGATTATACTAGATAAACCAAATTATATATTAGACATAAAACTTATTTGTAGACCGTGAATTTTTTTTTACTGACTATGATTTTTGCGCATTTGAAATGAAAAGTTTTTAAAAGTCAAAAAATTTAAGATGTGTAACATGTAAACAGTGTAACACGTCTTAATCTTACATAATGTTTAATTTATTTTTAATAGACAATTTTTGCTGTCAAAAATTTAACCTATATTCTTTAAAAACTGCAAACAATAAAAAAGAGCAAGTTTTTTAAAAGGCCGGCGACGCATTTGTGACTCCGCTGGTGTTGCATGATCTGTTTATCCTATATCTTATAAAAATAGGTATAAATAAAGTAGAATACATCTATTCCACCGAAAGGATGCATTTCCTAACTTAAAATGACCATAAAAATTTCTAAGTATAATCTTACATCACACATGTCACAGAAACAAAACAACTTGAAATATGAGTTGGTTTACACATGTAACACTTAACATGTTTAAAAGTAACTCAGAAGCGTGACAAGAGGTCGCATTACGCAAACACCGGGGTTCCGATTTGCCTAGATGCACCGTAATATGATGTTAACTATAAACTTGAGTGTTAGCGGTAAAGTAGCTAGTCACGATTTAGTTTTTTTTTAAACACTTTTTTCACGTGGTAAGTGGCATCGAGTAGTAGTACCTACCTAATAGTAACCTAAATTGTCGCCGCTAATGGACAACGATAGGTTATTTGACTACATTTTATCCATAGCTAAAAAAATTAGTTTTCTTTTAGTAAAAAAAATATCGTCTTGATTTTATTGATGATCATTCAAAAGTTCATGGGCAAGGTTCATAAAAGTAATAAAAATATTAAAAAATAATCATGCTTTTGGATAACCCATTCACTTTGCACCAAGTATTGCAATAAAACCGTTGAAAAAGTTTTCTAAATTATGAAATCTCAATGTATTTAGAGAAAATTAATTAAAGAATCAAGTTATTCTTTCCAGAATGTTTCTTTATTTGAAAGGTCTAATAAAGGTAAATACAAATCCGTAACCGTGAGTGCCGCGCTTCGACATGAATGGGCTATCTCGTCCGGAATGATACCACGGCCTCATAGTAAACCGGCGTAAGGAGGGCCTGTACCGGATGCCCAAGGGGATTAATAGTAGGCACCGCACTTGTGCTACTGCTGTTGCAGGTGACTATGACGCGTACCATTAGGTGATCCGTCTGCTCGTCTGCCACCTATCATATTACGAAAAAATCTGATCAAATATCGTATTTTTATAACAAGATTAACATTAACTAAACTTATTTTGTTTTGTCTTGGCGAGAGCACTACCGTGCCATTTGCATACAAACACGAAAGTGTTACAAGAGGTCACTCACGTAACCGCTGTGGGAGTTGTTCCGATGCTCTCCGGAACTAAGATGCACAGATTGTCGTACAAGCTAAATGCACACGTAACTCTGAGCTTTTCGTCTATTGAAGTAGCTACATAGGTATACTTATGCTATACTTGGCTAAAGCTGTTATTAGCCAACTCTTGTTTTATAAGATTTCCTTGGCTCCTTATCTTTAGTCATAACATTATTTATTGCTTTCATATAAGTTAATACTTAGACGTAATTGGGGGGAATATATTTAAATCTATTATAATTAATAGATTTAAATACATATTATATTCCCCCCAATTGCGTCTCGGATATCCTCACTCACTTGATAAAACTTAGCGCACGCTTCACGCCGATCTTCTGTGAGGCTGTGGTATCACTCCGGTTAAGTCGGTCCATTCATGTTGAAGCGTTTATTAATGTTGATTTTTTTTTGTTTGTCTCACTCTAATACGTAGGATTAGAGTGTAAAACTAATACGTTTTCTTCCACAAAAACTTACAGAACTTAATATTATGGTCGTTATACGTTCTCATCGCTAATCTATATAAATAAAAATGAATCGCCGTTCGTTAGTCTGGCTAAAACTCGAGAACGGCTGGGCCGATTGAGCTGATTTTAGTTTTAAAATGTTTGTCGTAGTCCAGGGAAGGTCTAAAAGGTGAGAAATTAAACAAAAAGTAGGTGAACGAAGTTCGCCGGAGCCCCTAGTAGCAAATAAATTTGAGACAACCTTAGAACTTTAGTTTAAATAAAAGTGGACGTAGCAAAAGTCATTGCGTTTTTGGACTCAAAAAACACGCTTCAATGGACAATAGCCTCTTCCTTACGCAACTATTGTATTAGAATGACAAGCAAAAATGTATTTGGTACCCGTATTTGAATACTTACAATTACATAGTGTGGGAAATAGGTTTTGAAGAAATCCGCAAGAGTTTCTTTCTACAGAAAAACTCAGGTACAAGTTTTGACCCAGGGAAGACGAGAATCTGACTACGAAGTATCCTTCTAGTTTTTCCCAGAATGGTAATAGACACTGTAACGACCTTAATTATCTATGGCTACTAAGATCAGGGTAAGTAAAATTACATGGTGATAAAGTACTTATATATTACATGGTGTATCTGCGAACCCATCCCTTTAATCACCATTCTGAACAACGTTTATTTAACGACTTAGGAATTTCATAAAAAAAAAAATTGTTGACTTCCCAATATAAAATGAACATGTGTCACGTGATCGACTCAAAAGTTGAAATATTTTTTATGGAAATTTTCTAAAGTATTTGAACAAAATGTTCAGAATGGTTGGTAAAACAGGTTTAAAGGGATGTAAATGTTCACAGACACCCTTTTGGATGAGGCAAATTAATATCAACAAACATTTACAAGATTGAAAACAACGGGAAATACGCATTTGCACAAATAATTAGGTTAAGATTTAATATTATTATTATGTACATCTAAGAGTAGATATGCGTTTGTTATTGTAATTACTAAAATACCTAAAACAACAAACATCATAGGCGTCGTGTCTTTGTTCAATATTGAGATAAATATTTACGTAAGCGTAATTTGTATGTTATTTGTATGAATATTTTGATTTGTTTTAAATACGATTTTTAAGTAGGTAACCACATACGCGTAAATGCGGTCAAAAATGTTATGCCATTTTATGCAAAGATGATTTAAATCTTTGATTTTATGAGGTAATAAAATACTTTTTCGACATAAACAACAGCTACTACTGTTTGATAACAAAATGATGAATTTTGTGTAGGAATGAAAAATTAAGCTATGTTTGAACCGCATTTATATAGTAATGTATGTATGTATGTTTCAAAAACAAAGTATTACTTTGTTTTTGAAATTGCTTTAGTATGATAGGCCCCAATTTGAATCAGCGGCTGCGATTGGTGTCTCGGATTCAATCTTGCCGGGGGGGCAAAATCACATCATATCTTTGGACGTAATCATGAAATAAGAGAAAGAAAACCCACCCATTTAATATTAAAGTAGGTAGCTGTAAAAAGTTGAGCTTAAAATATTTATCCTCTTGAAATTGATACTAATAAGAAATCTTATTTGAAAAAGAAAGAATTGTAAACTCGTAAAAAACATTAAAAATCGGAAATGTAACTATCGACTGTCTGAAGAACAATAGCTTATGTAACATTGTTAATACTTACACAATGTCGTCGTTATGAAGTTATCAATATCACAAAATTACATATTATTATGACAAGACAATAGGTTACATTGCCCTCTTAAATAATAATGTGACAGCAGACGATATTTCGTCACAGCACAGTACTCCAAATTGACAACATTATTACGTAGTTTGGTTACGGAGGATGTCTCAAAAATCAACAGAAAAAGGCTGAAATATACTGAAGATGAACTTACATAAGTACTAGTAAATGAAACACTATATGATGGCCAGCTCGTTTGTAAATAAAATAAGGAATTGAATGTTTAAGATGTTGATCTATTAAGTGCAGAATCTTCCGCAATGTTTGCTCTGTGATGTAGCATGCTAAAGACGGATGCCCTTTCACCTACTCGTGAAAGTCTTGATTGGGATGTTAAAGCGGTCAATTAATATGATGATGTCACTTATTTAATTATCATGTTTTATTTTCCAGAGGCAATAGTGATGTCGTCTATCACAGATGAGGTTTTGTCGGAACCACCTCCGTTCCCCTCTGCAGAACTTTGGGAGCGATATATCGATCTTGTTGACGAAGTTGTGTGGTAAGGATTTAGAGATTGACCTTGTCTTCGGATGTTACTTCCATATCTTTCCATTCTTGTGTATTTAACTCAAATTTATTAATTCTTACTCATAAGGTAAGTTTCCTTGATCTGCGATCTGTTAGTAATTGATCTTCCTAGACCATTCAGAAATCTGATCATTCAGAAATGACGCTATTAGAAGTTTTTCTCTTTGCAATTGTCTTAGCTACTTATTATACGTCCTAAATATTTCCTTTTCGGTTACGCTCAATCAGTTCACTTTTATTAATTTTCATTTCTTTCCGAATTTTCCTTGATTTATCTGATGAAAGCTTACTTTATGCGCAAATTATTCACGAATTATTTTGTCCGTTTCTGATACTTTATGGCAGAATCAATCTAGCATATCTCTGTCTATAGCTGAACGTTGACCTCTTTCATACTGTACCTCTTTCATGATCCCAGGCTTTAGCTTGTGCAGTCACTGTCAGCAGTCCTCTTAAGTCCTCTTAAGAATTAGCTGGAGTAGGTTTTGTCCTTCTTGCTTTTAGTTCTCTAGATTTCGTTCTTTATTCTCATGCTCAATCAATGTCATCTATCTATTTGAATATTATTATCATTATGTTTTTCTGAAAAAATTCACGTTTCAACCTCTAATTGAAACCTTGTTTATGTTTATCTCACGTCTTCGAAGAATCTGATGTTAACCTTTCGCATATTATGATTTCTCCTAAGCATGTCCTAGATTTTCTACGCCGTCGGCCTTCAAAGCATGACCAAAAATACATTTGCATACTTGTTCACTTTCCCTAGTTGACGGAAATGGACATTTTTGTCGTGACGAAACCTAAATATGTGTCTGCGTAATTTAAGGTTCGCCCAATAATTTCAGTTTGTCGATTTGGGGGCAACTTTAAAATGATAGACGTTTTTGGAGTTACGACAAAGGTTTCTGTGTTCTTGCATGATGTAGAACTTCGTAGTAAAGATTGCGACAAAATTATATGTTAAGTGTTGCATGACGTTTTTTGTGGATTTATACCTCTAAAATACATTTTAGAGCAGCATGGAAATGTTGTAATTAACATACGCATGTATTTTAACATAATAAGAAGGTCTTTAGGTGGTTCTTTAGGGAAAATAAGTTGATTATTTTGCTAACATAGTAAGAATGAAAAAACCAATACATATGAACTTGGCCCATGAAAATTATGAATCAGGGACAACTCAAATTTTTAACTTATAATAAATTGCACATTCAGAACAGTATGTAGGTACAAAAACTATTCATAAAGTACTTTAATCTACAATCAAAAATAAGATAAAAATTAATTTTATTAACGAAATCAACTAACTATAATGGAATGGTCCTATCGAATACCAAAAATATCTATAAGCTAAATTCCACACATCTTGCGCTTCACTAATCGTAAATCCCTTCATACGTAATCATCCAACAAATCCATAACCGTTGCATAAGAATTTCTCGCGGAAGATGCAATCCTGCACCACAATATCTCACCCTTTACATTAATGTTCCCAGTGAAAGTGCATTATATGTCCAACCGGTCGAGCTGGTTGCAGTTTGCGACTTGATACCATGCGTGGAATGTCTGTTCATTTCTGAATTTTGATATTAGTGCTAGTGTTGGCATTCGGCTTTCCTCTATCTATATACTATCTATTAAAAGTATACTATATAGAAAATAATAAAAAAAACAATAATATCGATAGTATTGTCTGTCAAATTTACAATAGCATCGATACTATCGATTAGATCAACGACGTTAAACTATCGATAGCTCAGAAACACTAATTACGACGATTTTCTGGTTAAAACTGGTACTTACCTACATTTTGTTGTTATACTCTTCAATAGTATTTTAATAGTATATCTTCGTACTTTGAGATGTCAACTGAAGTTAAGACTTTCATAACTTCATGTGGTCAATTACACCAGTTCTTAAGTTTTATTTTTTTATGTGATAGGTAGCAGACGAGCAGGCGGATCACCTGATGGTAAGCAATTGCCGCCGCCCATGGACACATGCAACACCAGTGGAGTCACAAGTGCGCTGCTAACCTTTTATCCCCTTCCCTCCCGATGGGCCTCCAGTACCCTCACTCACTCGGCGAAACACAGCACAGGAGCTGCTTCACTGCCGGTTTTCTGTAAGTTTGAATGTAACAGAAATTATGATACCAAATTGTATTTACTTTTTTTTTGAGTTCATAATCTGGGTCAGTAACATCACTAAGATCCTACCAGATATTGAGTTCAATCGTAACACACTTGTAAAATCAGATTCCGATGAAGCAAATGAAACTAAAGCAGACCTCTTGCTTCACAGCAAAGAGGTTTTACTCGTAATCGTAACTTAAGACGTGTAGTTGTCATTTCATATCCCTGATAATAATCTTTATAATGTAGTGTTATGTAGGCTCTGAGGTTATTGACCTGATGTTATGTTACAATAATGTTTTCATTACTTTTTTGACCGTAAAAGATTTTAAGAGTTATGGACCAAAGCTGACCAGCATCGCTGTACGACTTTACTTAGTAGTTCCAAGTAGGTCAAGGTGTAAGTACAGAATTTTTGCTAAGAATAAAAAGTGCCTGACTGTGTTCAATCCAAGTACTGATTCTAGATGCTTTCTAAGATGGATGTTTCAACTTGATTTATTTCAGTGAGACCACTAGGCCGTAGACCTACCAGATAGCCGACACTCTTGTTAAGGCCAGGTATATTTTCATGCGTTTCGAAACGGCTTCAATATAAGCCACAGTTCGTGTTAGGTCCTCAGGCTTCTACCATCTTAAATTTTGGGTAGAATGGTTTGCGTTTCATAAGAGGTCTTAAAATATTACTTTTCTACTGCTTTATCCCCCGTTTGTCTAGTAGTTTCAGTACCGGGTCTTGATCTCGGGATCCCGCGTCAAGCAAATAGTATGTTCCGAATTTTTCGAATATAGTTCGGGTTTTTGATCACCAATTCGCATTAGGCAAGCGTGGTGATTTAAGCCTAATCCCATCATAGTAGCGATGACTTGATTTCCATGATGGAGGCCTTTGCTCTGCACTGTGGGACATTATAATAGGCTGATGCTTCATTGCTTTATCAATTATGAATGAACGAAAAGAGTTTATTACACAATTATACGCAACAGTCACAACGTACATTTTCATAAATATTCATGTAACTTTGTATTCACGAAGCAAGTCAAATGAATAATGAGTAAAAGTAATGCTTATTGAGTTTCTTCAGTGTTTAATTTTTGCATACATTATTAAGGACTACGTCAGTTTTCATTGAAAATCTCTTGTTGAAAAGAAGGTGAATGAAAACTGTTTAGGTATTCCTAATTTTGGCTTTTTTTAAACAATAGGATCTCTTGAAAAATAATAAAAAAGCACACAATATCTAGCTTAAGCTCTTATATTCCATATTAATATGTGAATTGAGCAATGGGATCTTAGGACGTAACTTCTGGCCGAGTTGTCGTTTGTGAGCACGTGGCTTAAGGGGTGCACGAAAAAAAAAGAGTAACTACTTATAGTTATTCTTTTTTTCGTGCACATCCCTACTCATTGCAAGCATCACTAATGAACTACAAGTCTATAAAACTTCGAGCGGTTAGCCAATTGCAACGATCTCCGAGTAAATTTTAGGAAGTCAGGTAGCCTGAGTGCAATCTGTTACATCACCTTAATCCGAACAAAGAGATGACCGGGCTACACTGTGAAAGGAGTTCAAATTGTTCAATGATAGCTAGCATTATCATTAGGGTTGACTAGCACTGACATCTTCAAGTTGTTAGTCGTTCTTTTTCATTTAGGACCTTAATGGGAAAATGTCAAATTGTTTTACCGTGCAAAATGTGAAACGGGATATGTGGATTTGCTGTAATAAGTAGGTACTTAGCAGCAATAGGTAGGTAGTTCGTTTACCACAGAGAAAGTCAGTAGGTCAGCTGCTGTCAGGACCTTTAATTGACGATGTTTAACAGATGGTGACGCAGCACGTGACATTGTCTACCTATCTCTATTTTAGCTATTTTGTGATGTGTACCTATAGGGATACAATATTTTTTTACAGATAAACGTTATTCCATGGAATCACCATGAAATAACGTTGTAATAAAAACATGTTTGCCTGTACATGGCCTAATATACTTAGCTAAATTTAGAATGACGTCGGTATTCAGTAAATGATCGACTAGGTATGTAAAAACTGTTACAAAGTTAATTTAATGCGTAACATTGTCACATGTCCGCTCAATGTCCTAAATGTGAGGTAGAATCAGACATAAAAACAAAAGAGCAGCGATATTTGAAAAAAGAACAAAATATTCTTCGCGCCATAAAAGTAAATGAATGAGGTTTCATACATCGAGGTTTTAATCCTCGACAAACTTGTATCATTAAAATTCGCCAGACAAGTAGCCCTAGTTACAAGTTACGTGATTGTTTAGATGAATCGCTGCCGTCGATTTACATAACAGCGGAAAGATCTGGGCTACAAATAGAAGGTCATGTGTCCTACATTAAACACATTCTGTTATATTCGTTAGGATAATTAAAGGTTAATTAAGTGTTTGAGAGTTACTTAATTGCCTTTCTAATGATTAATAGCCTACGGGTCTTATTCTGACTGTATTTAAATGTGCCGTTGCAACATCGATTACAGCTGAGAATTCTGGAAAACTACTTCAGCAAATCTGAAACTGTTGAAGAGAGATGGGTAGATAGTTTGTACTTTATATTCCAAACAAACGTTTCTCCCTTAATTGTGACGCATTTGCATATTTTTTTATGTGATAGGTAGCAGACGAGCAGGCGGATCACCTGATGGTAAGCAATTGCCGCCGCCCATGAACACATGCAACAAGTGCGCTGCTAACCTTTATCCCCTTCCCCCCCGATGGGCCTCCGGTACCCTCACTCACTCGGCGAAACACAGCACAGGAGCTGCTTCACGCCGGTTTTCTGTGAGGCAGTGGTATCACTCCGGTCGAGCCGGCCCATTCATGCCGAAGCATGGCTCTCCCACAATTACATAATATACTAAAACGACCAACTGCTTGCAATACGCGTCCATCAACGTCAGTTTCCGGCACCTAAGTAGTGACGTCACGTCCTTGGTACACTATAGGTGTTATACCCAGCTTAATATGGTTTTATTAACTTAATTTCTAGGTGAGCAGATGTACGAGAGTATTCCAGTTTACTTTCGAAGAATAGGTATTTACTACTTTGGCAATAATGTAGGCGTGAATAAAAACAACGTAGCCTAATACGGTTGGTTGTAGGTACGGCATTAAATAGTTGAATAAAGATTACGATATTAGCTAATGCTTTTAGTATCTGAAAGGAATTGGCAATAAAATACTACCAACCTCTTTCAGATCATCATAAGTAGATATTTACGAGTAGTATTTAGGAAATAGTTTAGCTTTAAGTAGGTAGCTAAGTATAAGACGAATATTAGTGTGGAAAAATCCTACGAAAGTAAAGGATGTACGTATCTTAGCTTATGTAGTTGTAGTAGATTGTAGTAAATTAGTATTTTACTAGCTATAATTATCTTAGATTACCTATTTGTAGAACCAATCAAGACGAGAAAGGAGGAAGTTTCCTTTACCCATCGAAGGTACACTGCTTCCTCGTTTTGCAACGTTCACCCAATTACAGACAGGTCTGACGTAACTTATGACTGAATTTTTGAGACAGGACGAGGGAAACTGAATGGGGTTCACGCCGGCGTTGTGATACTGACGCCCCTTGGCGGCGACGTGGCCCCCAGCGAGACGCACGACGTAGGCCACTCCAGCATAGGCCACACGCCCCTCGAGCCGCCACCCTCCATCCTCCACACAGTATACAGCGCCATCAAAAACGTCTTCACCCCCGCCGCCCCAGCACACGTCGAAGACACATACGCCCCGAGCCCCAACCACGACTATCTCTCGCACCAGCCACCGCCCCCGCCACAACCAGTCCCCCCCTTCAAACCCATGACCTGGGACGCCGTAAACTCCTACGGGGAACCCGCTATGGTCGACGCCTACCCAGACTACGATCCCCGGCACCCCCAACAACCTTTCAGCTACGCGTCCTCCAAACTCGCTCACGTCCCCAGCTACAAAACCGGCCTCACCCCAGAAAAAGTCCAAAAGATCAGCCACAACTTAAAGAAGTTGGCTAACTACATGAATGAGAACATTCAACGGTCTTCCGAAATCCTCCCGACTTTCTCCGGCCTAGAAAACTACCAAGCAATGTTAAAAAAGGGCCAAGTTCCACTCTTCCCGACTCCGGTAGTTAGTGACAATGAAATTGGGGTTCTTCCCGCTGATTTTCTCCCTGACCCTTTGACTACCACGAGTAGTACCACCACTTCCACGACGACGACAACGACAACTGAAAAACCAACGACAACAGCAAAAACGGAGAGTGAAACAAACAGAAGAAAAGACGTGAAATTCATTCTTCGCGGGAACAAGATTGTTCAAGTTTGAAAATGACTGACTGTTGACTGACTGAGGTATGTTGTGACTTGAGGACTGAGAGATGGATTCTGTATTTTATTAATGGTTCAAGTTTTTCTTTTATTTTTCATAACATAACAGACTCATATAATACTTCCCCTTATAAACTAACCTTTATCGCTTAAATCAATATTAATTTTATAATGGAAGTCATTCATAATATCTTATCATATTTATTTTATAACTTTTACATTTAGTTCACAGTTTTAGTCAGACCTTTTAATATTAATATTAAATTTTATTTTTATATCTTTTTGTAAAATTTTGTTTACAATCACTCACATCATAGAACGAAATGTTGGAAAAAATAGATTGCTGTGATTGAGTAGAGGTCTAGTTTATTTACTTAAAGTCACAATGTTTATAATACCTATTTATAAGCGAATTTATCAAAAAATCCTTGGTCTTGGGTGTTAATTTACTTTAACAGTCAACCATTGAATTTCATTATAACTATGGATTACTTCTTAATCTTTCCTCCTACTAATTTGCCAGAAAAGTCATTATAGTTGTAAAAACTTGGCAAGCATTCCCAACTTGCATAGTCATTAAACAACTTCTTACAGAGAAGTGTAGGTACACTAAAGATGAACTTGAAACCATATTTCCTAAAATACAGCATGAAATCTAAGTAGACTACTGACTGATTTGATACAAATGACTAACATGTTTTTATTTACTTTTGCATGTTACAGATGTTTTTAGTGTAATTTGTACATAGTGTGTAGTTAGAGTATAGATGCTTTTTAGAGTAGGTAATTTAGATTTTTAATTGTAAATATGTCATTCTAGTTATTCTAAGCATCTCAACGATTTCTTATACATCTTATCAATCTCTAAGTGCTAACAGATTCTTAACACTTGCCTTGTCTTATTTATTCTGTCTTATTTATTATAATGTTGCAACGTTTACGTCTGAGAATATTTTTTGGAATATAGAATTTTAAACACATACTACTCCCTTAGTAAAGTTATCCATGGTTTAAAAATGTTGCTGTTACTTTTATTAAGCTCACAAATGAAAGTAGGTAAGTAATAGCATTATTTTTAAACCAAGTTCACGTTTTCTAATAAGGGAGATAGGGTCACCGTTCAAATTTAATTTTAAGCGGTTTGACAAAAATCTATTGTGGCCAACGACGGAATTCAACTAAAGCCGTCTTATTTGGTATTGGTGTCGTATTAAATAAACAGATATTTTTTCTTTACATATTGTACAGTAGAATTGTATAGGCCGTAACGGATTTCGTCGACTAGTGTTACCTAACTTATTGTTGTCCGGTCTTATCACCATTAATAAAACAAGTGACGAAATATTCGTAGGAAATATGTTATTTTGAACGTAATTCTAATTGGACCTTGTCTGCATTTCCAGAGATTCCCGTACAAGGAGCAGTGTTGGGGGCAGAGGAGTTACAGCACTACTACGGCTAGAGGTCACTTAGAAACAAAATCAAATAATACTCGGTGATATATTGTAGATAGATAACCACTAGTGTTTTAACTATTGTAAATTACAAAGATGACGTCGCAGTAGGTCTCTAACTTTTTTCTTATATTCTTGCAACCCAGGATTATTTAGGAAAATACTGACGGCTATTTGACTAACACAGAGATGCTGTGTAGAAACTGACCGACAATCTATATTATTTCAAAAAGTAGAAATTTGGAATGAAATCATTATTCTTAAAAAAAAACATTTTTTTTAATTCTGAGAGTTTTTTTAAATTATCGGCACAAACACCTAATACCTAATATAGGTACAGATTAGGCAAAAAAATACAGTCAGCTCCCAGTCTGCAAGAATAAAACAAAATTTATATTTTATTTTATAATAGACGAACCAAAAATCTGATAACTATTTGTATTATAGTAGAACCATTATTGTAACTTTAATAATTTCTTTTGTAATTATTTTATATTTTTTAACTAACTTTATTTTTTACTTTTTAAAAAATAACTCTTGTGACAATCGTGTCGTGTTAACCCATATTTGAGTTATTATTTATTAGGTTTTTAGCATTTTATGAAAACTCATTCATAAAATGTATGCCAAGGTACAATTATAAAATTGTTATTAAAATTAATATTATTCCGTTATCAGTATTAGTGAGCTAATCTTTGATTAGTTAGTACTAATAATGTACCTATTGTATTTTTTTTTATTTGACGAGTAGAAGTAAAATGTTGTTTGTTATGTATAAATTATTAGAGATGTTGTATAGAATGTGTAAAAGTCTTCTTAGATGTAAATAATTCTCAATCTATTTATAACTTTAATTGTAAAATACTTTGTCCTATTTTTGTAAATAAATTATGAGGGATGTGATGTAGGTTTGATAATAAAAGATAAAATAATTCGTGCGTTTGAGAATGAACCCGCAAATAATATCTTTCTATTGATGATGTCTTTATTTATGGTAAGTAAATAGTTTTTAGGAGACACGTGGCAGACGAACAGACGGATCGCTTGGTTAGCGTCGTAAGGCCCAGACAACAGACACAATAGAACAGTGTTTCCCAAACTTTGTTATGCTATGACCCGGTAATTTTTACATTGATCCTTTGTGACCCACTAAGTACCTACTTTCAAACTCAAGCTGGTTCCATACTCATGTTTTTAAAAGAAGACGAAAATGTCGCGACCCGGCTATTTCATTTTGGTGGCCCGGCACCGGGTCGCGACCCGGCTATTGGGAAACGCTGCAATAGAAAATCAATTGTTTTTGCCTTTTAAATGGTTTTTAGATCTTACGATGTTAAGCGATTGCTGCTGTCCATAGACCCTCGTAACTGCAGTAGAGTCACAAATACGCTGCCAAATATCCATGCTATAAAATATCCTTTATTGCTCACTCGACGAAGTGTACTTCGTGTACTCAGTACAGGCGATGTTTCACATCGATCTACTATGAAGCCGAATCACTTCAGCCGAACCCTTTTTCATGCCTAAGCCCAGGTTTTCCACGGTCTCATTACGGATTATATATCTGACTAAGAGCTTGGAGTCGCGTTGCGGGTTCGATTCCTGCACCACAAGTAGGTATATGACGATGGATGATACAGATGGCTCTAAAGCAACAGCTTTGGATGGTACAGGGAAAAACACGCAAAGATGGGAAAGAGAGATTCGAGAGACCTTTGGCAGTATGAACTGCACGGCAAGTCCTCTTTACGTGCACTACTTATCTCATACGCCCGCACCGTTTGTCTAGTGGTTTAAGTACCAGGCCGTGATATCAGGGTCCTGGGTTCGATTAGGAGTCGAGTAAAAAGTACCCATGTTCCGAATTTTAGCAATCGACTTTAAGCAATCGTGGTGATTAAGCCTAATTAATCCCATCACAAGCGATGAGTAGATTTCTATGAAGAGGCCTTTGACCTGCAGTGGGACCTAGGGGTTTAATACTCCTAACGAGAGTGGGACAGTATAACTATAGACTGATACTTTACTTATGGTAGGTATAGACAAGTGCTAGGGTAGGTGGTAGTGCTCAGATATAATAGGTAAAAAGTAGGTATATCTCATGTTTGCCAAGGGGCTGAAGTCGTTAAAAATTGTTCCGGTTTAGTAGCTAACAATTTAAATCAATTTGCGTCGCTAGTGAGCCCTACCCGTCGCCTTAGACATTGATACCTTGATCGAGTCTTAGGAATTTTTCAAGTCAAACATCGTAGTAAACCCAAGTCTGATTTCACTTTGTTCGTTTTAATAACTTTCTAAAACGGCCTGACACATTACGCCTGGTAGGAAGTTTGAGCAAGATCTCTAACTCTAGTGATCAAGTCATTACAACTGTTGTAGGCGTTTGTAAACTATACTCAACATTTTTTTTTATTCTCTGAGGAGCAATTCTCGTGCACTCGACATTTAAGTCGAATTACTAATTTGCTATCGACGAATGTATGAAATCTCTAAAGTTCCACTTGAATTTACTCGTGTGAGTGTACGAAAATTGCCACCCTGAACATCGTTAAATCTCTAGACACAAATTCTCATACTGAAAAAGTGATCCCAAACAGCACTGTCGCGCAGCTGTAATCGGTGTTAAATTCCGAAAATGCCAAATAGGCTCTTTGTGAATGGAGCCTCAGTGGGGGCATTTCAACACGTTCACGCTTTTTCAAGGTTATTTAATGATGAAGTCTCTGAAGTAGGTACCTAAGTAACAAGAAATGCAAGATCATAATCAAGGCACTGAATAAAACTGATTTAAGATTGATTTTAAATCGTAGTATATTATATCTAGTATCTTAAATCGTAGTAGTTATCGTAGTAGCAATCATAACTACTACGATAATCGACACTACGCGTGACCTGACACGCACTTGGCTAGTTTTTATATATGCTAAATGCATTAAACAAGCAATCAATGGAGTGACGATCTGCGTAAGATGGCTGACAAGTCCAAAGGTGGTAAGTTGTAAGAAGTGAGTAAACTTTGACCTCAGAGAAGATCCAGGTTTTAATGAATCTGTATCCGGAGCTGTGTTCTTCCAGTGATTTCCTTTTTTACTTACTGGGTTTCCTTTACTTATACTGTGATATCTCATTTTCTAACTAAGTACATCGATCGATGTTAATCGATACTTTGATCAATATCATGACATGTTTTACTCGTAATTATGGGCTCGATTATCCGTGATTAACCATACTCTACCCGAGTGTCATATTATATACAAGAAATAACCAGGAATTCAAATAGGAACTGTTCTTAGACCCAACTCGTGTATATATTAAAACTTTCGGTTTTATTGAAGACTTTCTATGTTTGATAATAAAATAATATATCCTAGTACTTAATGTATAGTTCTGATACGCTACTTTCTATATGGACAGAAGAAAACTATTATATGATAAGTGTGTAGTATAGACTTTACTGCTTATTTATTAGGTAGGTACACTAAACTTCTATAAGGAAATAATTGAAGGCAACTATCTTCCGAATGACCCCTACAAAAAAGGTTAAGCTATTTAATTACAAAATTAAATAATGTTATTAGCACCTAGTCGTAAAACAAGCTCTCTCTCATCTTGGCTTGGCTTGTGATTCCCAGTTACCTACGTACAAAGCTGTTGCAAAGCTCGGGGTATGCTTAGACCGTGATTCAGAATTTGGGGAGTCTAGTAAGTAATTACAATGTAGCGACTGCCGTCTGATCTTCGCAAGCCTTTAACCGGGAACCAGACCAAGTGTAGGTAGGTTGGTGATATAGAAACGTGCAGGTTCCCTCACGATGTTTTCCCTCACCACCTCGCTAAATGTAGAAATACCTACACATAGGTTTAATAAATCGGTGCAGGTGGTGCATCGAGGTGCATATTTGGAGTAGAAGGCCAGCTACGACGTCTCTCTAGTAGTCTTAAAACATGCTATTACTTACTAATATTTTTGACTAAGCCCTTTCTTCACCACACCACCTTGACTTTATATTATATTGACTGGCCATCTCTATACCTAAGGAAACTGTACCTATTTTTCATGAATTGGTAAAATAAGGCATGTTAAAAAGCTTGCTAAAAACCTTAGCCAATAAATTTATCTATCACTGAGACCATAGACAATATAAGTTATTGAACTTTTGCGAAACTTATTTGAAAATAGCTCCAACACATTGAGTAATTACTTAAATACTACCTAAGTAAGTGACGCAAGATCCAGAATACTAATACTACGTAAGTTCTACACTAGGTACCTACTTATTGACAAGCACTTACTTATTTTGAAAACCGGTAAAGTAGACTATATTATGCAGACCAGACCCCACTTCCATGTTACCATAACGTTACAGAATCCAAAGCAGTTCCTACAATCAGATAAAATGGGCGGTCTCAGTTGAATACATAATGTTAAATTGTAGGCGATATCCTAGAGCTTCCAGACGCTCGGCGAGACCAAGCGAATGACATTATCTGTCTTGTTTCCTCCCGTAGATTAATATCTTCCGTTCTCCTCGCACGTTTAATAGCTCGCGGGTTGTATAGAGTGGACATACTAACGCCACTACCCTAAGATAATTGTATGTCCATAGGCTTCAATCAGTGGAAAGCCAGTGCAATGATCCGACCAGGAAGGCTGGCTTTAATGGCACCATCGATTATTGCTTACGTAAATCTATGGGTTTTTGTCCATGGGCTACCGTTTCCGTTTCCTTGATTAGTTCTGGTTGTTTTGGCGGTTGTATTAGAGCTTATATCTTTCGTTTATATCGTTACATTCTGTAGTGATATTAGATGACTTTCTTTAGTTTGAAAGTTTATTGCGAGTTGTGTCTTTTTTGTATATCTTCAGTAGGTAAACAGTAACAGTTGCTATGCAAACGTTACTATATCCATAAGGGATTTCTCGGTTCACGTGAACTCGCCGAAAGACTAGTATATTATGCTGAACCGACCACATAGATACGCGCAAAAAAAGGTAAGTCGCACTGTAATCATTCTGAAGGCAAGTATCGCAAGTCAAGGTAAACCAAAAAGCAAAGACACTTGAGCTATGTAATTTACTCCCAGCGCCATCTATTGTTGCTGGACCAAGTTAAGTCCCAAAATGTAGTGAGGGCGGGCCGCTAGTAATACTACCTATGTATATGCGCCTGCACACACAGTCAGTCAATATTCAAAGCGGTCACTTGCGTGTATGGTTTCCAAGCATCTGTATACAACTGGACACTTCGAGATAGGTATTTCTTAATCATCATAGTATTATCGGTCCACGTAGCCCACAGCTAACTATTCATCATCATACATCGTCGCTTCTCCCGGTCAACTGCCATGCTCCTCTCCACCTGTTGCCAACCTCATCCCCTATTTCCCCACCATTTTCATTATTATGGATGAACTGGCTGAATAGGTTAGGTGAGTTTTGGTATGTTATAAAAAATCTTGTCTTACATCTTGTAATTCACTTTTTTACATAGTGGCATACGTGTCATAAAGACCAAGTAGGTATCATGGTTACACAATTCACAAACTAACTGACATGTACAGTTTCCCTCAGGATGTTATCCCTCACCTCTTTTTTACATGGTGGTATACCGGGCATAATAGGCCTGTTTCCAATTTTTTTTCTGATTAGTAATCAAAGAAGCTCTCCAAAGTAGAAACATCGGCAAAAGATTACTCTGTTAGCATGAATATTCCCCGAGATATCACCATTCAAAGATCACATAAAATAAACCTTGTCAAAACGCTCCATACAACGGCCCTGCCACGCTGTGACGTCACAGCGTGCTAGTTTGTGTTCATCACGGGAGACCTTTGTTCGATAGCTATATTAAATAATGCGTTTATGAAAATGGTTTCAAAAGAAAAGTTGCTCAAAATTGCATGAATTATCTAATTGTATATAATTATTTAGTAAATGTAATACTTTTAAAATCAAGTTACGTATCAAATTTAGATCTAACTTTAATTGACTGATGACAAAAAATATCAAACTAAATTCTTGTATATAGTTTTTTTTACCGTTATTTCTCCATTTTCATACAAAAAATCTTCCAATCTCTAGCCTTGGAAACAAGCCTATTACTTATGAGCAGACGGATTATCTGCTGGTAAGCGGTGTCCGCCACTCATGGACATTCACACGCCACACCAGAGGAGTTTCTGTGCTTAACATATACAAATAGTTTGACATGTCCAATGTCCATACTTGTTTTAATCCCTGGTAGCCCTACTTGCGTGTGCAGGAGTCGGTGACTCGAGATTACGGTTGAAAAACGCGCTCTCACTATGAATATCTACGGACACTAAAATGTTGTGGTTTCTGCCTTGTCCAAGCACACGCGAGGTACAATCAGAAAAAGTCCTAAGTATATAATTTTTAGACCTTATTCCAATGCGTTAAGGTCTAAATTAATTATAATTTCTATAAGCTCGGTAATGTGATGGGGAAATTGGAGTAACTTATTTGCGAAAGGCTGTTTTCAATTGAACCTAATGACAGGTAGATAAGTAAGATAGCTGATTAGTTAAGAACTTTAGATTGAAAGTTTAAAGGTGACACTGAGAAAAAGACTTAGACATAATAAAAATAAATTGAGACAGCATCATATACATTGTCCTGGTCCTTAATTAAATTGCGAGAATCGAACCCGCGGCCCTTTGCGTCTCGACCGGCGCTCAAACCACTGCCCTAAAAGGGTCGTTGACTAAAGAAGACAAACTAAACAATAAGACGAAAAAAAAATTTACATTACTTTTTTTTTGTGATAACTGCTTACTCTGCTACCTATCACTAAAAAAAACTGGGTGGCAGGCGAGCAGACCGATCACCTTATGGTAACCGATTGCCAACCATGGACATTCTCAACACTAGTGGAACCACAAGTCCTTGTTAACCTTTTAACCCCCCTTCCCTGCGATTGGGTCGACTCCGGTCGAGCCGGCTCATTAATGCCGAAGCGTGACTCTCCCACGGTTTAAATAATGTTTTTAAAATGTATTTAATCATTACGGTGACGATTGCAATAGGCAAAATTACGTTTCTGTTTCATGACAATTTAGTGGTTAATGAAGAATCTGTCGCATTAATTAGTAACTTATAACACGTTGTTAAATTACTGATAGTTGCTCGTACGCAACGATAAACCGAAAAGCATGCAATGTTTTTAGATAGGAAACTGAGATTCAGCGAAAGAGAACATAAAACATTGCCTAAGATTATAAAACCGGCCAAGTGCAAGTTAAACTCGTGAGCTAAAGTTCCGTATCGTTGACTTTATTGTGTACCGCCCTACAAGGCTTCGGGTCATTCATTTAAGGTAAGCTAAAGACATAACTCTTTTTGCTGCCTCAGAATTTGAGATGCCCGAACTCCTCAGAAGAGTGGAAACTGACAGTTTAAATCTATCTTCTATACTATTTATAAAGAGATAACTTCTATAGACAACGCCTGATGCTTTAAGTAAACCGAAAATACGAAACGCTAGCGCGATGTAACCGACACCTAGAGCCATCTATCGCTTCAGTTTGGAATGACTGACCGTGTCCCGAAGCAAAGTGAGGGCAGGCCACTAGTAAATAATAAATAAATAGATTCATACAACACCTCACACATTGACCTGACTCCGTACTAAGTACCTAGCTCAAGCATTTGTGTTACAGATATCAGGCAACAGAGGAAACACAAATACATCACAAAATACATAATATACTACACCCAGTCACAGAACAAACACAAGTATTCATCACACGAATGTTTGTCCAGGGTGGGGATTGAACCCACGACCTTTGGCTTTGGCGTGTGAGGCAGGGTCACTACCAAATGCACCATCCAGCCAGCTTTTTGTTGTTGTCACAGACTTTGAAGTCACGCGTCAATGGCGGGCGTTGGAAACGCCATAAAAACCTTTAACTTATAAAAGTAAATAAGATAAATACTTATATTTAAAATTTTTGGTGCTAAATATTATTTAACAGTTGTAAAACATTTATAGGATAGGTAAAAAACTCAGTGCATAGTTTATTACATACCTAACTATAATCAAGACTGTACATAAATCAGTATTAAGTCTTTTTTCATAACAATATTTTATTAGCTAATCTTTTAAACGCTTAACTTCCATTAACAAGTGACAGACAACCATTTGTCTTCGCTGGCAGATCGCTGAAGACTCAAGCAGGCTTCATAGTGGGGGCTTGTATAAAACGCGGTTATGACCTATATCGTTTCTCATTGCTGCTAGACCAGTGTCCATTGCTACATGCTGACGGTTAAAAAAAAACTTTCCCGCCAATACGTTAACTTTTTAAATTCAAACTTTTGGAACGTTCGACAGAAATGACTGAGTGCATGCACGTGATAATTTGTGTGTAGTGTTCTTTGTGGCCAGTGTTTTTGAGGACTGTGGTTGCTTGCAAAATGATTAAGGTTAGTTTTTTTTTAAGAAAGTATTTTTATTTTGTGATAGATGTAAGGTTTACGTTTTGCTAGTCAACTGTTTCAAATAACCTACTTTTAAAATATTCAGAAATTAGATAAAATGTTTAATAGAGTAGAATGAATTATTCTCAATTTCCGACTTGATTGAGGCTCGTTTTTGAAATCAAACAATGTAAACTTGCATAAGCTGCATGCAGGTATTCCATATTAATTAAGTACAATATATTTGATCAAATCGATCAAGCTGATGACACATTTGATGACCGTCCCTCACGCGCCAAGAATCATACCATAGGTTTTCGTACTGGACGTCTGCGTGAAAATCTCTAATATTAGTTATTTTTTTATTTAAGCGGGTTTTATAATTTGTATTAGCTTCATTGATTCACTTAGCCACTTTACAGGTCAGATACGACGTATGTGATGTTCTGAGATTACATTTTGAATATATTTAGCTTAATGCATAATACTTACTTAGACAATGCATAAAACATAATTATCCCTCCCCCGTAAAGGTGGACAGACGATCTAGTCAGGGTCACAGGAGTTCCTTGGATTTAGGCGGCAAACGACCGATCTATGTGGAGAATATTGGGGGAGGCCTATGTCCAGCAGTGGACGTCTAATGACGGAAATGATGATTATGATGAAACGACCAGATTGCGCGAGTGACATGAAATAAAATGAAAAAAGTTCTGGGTTGACGCCCCCAGTCAATTATCGTCAACTGGTACTCATAGTACAGGGGTTGACGTAGTTTGAGACCAGGTTAATTGATGTGATCGTCTGCCACATTTATTTTTTATTATTTGAAGCTTCAAATAAATAAATATGTTTACCACTGGTTCGGAATGTAGTTTTATGCTGTCCCACTATCTCCAGAATGCAGTCTTGTCACCTGTCAAAGATGACGGACTGCACAAACACTATGTATAATGACGACTGCATTTCTCTAATCTGCAACTTTGCATTGCAATCTAATAAAGCTAGCGGTTTTACAAGTTTACTTAGAAACTTGGCTAAATAAAGTTCTCTAAAGCGTTAATTGTTGGAAAGTGCCCAAGAATGTTGTTGGGGTGAGTGCCTGCCTTCAAGATAATGGTTTGTTAATATAAAAGAGACCATTGGCAATAAACACCCAGCCAAATTGCGGATTTTTAAAACGTTTTGCTGATTTAGTTTAAAAAGGCCACAAATCATAATTAGTCAAACACACCATCAATGTAATCTCTAGATAACACAATTCCATAAGTATTAAGCACAAAAACGTTTAAAAGTGTTTAATAATAAAATACTTTATTATCTGCTGGAGTGTAATTTCGCGGCACTTCACTGAACAAAATGACACCTCAAACTTTAAATTTGATCGACCTACAGATCTGTCAGTAGGTCGATAAAATTCAAAGTGTGAGCTTTCTATACCTAGCTCTGCGAGCGGTATTACTGGCAGTATATGTATTACATATACTGCTAACTATTATATTTATAACACTTTCCTTAGCCGGATTAGCCGGGTAAAAACATGGCCTAATATTTAAAACCACCTTTACAAAAGACATCAACGAGATCGGACCAAGTCATCAAAAAATATTTTTTATTCTTCTGAAACTTTACTGACCTCTTAATCTCTTGGTATTTTGTTTATTTTTATGTGATAGGTGGCAGATGAGCAAACGGATCACCTGATGGTAAGCGATTGCCGCCGCCAATAGACACTCAACACTAGTAGAGTCACAAGTACGCCACCATCCTTTAATCTCCTTTCCCCCAATTGGGCCTCTTTTCCCCCAATTGTAGGGTACTGAGCCTCACTCACTCGACGAAATACAGCGCAGGCGCTGCTACACGCCGGTCTTCTGTGAGGCCGTGGTATCCCTCCGGTCGAGCCGACCCATTCATGCCGAAGTGTGGCTCTCCCACGGTTAAATTTGTATGATTAATTTAGCCATTATTGGCAACTACTGGCTACTGTTCCTCACAGGACAGGCCTAGCCTAGTGTGAGGACCAGGCATAATGTAACCCACCGTGTAGTGTTTATTGGCAATAAATATTTTTTTTTTTTACTTTTTATTTAAGCTAATCATTGCTGGGACAGTATTTTTTTTTTTCTAACGAGAAAACTTACACAAACTTTCTAATAAAAATGTAGGGAAAAAAACATTTCGTGGTTATTTAAAAATGCCAAACAAAGTCACGAACGCATTAATAGTTATAAACTTTCATTTTTCATTGCACATTAGTATTTTTTTTCCTTTTCCGTCGCATTATCTACGTGATTCTATGTTTAATGTGCTTTAACTGGCTACGCATTTCACGGCATTCGTAACATATAAATTCTTCAAGTTATAAGTTTTACTGAATAGTGGAATATCTGACGACCCATTTGGCGTAGTGGTTTTGAGCGCCGGTTGAGACGCAAAGGGTCGCGGGTCGATTCCGCACCAAGACAAATGTTTGTTGATGAAACAGATATTTGTCTTGGGTCTAGGTGTTTGTGGTTCCTTCGTTGTTTTGGTTTCCATAGTACAAGGGAAACCCTTAGTTCTGGGATCAGGGACAAGTATGTGAGTGTCTCAATACTTCTTATTTGATTGTAACTATAATATATGAAAAAAAAAACTGAAACATGTGTAACAACTTACTGTGCTTGAAAATTGACGTCGCGTTAATGGCTCGTCTGCCACCTATATCAGAAAAAAAGTGTTTATTGGTATAGTTATGTATTTAAGTATTATGTATTTGCGATCATCTGTTGTCTGATATCTATAACACAAGTGCTTGAGCTACTTAGTACGGAGTCAGGTCAATGTATAAGATGTTGCGTGAATTTATAGTTATAATGCAACACGAAAATTTAATGAAACGCATCTTTGGTAGAAGAACAAGGGTACAATTGTCAAAAATTTCATAACTAAGCACTACTCTACCAACGTTGCAATATAGAATAAAACGATCAAAATTCAAAAATATTTGGGCAAGACGTGGAATTTTCATGCTTGATTAATCCGTCCGTGTGTCACAGCCATTTTTTTCGAAACTATAAGAATTATACTGTTGAAAATTGGTAAATGGATGTATTTTGTTTACTAAATTTTTTTTACATAAAAAATGTTTCTTGCTACTACGGAACTCTTGGTGGACGAGACCGACTTGCTCTAGGCTGGTTTTTTGTATGTAACTTGTATGTACAGTCTGCCTCACATCAGGGTACCACAAACTGTCAAATTTCCTCAATCGATATTCATCCTAATGTGTTATGACAGTAAGATGAGAGTTGATTGAAGAAATTTGACAGTTTTGTATACTTTGATGTGTGGTACGTACATTTTAAAATTTTGTAAAATTTACTTCACTGGTTTCTAATTTGAGGTATCTCCTATTGAGTAACTATATCAGTAAAGGCGCAATCATATCGCCCAGCTCGCTGGAGAGACCTCACCGGACCGGAGTGACCAGATTTCACATCGACACCATCGTCACCGAAGTAATCACAGCGTTGTTCAGTGCCATCTGTTACTTATTACGCTAACTACTTGTTCTCAGATAATGCTGACGATAATTAGAGATATTAGCGGATAGATGGCGCTGCTAATGACATGTAAGATAATGTTGTGTTATATTCCTATGGGAAAAGTAAAGAGCTGGTTTGAAAATACGTTGCTAACTTTCCTTGGTCGTGAGTTTTATTGGCCTTTTTTATTATAAGTGGCAAACGAGCAGACGAATTACCTGATGATAAGCGATTACCGCGCTCATAGACACCCGCGACACCATTGGAGTCACAAGTGCGCAGCCAACCTTTTGACCACCTTTCGCCCGATTGAGCCTACGGTACACTCACTCACTCGGCGAAACACAAAGCAGGCGCTGCTGAGTCTTCTGTGAGGCCGTGGTCTCACACCGGTTGACCGGCCCATTCATGTCAAACCGTGGCTCTTCCATAGTCAAAAGTTGTCAACTCTTATTTGGCCGTTATTTGCAACAGTGCCTGCATTCCCCCAACGCAAAAAAAGTTTACGTGCCAAGTACTAAGTTGTGAATTGTATGATATAAAAACTACTAGTTCTTGACCAATCGCATAACGTGCTATTTATATGTTAAAAACTACAAACGGTCGTGCGATTAGGTCATAATATGTAACGTTACCTACAAATTATAGCCCGACCCGGGAATCGAATCCGGGACCCAAAGCACAGCCATCGCATTAAAGAGCGATCCATTAACCACTGCCCAACCGAAACAGTCAATATCTGATTATGTGCCCAGATATTGGGCCTGGACGGTACGCTGTGATGATGCCAAACTAAAATAAGCAAAAAACAATATATTTCTGGCACATTTTCAAACCAAATCATTAGCAAGCAAAGCATGAACAAATAAACAACACAATAATCTATATTCAAAATGTTTCAGATAAAGTATTTGTATACTTAATGCAACGCGAAAGTTTAAAAGCATAATATAAAACAATAATCTACCAAAAACATACAAAACGAAAACAAATTTAATTTAAATTAACATAGTATAATAATAATAATACAATAAGTTGAGACAACATCACATACATTGACCTGGTCCCAAACTAAGGTTTTCCCTTGTACTATGGAAACCAGAAACAACGAAGGAACCACAAACACCCAAACCCAACACAAATGTCTGTTTCATCATCAAACATTTGTGTTGGTGCGGGAATCGGACCCGCAACCCTTACGTCTCAACCGGCGCTCAAACCATTGCACTAAACGGGGCGTCAAATAAATATTGCTTAAGCAATAGTACGCAGTCAGGTCTGTGGATGAGATGTTGTGATAATTTATCTATTGATAAACAATATAAGGAGCCTGGTCTAGTCGATCCCCAACTTCATATATTACTGATTGTTACCACGCTTTGGAAAAGCGCACGCCTCATTTTTCGTGGCCGTGATTTGAGGCGATTTAATTACATACTCGAGTGAATGTCTGCGTATTGCACACGTTAATAAATAAAGCAGAACACTAACGGTCTCCCCAGTCTAATTGAGCTGGAGAAATTGCCGGGTACTTAATGCCCAGTAAACAGTGGCTGTTGGTGAGTCGCTTCTATGGGAGAATAAAATGTTAATTGGCTGCGTTAGAGGCTAATTATAAGGTTATGGTTGGTAAAGAGTAGGCTCGGGAAGCGGGTGACTGCCGCGCAATAGAGGGATATGACACGAATCATTAAAGAAATATGCAGTTAGTTCGTCATAACTATTAATTATAGTTATACGGGAATTAACGCGACGTTATTTCTAAGGACCGTTTGTGACCACGGCTTCTGTTACGCAGCCGAAACGTCAAGCAGTAAGTATAATGATGATGTGCTTAAATTAACGTCGCGTTATTTCCTGCAACGTGAAACTTACTTCATTATAATATCGAAGCTTACTTTATTTATTTATTTTATTTTAAAAACGTCTGTGGATACATGTTTCAAAAACCAGTCCTTTAGGGTTAAAATCACTAAGGTTTTAAAAATTACGGAGTTATTCGCAGTTTTTTCGATTTTTGACAGTCTTCTCGGCTCGAGCTCACAAACTTTGAATTTTTCATAAATAAGTTGGCAAAAAATCAGAACTACCGGGTTTGACGCATACTGAAACTTTAATTTTACTGGACTAGCTTCATTTACACAAAACCAAGCAAGTTGGTAATATCGATATAAACAAATATTAAAATAAATAACATAGGTACACATACAAGCTTAAAAGGAGACTCTAGCCACTATACTGTTTTGCTAGCAACATGTGAATAAAGGTTTATCATTATTTTTCAAACGTAAAACAATACTTTTATCATCTTCAGTCCATTACGCAATACGTAAAAAGCAGATGGTATTGCACTTGAAATCGTTCACCTATCGCATGACGCGACCAATTCTGCATGAAGATTATTACAAAGCTACCGGATTCCAATCGAACGTGATAACACAAAACCGTAATTACGGGTATAAGCTAATGAATTTATAATCATTAAACGTTCGTGTTAAATGAAATAGACTGTACACCGCTATTTTTATTTCGTTTTAACTTGGATCATAAAATCATAATCAAGATAGACTTAAACACACTGAAAGCGTTTATTTAACAAGTGATGTTAACAGACGCTGTCATAAATAGTTACAGCTATAGATAACTTGAATTCCAAAAAGCTACAAAAATATAATGTAACAATCGACCGAAAATAAATTCGCACATCTCACAAATTGACCTGACTCCGTACTAAATAGCTTAAGCACTTGTGTTACAGATATCAGACAACGGATACACAAATAATACTTAAATACATCTACAGGACACTGAACAAACACAAGTGTTCATCACACGAATGTTTGTCCAGGGTGGAAATCGAACCCTTTGGACCTTTGGCGTATGAGGCAGGGTCACTACCAAATGTGCCATCCGACCAATCCGTGATTATAGTGAGTTAATACTAAGTATAATAACTATGAGTACCTAATCCGAACCTTCAGTTAATAAAATTAGACACTGTTCTGCTCGTCATTTAGAACAGCTTTTGTTTGTGTATTACCACTTTTAAAAATTCCTTAATATAGACACCTAATTCTAATCATCAATTAAGTAGAACAACTTTTGTTTGTTCCACTTTTAGAAATTCCTTAAAAATGTTCGACTCCCTGTAAAATTGAACAATTCAATATGGCTAGAACACGTGGTTAAAGTGATGTAAACGTGTACCTTAACATTTTATTCATCGCTACAGTTATCAGTGAAATCTCCCTCAAATAACACGGTACTAAAGTAATTTCGCTCTTGATGCGTCGATAACATTCCTCGTCGGGCACTCATGCCGATCATGCGAGGAAAACCAGTCGAATGTCTCCAGTGAAAGACGGCGTCACGGCCGGGCGCGGGCGAAAACGACTGCTACTCGCGAAGGGAGGACGTGAATCGTGATATAAAATTGTATTTCTATTGCTTGTATGCAATTTTCGTGCACTGAAGTCGAATTTCATACATCATCATCAGCAACCCACACTCGTCCAATCTGGACATAGGTCTCCCCAAATGCACGCCACTGCTTCCAATTTTCGGCCACTCTCATCCAGCCCACACCAGCCAGCCTTCGAATGTCATCATCCCATCTTGTCGCTGGGCGTCCAACACTACGCTTAGGTACCGGGTCGCGGTCTCCACTCAAGGACTTTACGGCTCCAACGACTGTCCGTTCTACATACATGCGTCCATACAAATCTCTAATTCGACTTCAATGTCGAGTGCAAGAGAATTGCCCCCCAGATGGAGCAAAAAGTACTTATATATTTCGAATTTTTCGAACGTAGCTCGGGTTTGTGATCACCAATCCGCATTAGGCAAACGTGGTGCTTAATCCTAATCCCATCGTAGAAGCGATGACTATAAAACATTAAATCTGGTAAGTAGTTATGATTTTTTCATACTTGTTTATGATTTCGGGCTTTAAACTTTTTCAAAAATCTGCAATTTTTTTGCACTCAATACAAATTACTTTTTAAAATTTTGTTACTTATAACCTTAAAGTTTTGAAAGTAGACTAAGCTACAATATGACAACTAGATTTTTCAAACCTGTGTGCTCATTTCAACTGGTACCTACTTACTAGCTTGGGAAAGGTTTGAGCCCGTTTTAAAGGTCCATCGAGACATTTTGGTGAGAATAATATGTATGTACCTACATAAAACTTATTCAGAACGAGGGAATTGCCGTGATGATCACCCATTGTTACTTCAACTGTCCATAGTGCAGTACCTCTGAGATAACTCGGACAGAAGTAGGTAAGTAATTAAAAAGTTTATAATATTGAACAAACACAACTCCAACGAGAAATTAAAAACCCCGGAAAAAGAAAGTTTAATCTATCATTTAAGATTTCCAAATTTAATGCTATGTTGGATGAGTCGAGAATTTGATACATGAAATGAAATGAAAAAAAAAAACATTACCAATATTACACAGGTATCCCTGTATTGAATCCGGGTTTGACGTCTATCCTACCCCGTGCTACCTAATATTTATAATTTCCCACGAATTCCTTCGTGCTGTCATCTAATGCTCATGTTTCTCCCGGTGCTAAGTCCAGCTTACCCCGTGGCAAAATTTTTAATTACCTACATTTTCTTCGTGGCGGCGTCATCTAATAATGCCTACTTATAAGTATATTTCCCCCGGTGCCAACTCCAACTTACCCCGTGGTAATATTTATAATTCCCTACATTTTCTTCGTGGCGGCGTCATCTAATGCCCATATTTCCCCCGGTGTCAAGTCCAGCTTACCCCGTAATGTTCATAATGCCCCACATCAGCCGCGAAGCGCCGTAATGAGCGCGTGCGCAGGTACCTATCATGGGGCCGCTTACCATGAACCGTTTTCACATGGGACCGGTCTGAGTGAAGCTGGTTCGTTGTAGATAGTTTTACTTAGCGTAAGTTATATTGGAAATTAAAAATAAATAAATGGTATCATCATGCGGATTGGTGATCACATTTAGGAACGCCCCGTTGGTCGAGTAGCTTAAGTACCGGGCCGGATTCGATTCCCGGGTCGAGCAAAAGTATGTTTCGAATTTTTCGAATATACGAGTAGCTCAGCCAGTCAAGTTTGTGGTCACCGAATCCACATTAGGCAAGCGTGGTGATTGAGCCTAATAAAATGATGATTAAGATGACGAAAACAATATTTTTTCCCCAAGGAACATAGGGATTACACTCAAAACAAAAATTGTCTTTCCCACAAATTGCATCAATCAGCTAATCACTATGGGGTTCCTAGGAGCAAAAATATTATCTTCATCAGTATAGTGCCCTCGAGAAATGAGTGATGGTTAAAATAATTGGCATTTTTGGAATTTAAAACCACCAATATAGAGTTTAAATTGTTTTCTACGAACCACAATCTACAGATCTATAGCAACAACCTTTTATGGATTACGACTGGGCAGGGACTAGTCAACGGTGTGATTCTCTCTATCGCCTTACCAGGAAAACTACGTGAGAAATAAGTACTCGGTGTGAATGAATTATGAAAATCCTGCTCTGTACCTGCTTAGTTATTCCATTAGAAAATGTAAGTGCAATAAACTGTACGGCGAAGTAGCGTTACATGTGTAAGTAGGTACTGTTACTGTCGATTGACGATGGGAAATATTGCAGTTTATCAACCGCTAGTATTCATAGTAGTTGACTAGCAAAATGTAGGTAGGGACAGCGCAATACCGCAAGTCATTTTGGGTCTGGGTGTTCTGGGTTGACGCCCCCAGTTAATTATCGTCATCTGGTACTCATAGTACAGGGGTTACACCCTAGTTTGAGACCTGGTTGATTGGTGTGTTTGTCTGGCGCATTTATTTATTTAATACATACGTTTATGCTACGTAATATTCTCCAAAATACCATTTATTGGTATATCTGACTGTCTACGTGAAAATCACAATTTAGATGTCAATAATTTTATGTAAAAAGTAGTGTACAGTGTTCTTGGAAACTTTGCCCGCTTAGGTATGTGCTGCTGACTGCCATAAAACAACTACTAGAGCTAACTAGTTAGTCATCTCTTCTTGTTTAGCAGCATGTATTTGCCCGCTGCACATCATACCTCTCCAATTTCTTCTGTCGTTGGTCTTCCTGGGCTACTAGCTGACTGTTTTACCAAATCATAACTCACCATTTCTCCACAGTTACAGCTGATCTACCTCACCCTGTGCTCGCTATCCCAGGCAGCCTACATCAGCCGAATGGCCACGCTGAACCGCATCAGAGCGCCCACGGCGTTCCGGCCTGGCGTGACCATGCACAGGCCGTGGATGCACCAGCGCTTGGTGCCAGCGGCCTCGCATAGGATGCCCTATGTGGTGTATAGGAGCTCTCCTCACAGGTAAGCCTGCATCAGCCAGATGGACACCTTGGATACATCAGAGCGCTCTCGGCGTTTTAGGCTGGCATCAGCATGTATGTACAAGCCGTGGATGCACCAGAGGTCTCGCAAAGGATGTCCTATGTGGTGTATAGGAGCTCTCCACATAGGTACGATAAGCTTATGAGAAATGTGTGAATCTTAATATATCTAGCAGAAGCCTACTTCATCTCCCACGGCAATACGGCCAGGCTTCAGCCTGCACAGACCATGGATGCACCAACAGCTGGCTAGCGGCCTCACATAGGATGCTCATAGGGATTATTAGCCTTTGATCGATCTCAAATTACACTTCCCACCACCTCATTTGCAACTACCAAACAACCTATAATGTAATTTTGCGTAATGGCTTCTACATCAAAGCACTTACTGTCTTCCAGATACGCAATGAAGCACTACGGTCCCGCAACTACCCGCAACGTGTATCCTCACACCTGGAAGACGACAGGCCGTCTGCCTCCTCAAGCCACTCCGGAGTATGAGTTCGTGCGGGCCGCCTCCGCGCCCCCCTCAGTGCATAACGATGGTGGTACAGGTTGACTGGCTAGTGCACACGCACTGTCTCTTTCACTCTATTTGATGATACTTTTTCTCTCCTTCTGTATTGTTAGTTTTGTCTTTTTAGCATCTGTGACGAGATTCTGAGTGCCAACTCTATGCACCGTATTTTCTTCATCCATACTTACCTACTACCTAAGTTTTGTATGAACAGCTGTCGAAAAGTACTTACTACCTGTGTACGATAAGTTGAAACCCGCGTAGAATGTTACTTTCCATCTTTGATTGCCTTGCCCTTCCCCCTTGGCGATCATATTGCACCAATAGCAACTGATAGCATCATCATTTTTATGTTTAGTTTTCAATTTTACGGTAACGTCACTTCGCTCATGTTTCAACTTATCTGGCAAGGGTATCTGATATAATTCTACTATCCTATAATACCTATATTACCTACAAAACGTGATCTAGGAAAAGTTTCTAAACTAAACTCTACGAACCCCTTTTAACATTGCGTGTTGGAACGGGACGACCTGTTCCAACAAGCCGTTTGGAAATCTTTAGTACGGTAATAACATAAGATAGCGTTTTGTAATAAGGTATTTAGAGATTGATAAATGCTTAGAGCACACGTAATGCTCTATTTCGACGACTTTTTACAGTATTCTCCTAAAATAGTCTTCATTTCGTGCACGATATAAATAAAAACAGATCCGTCCACTAGTAAGTAAATGTCATACCTGCAAATTTTGGAAAAATTGGCAGTGTGACATCTTACTTAGGGGTTTTCAAGAGCCATTGATTAAATAATATATATTTGTGTTGGGTCTGGGTGTTTGTGATACCTTCGTTGTTTCTGGTTTCCATAGCACAAGGTAAAACCTTAGTTTGGGACCAGGACAATGTATGTGATGTTGTCTCAATTTATTTATTTTTTACTCACGAATTGCGAGTAAGGGTGTACCTAGTATTCTGTTTGTCTCTTCTTTGTATCAAATACCTAGGTAGCTTATTACGATTAGCCCGAATATTGCTCTGCTAATTTGGAAACTCCTAGCTAACTCAACTTAATCCATGGCTCTGGAACATCCCCTGTCTGTGGACGGACGATAGTCGGTTCAGCTGAGTGTGACCGGCAGGTGCGATCCACACCATCCCAGCGCCGAACCTGAGCCTGTCCGAGAAGCCTATCGTGGTCATCGACTCGGAAAACTTCATCAAGCCCACACCGGAACCGGTACGTGATTAACACTAGATTAGTGGTTCTTAACTGGTTTGCGGTCTGGTGATCCCTGGAAGAATGTCCAGTGGTCCACGTAGCAGTTTGAAATGAATGAGAAACCAACGAGAAAACATAACGTGACAACAAACGCAACGTGCATCTTCGCTTTGGGTAAATAAATAGCACCTCTGGATAAAAAAGGTCGAACCACTGCCCTAGATGAATAAGCATGTCGATGTCATAGGTATTAATAGAAATTTATTAAAATTACAATCATGCAATGCGACTTCCACATGATGCATGGCATGACATCCACATAAGCTAATTTGTCATGCTATAATAAAAAATATTGAAAAATGTAAGAATCATACAACAATAGTATTTTTTTTTCAGATGAAAACATACGAAGTTACTGAGAAATTCATAGAACCTGCGGTTTACCAGATGGCGCCCAAAATATCCCTACCTATTGGATTTTCAAAACCATCCGTACGTCATTTATTCACGATCTTATTTCCCTAATTTTTTAATGATTACTAATAGTAAATCAAGGTCTTGAAAAGAATAGCTAATTATTTAGATGCAAAGACGAAGTGAATTCTACTAAAACCACTCTTGTTACAGACATTGACGTCACCAGAAATTCAGACCCTGGTGAATAATGGAGCACTACAGTTTCGCCTCGGATTATGGCTTGTCTATAGCTTTACCACAACAAAACCAACCCATATCGGTGCCCCAGCAATTCACTGTGCAGGTAAAGTTGTACCATCGTCTATGACTTGCATTAAAAACGTTAATTAAATAATCTACTAAAATGTATGCCAACTTTTAGGGATACAATGGGCTACCGTCACATCAAGAACTCATGAACTCAGGAGCAGAAGGAATCGTGATCCCACCCAACGCTTTGTACCAAGCAGACCCCGCGTTCTTACAAAAACTACAAACGCAACTGATGCAACGATTCCCTTCAGTGGAGTTCATACCGTACGCCGCAGACGCACCGACCATCTCCTATCCCTCAACACCAGCCGCAGCCCCAGATACAACCGCATGTTCAAACCAACCATCTCTACTTGTTGGAAAACGAGGAAGTCACAAAACAGACGCCAGCGTCTTTCGAGCTCCCAAAGAACCTCGTTCAGCGAGAAACTCACGAGAGCGCAGTCATGTCTCTGATTCCGCAATCATTTTCAGTCCAGAACGTCACAGAGAAGCAAATAGAAGTTACATCAGCATCCCAGCCCCAAAACTTAACAGTTGAACTGGTAACCGCCGAAAGTCGACCCAGCACCACGACCGTCAAATACATAATCGAAAGCACTACGCAAGACCAGACTGTGAAAAGCACAACTAAAGAACAAGAACAACCATCTCCAATCTACTACGCACAGGTTGGACAAAGTATCGGGAACGTTGTTGCCAATGGCTTCTACTCTGCCATCAACGACGTCAGAGCTGCTGCAGCTCTAGCTCAAGTGGAGAAACCCCAGGAAAAAGAAAACGTAACAACCACAACTGTCAACCCAGACATAAAGACTTATTTCGTTCAGCAAACTGATGCAACAAAGAACGATTCGGTGGAATTGAAACCACTTTTAGGTGTACCGTTTACGAAAACAGCAGACTCTGTGAACATAGCTTATACTTTACTAAGAGCTAACAATAAAGATCCCAAGCTTTCAAAAGGAGGTGCAGTTTATGCTGGACAGATAGTCGAGGCAAAGATAAGCGAGGACCAGGATTTCAACAAAGAGAAAGCAACGTTGATATCAAGAAGAGCGCCGTTGAGGATACTGACAGTCACGGAGAAGAAAGACGTAGTGACGTCGACATCTGCTCCCCCGAAAATAACTGTGGTGAAAGCTAAAATTCCACCAAAAAGTAAATTGACTTTTGATGACAAGACTGGTGAACCTGTTTTGAGGATATACGCAAGTTATGTGAATCCACCTATAACTACGGTAGGTACATTATGATACCATTCACGCAGTATGTGTTGGGTGTCTTACTCTCGATTCTTATTTCAATACGTATGACTAGTATTAAATAATCTACTTTCAATTCTTGTCTTTACAGAAGGAGCTTCTGGAATCAAAGCTGAACAACATAAAGAACGTCAAAGAAATTGTGGTGAAGAAGCCAGATGGTGTGGAGAACTGGACTTCAGCGATGGTGAAGAAGGCGGACAAGAGCCAGGGTCACGACGCGAATCAAGTCACAGATTTTGGCTTAAAACTGAGATCTAGGAGTGATGACTACATACCCTTATTTGAGGAGTATGAAGATTAAAGACTTTGGTGTGATTGTTAGTTTTAAACGATAGATTAGTTTTTGGAAGTGAATCCATTATACTGCGATATTGACAGTGGGAAGTGCTGTATAGTTTCTTAGATGGACGTCAACTTCGTTACACGGTTGTCAGCATTGATAAATACTAAGGTGCATAGCAGGTATAGTACCCTAGGGGCGGCTTTAGCCCATGTAGCGCCCGATTGGTCACTAGGAACTTTTTTGAGAGAGTTGTAGATGTTAAAGGGGCGTGTTCAAGCATGCTCGATTCCTTGCTGGCATATGTTGCTACATTATAGACAAAGCTGCACCTGGTGAGTATGTAAGTAAAGCGTCCGACGACTAGCTGTTGTACGAAATTTCCGTTTAACTGAACTCAAATGTTGATTCGCTATGCGCTGTCGTGGACGTAATCCATGAGTGCCTACTTGAGTTATTTCTATAAATCAACTAATGCCTTTTGGATGCTAGATTTGTGTCTCGCCTTGGAGATAAAAGGACGCGCAGAGAATAAGGGACCACTTGATGGTAGGCGCTTTTAATATCCCAACCAATCTACCACACCAAAGCAGAACACAGTGCAGTGCATGCAGATAACAGTAAGTATAGACTGCCACAGACAGGTTGAACAATCTACAATAAACAAAACCAGATCAATGTTTGTAGGATCGAAGATGTTTTTTAAACGACGTCATCAGCCTTTAGGTAAGATAAAAGTGCATGCTTCTAAATTTCTCTTGTCATATGCTCAGATATTTCTGTAGTTTTGAAAGCAAAGATCATTTTGACGCTGAAATATCAATCAAACTTATGAAATACGTATCTTGAAGCTCTCAGTTTTAAATAGGTAAGTTTTGTTATGGTGCAATTTATTTATATTAAGTCTGATTTTTTCCGGCTAAAGTGTAAATAGTGTTTTCTAATTTTATTAGAGGTAGTTTTTAATTTTAAGTAAATTAAGAATGTGTAGTGCATTTAGACTATTATTATTGTTATACGATAAAATGCCAAATTGTTTTAAACATTTAAATAATAAAACAAAATAACTTCAAATGTTTTATTTTTACCAGTTTATAAAATTATTGGTTTACTATAATTTACAACAAAAATCGTTATGTAGAAAGTCATGGTCAACATTTCAAATAAATAGTTACTAAATTTGTGAAACAAAGCTTTAGTAAACTGGCTATGAAAGTAGAAAGTATAAAATTACAAGTTAAAAATAAGAATACATCACGAAAAACATTACATTCAGAATTAACGATTTTGGGCGGAGCTCTCAAGTTATCTATAATGAGAAATAATAGGGGTTTTGGAAAATAACAAATCCAGGTTAGAGCATGAGATCCATACGCAAAGATATTCAATTATTTCTCAATATGCCTCACATCTACAATAAGCCATCTAAAGCATTTTTTAGTTTCGAAAATCCCTAATTATTTCCATCTTTATACACTTACCTTACTGAAAAGCAAATCTAGCTTATTCGAGTAGGTACATTCCCACCATCAAGGTAAGTAAAGGCCATAGAATACAACAAACCGAACAATTACATTGTATGTGTCAAAGTGAAAAATTGTAAAAATCTACATCAACTGTAATGTACGGCAAATACTTCTCAATACCTGGGTTATTCTTGGAGATCTGACTTTCGTGGAAGTCCTCAAATCCATTATTTATGTAATTAGCATCAAAATCTTAAAATATAAAAGTTGTATTATTTTTCGAAAATCCATCCTTATTGGTTTTAAGATTCTGATGTCAATTTCGGAGGAATATTGGATTTCAGAACTGCCATGAAAGTTAGATCTCTAAGAATCACCCACCTACTTATATTTTATATTATTATTATGATAACCAGCCACTGAAGTGGTTTACTGCTAGCAATTATTTTATAACAATTATTTTGTACATTTATTATCGACTTTGTTGCGTTTGAGATAAGTCTCCGAATAGATCTACGTTTAAGATCTATTCAATTATTGACACTGCACTTTCAAAGTAATTTTCGAAAATATCTTTGGTTTTTAACTACAACACAGATCGACTTTAATTTTGCTGTCGTCAAGTACTATTTAAAAAAAAATCTGTAGCACTTTTACTTCAACTGAACTGAGCGAAATACTGTCCATCTAGAAAAAAAAAACTGTATAATTGGCATAACTCCAAAATATTCCTAGAAATATTAAAGCGACAAAAAATATCTATTTAGACTGTGTAAAGAATATTACTTTTATTGGATCAGCAGCAGTAAATGCCCTGATATTTGGGGCAATTGACATTCGAATGTTGCGTAAATCGCGAATGATTGGGTCCAATGGAAAGATCAATATTGTGGTTCACCAGGGAAGTAAGTATATTGTGTAGTCATGAGTAATAATAATGGATACAAATAAGGCTAAATTTAATATTTCGGTAACACTGGCTAGTGGAAAATTTATGAAGAAGGTTTTGCACATGGCTGAAGATCAATAAATCTTTAAAATTTCATTATCCAACTGTCAACTTAATGCCAAACATTGCAAACAATACATACATACAATGAGTAATTTTTATTTGGGCAATTCTTTGCAATTTATTTTAAGTAAATAATGCACTTTATTGGTATGTGGAAAGTTGAGGGTTCGAGTCCCACCTGAATCTTTAGATGATTTTTTTTAAGTGCATTATTTACTTAAACATAAAATGAGAATTATACGAAGAAATTTGACATATTGTAGTGGCAGTTCATAAATTGAGCCTTTTGTAAGCAATCACTCTATCTGGTACCATCAATTCGATGGTCACAATGAGGGTTTTTGCAAATGCAATATCCGATAGATGGCGTTACGTTGACGTCAGGTCCAACAACGAGTGGATTGGTTACATTTTGACGTGTCATGTCAGAATTATGAATTATGTTATGAAACAACCAATGTCGTCAAAGTTGGACCTGACGTCAACGTAACGCCATCTATCGGATTTTGAATTTGCAAAAGCCCTCATTCTACTGGCCAATGTTGTGCAAATCACCTCAGTGGCTTGTAGTCAGTCGGTGACTAAGAGTTGGCGGTGAGTTTCTCCAGTTGATCGATGAACCACGGGTGTCCACAGGCGCGTTTGGTGAGGATGTCGCAGCCAGTTTCCGTTACCAGCAATGTCTGTTCAAACTGAAAGAAAATAGAAAAAAACATATCGTTGTAATATTATAACAGCATCATAGTATCTTTACTAAAGATAATTGTGATGTTACGTCAGCTAATACATACTTCAGGGGACCTATTCTTATTGAAGTCGAATTAGATTAATAAGCATTCAACATTGAAGTCGAATTAGATTATTAGTATAGACAATGATAGTAATCTCTAAATCTCAACTTCAATGTTGAGTGCACGAGAATTGTCCACCAGATTTTTTAAACTGTTAGATAACCAACTACTGTCACTTGTCCATCACATTTCTTCAACATGGTCATAATTACATATTAAAAGTTATTATCTCAACACGTTGATAAAATATTTATAACATACAGGTTTTCTCACAATGTTTTCCCTTGATGTCGAGCTATTAGCAGACATACGAAATAGGTTTTGAAAAATCTAAAGGTGCGTACGCACTTTCGATTTATGGTTTAACTTACAACCTTCTTTTTCTATGTACATACATAATAAGGAGTAGACGAGTAGCCGGAACACCTGATGATAAGTGATTACAAAGAACCATGTACTTCTGGTTGGAAGACATCTGTCTTATCTACTGAGCTGCCATTGCTGATAAACGTCTACAAGCTTGAGTACAAATCGTCTGCTCCAAAGAATAAAGTCCGGTTCGCAATATATTAAATATACGAGATCGGACTTTCTGCTCCAAAGAATGAAGTCTGATTTTCAATTTGTTTAATATAGGAGATCAGACCTACTTCTTCGGAGGAAGCGAAATGGAAGATTGCAATACCTGAGCGGAACGCGAGCCGTCGGCAGTGACGGCGGTCCAGTGGTCGGGCCACTGCTCGTCGCGCCAGCCGCCCTCGTTGATCATGGGCTCGATCGTGAAGCAGTGGCCTGGCTTCATCACGCCTACGGCTTTGTTCTCTGTGAACATTAATAATAAAAATTAAAAAGATGTTTTTTTTTTTCGTTTTGATTGCTACCATGTCTTGAGACACTCCTAATTCTAGTTAAACGAGTAATTTAAAAAGAAAAAATAAGCAGTGCAGTGATGATGAGTTTAATACTGCTGTATTTTATTTTAACGACTAGCTGATGGGTATGATACAACCCAGATGGGTATTTATTTATTTATGCTAGTCACATGGTGTGATATAAGTCAGGTTTTTTGACGCATCTAACGTTTCCTAAACAGTTAAACTACGAATATTATACAGTAATAGTAATATAAAAAAAATTTCTTACGTATTTACTCACTTGCATAATGGGGTACATTGGGGGCAGTGTGGAACAACCTGTGAATACCATGACCACAGTATGAACGAACCACACTGAATCCGTTTGCTTGAGCATGCTTCTGTATCACATTCCCGATCTCACGGTACTTCTCACCCGGTTTTACAATATCAATTGCTTTCGATAAGCACTCATATGTAACCTGAACCAGTTTACGGGTTGTCTCAGGAACATTTCCAACAAAAAATGTTTCATTCAGATCACCATGGAATCCTCGATGGTAAACAGTTACGTCGACATTGCAAACATCTCCATCCTGTGAATAAATAAACTTCGTTTACAATATCAATTAGAACAACCACAATAGATACAATAGGGAATTCATAATGTAAAATTTTATTCAGTTCTATTCCATATATAAATAAATCATTTTCGCCTATAGGCATCTACGAATAGACATAGGCCTCCTTAATGTTCTCTACACAGATTGGTCCTGTGCTATCCACATCCGATGAATTCCTGCGACCTTGTGAAGAGCCTACATGGCTGTAACTTTCTGTATAAATTATCAAAAAAGTCATGAGATGTTTACTCATACTAATACAAAATCAAATTTACAGTTATAATCAGATAAGATAGGAGACTTATCATCCCTTATCAAGATTCAATAGTACCAATATCTGTTTGACCATAGCCCACCTCATGATAGTCATGTGGGTCTATCCAAGAAAACTTATGTAGTATTTGTTCAATCTCCAATAACATGAGTTTATGTAAGAAATCAACCACCCTTTATGGGGATCTGTCAATAAGTTAGTAACCATATTTTGAACCTGATGTGTTAGAGATAAAGTCCAAAATTACAAATTAGGTAATTGTATTTGTACCTACTACCTATTGAGGGGTTAATGCTCATGACACAAAAGTTGTTTTCTACTACCTATGTTAGATATTGGCTCTTCATTTTAATGTGTGCAATGTATTGTATTTGTAGCTCCCAAGTAGTCTGATATCAACACCAGCAATTCTTAAGCTTGTTAGTACATAATCAGGTCTTTGTATCTGACTTATGTATAGATTCATTATTAAGTAAAAGAATTAGAAGTAACTTTGTCACCTGTAGAGGACGTAAATCCGGTATGCCATGGCAAATGACCTCATTCACCGAGGTACAACAACTGTTGGGGAAATTGTGATAGTTCAGCGGGCTCGGATAGCATTCTCTTTCAATGCAAGCTTCATGTACAACACGGTCAATTTCGTCTGTTGTCACACCAACACCACATACTCTGGAATTGAAAACATATTTAAAATAAATTAAATAAAACTAGGTAGACAAATAACTTTTACTAGCTTAATTTTCATATTGTTATTATCAATTCATTAGATTATCTAATCGAATCCATCCATCAACAATGCTACTGGATAATTTGCACAAAAGCTTTAATCCAATTAACCAAATCAATATTAGCTGCTTGCTTAAAAACAAAATGTCTCTTCTAATACAAGATATTACATAGGTAGTTGTATTAAATACTGTGTTAATAGAAATAACAACTTAATACTCCATAGTCCATTACCTACATAACTATTCATACTTTAACTCACAGTTTTCAATAGGTACTTCTACACTCAAGGTAATAATCATTAGAATATTATTTATGTTGATTGGTGATGGACTCATACAAACCATTATTTAAGAAAACTAGTTGCTAGTCACTTCAAAGTGTCTTATTATTATCAAATTGCATGGGGAAGATGTCAATAGATCTATTATTGAGTTAATTGCAGTTCTAAAATTAAAACTAATTAAAGCAAACTTACTTGGCAGCTTCGTCCAACACCTCTCTCCCAAGGCGACAGGCGACGCGCATTCCCTCAATCTCCTCATCATCCAATACTTTAATCTGGCCAGAGCCTTTAGCAGCATTCTCGGACTCCGGAAACCCGGTAGGATGATCAGCGTAATCGGGACGACCGATGTGGGGAGGAACCGTACGCTTAGGCCCAGCGGGGAACGGCCTCAACTTCCCCGAAAATGTGTACGAAGGCCACGGATTATACTCCACGTTCGACCCATCTGTACTCTCACCCTCTAAAACAAAATGACTATGTAATTCAACACCGTAACATAACCTCAAACTGGTGACTCTTCACTCAACTTACTCGCCAATGAGTGGATAATTTTGTGAGACTTCCACGATTTCTTGAAACAGTCCTGGTTGCAGAAAAACGAGCCCTGAATACCGAGTTTGATACATGTTGGACATTGTAGTTGTGCGATTGATTTACAGCCGGGTGTTTCGCACATTCCAATTCCAATCGCCGCCATTTTAGTGGCTGTCAAAGAACTGTCACTGTCACGCGTAACGTAACGTCAACAGGACGCGTTGCCAACCTCATAAAACTTAAAAATGTAGCATTCATAAATATTTAATTTTAGAACATAGATTGAAAACTTTTCAGTTCAAAATGAGTTTTTAATTTGTGATTTAAATAAAAAATTTATCCATTTAACTTTTTACAAAGGCTAACCTATTGTATTTACAAATAAATTGGTAGGTAAATAGTAGGTATATAAATTGTGAATTAATGTGAAACTAAGTACGCCTGCAGGAACAACCATGTTTCAAAAGAAACAGCAGCTTAATTAACCACTCCAGCAGATATAAGATGTAAGTAACAGAGCTTTTCAGATTCTATTTTAACTAACTGCTCGGTCTGGGAATTGTTACAGTGATAGCTTAAATTCATAAGGACCTTAAAAAGTCAATGACTAATTATTACCTACTGTAGGTATCTTAAATCTTAATATGCTAACAGATATTTATTTGTGCTAATAGTTTGGTCCTTCGAGCCGGATAAATGCTCGAACTTGATTGATGTTAATAATATTATTGCGCAGCCGTACCTAGTTCTCGATCAGCTAGATTTATAACGCCGATGTGTCTAGATAGCCCCACGTCGACCATTATTGTTATGTTCTTCACTATAATTCTGCAATTTTACGCGAAATTGAGTCGTAAAAATGTAATTAAGTAAGTAGGTGGGTAGGTACCTACCTATCGGGCTTACTTCTTATTTCTAAGTTACTAGTACCTACTTGGTTAAGGGTGTGTTGGGTTGTCCTGGGATCGACATCTAGTTGTGTGGCGTAGGTACCTAGGTACCTACTTTTAACCGGCTATGTACCTATCACGCCTTCAGTCCAGCGTTAAGCAGCGCCCATTGGGGGAAAAGGGGGTTAAAGCTTGACAGCGCACTTAAGATTGTAATTGAGATTTGAGCAGCTAACAATCTGTTTTAATCAGTGATCCAATGACTCAAATCTGTAAAAGTTTTCCACAGACCTAGTCGTAGGTATGTACCTAGTATGACCACTTGTTGGAGGAATAACTTTCATGATACCTAGTATTAGCTACCCATTATCGTATCCATACTGATATTATAAATGCGAAAGTAACTCTGTCTGTCTGTCTGTCTGTTACTCTTTCACGCCAAAACTACTCAACGGATTTTAATGAAATTTGGTATACCTACAGATAATCTAGTAGACCCTGAGAAAGGACATAGGCTACTTTTTATTGCGAAAAGGTGGTTGTAAGGGGTTGAAAGGGGGGTAAATAGTTACTTTTCCACGCGGACGAAGTCGCGGGCGGCCGCTAGTTACCCATATTGGCAGATTCAGATCTGCCAATACCTGTAGTTTGTGCACATTGTGCATTGTTTAACTTCCTATTAAAGTAAGGGGTTATCATTCTGTAATCAAAATTATTTATAGATTTATGGTTCAGAGATAAGCAGGTACTTACTGTATAAACTGCGAAGACCGTAAAGCCAACCGTCCGGAGAATCTAAAGAGCGTATCACTAAATTCCTCCCTTGCACGTATAAATAGTTGCACGTTTCCAAAAAATCGCCGCTCATCGCACACAAAAACACAATTTATTTTGAACAAAACTGAAATTTAATCAACACTTATCGCTCTTTGTCAAGTTGACGTCCTGACTCCTGAGTGACGTTTGATTAGTTTATCAGTCTGTAGTTTTGGCGCCGTTCTAATTTTGAAATGTTTATTTTCTTTACAGGCGTATCCAGCCAGTACGGTGCACTTAATAAACAGAATCGTAAACAACAGCAATGGTCGGTTTTATTTTTAGGAGGGCATCTTCAATCAAGAATATAGCAGGCTATTGACCTTTGAGGCTTTGAGTGGTAAAAAGGCTATGTAAAAACGAAATCGAATCAATATGTAGGTAGGCTTCAGGCTTCCATGCGTCGGCATGAATGGGCCGGCTCAACCACGGCCTCACAGAATATCGGCGCGAAGCAGCAGCGCCTGGACTGTGTTTCGTTGAGTTGGCAGCGCACTTGTGACTACTGCTGTTGTAGGTGACTATGGGCGGCGGCAATCGCTTACCATCAACTGTTCAGTCTGCTCGTCTGCCACCCATCACTAATAAAAAATGGCACTTTTTCAAAAAAATGGCGCATTATATCGTTCCATTGACCAGCACGAAGTGCCTAAGCACAATAGGTTAGGTAGATAACCTACCACCTACCTAAGTAGAAGAAGCAGATTCTACTTTATCTACCAACCTATCAATAAGTAACCTATTTTACAACGCAACTTTAAATAGGTAGGTACAACACTTCACTTGCTTTTCGAACAGCTGACCACAGAACAATATAGCTCCTAGCAAACTGAACAAAACTAAATCTCGATAAACGGACGCACGTCTAACATTAGTTTTATTGTTAGTAGGTATGTACTACGTATCGTTCTGCTTTGCTTCAAAGATGACCTTGTTGTGTACCTGCGGTATAGACGCGTATAGATTTTGTTACTTACATTACGTAACCTTCTTTTGTGTTCTTAGTTTGTGTTAGGTACCTAACTATAGGAGACAATAACTAGACGTAGGTAGGTACCTACCTATAGCGTTATTGTTTTCGTACTAACGAGATTAACCGCCTATAGCGTGTTTTTGATACAAACGAGTCCACTTGTGCATGTGTCATCAATTAGGTAGATATTTATTATTAATAATATTTAACTGTTAATAAGTTTTAGAGCAATTTTTTTATGTAGACCTAATGACTCGTGTAAATAAAATGTAAAGTATATAATACTGTCCTACAGGCAGGTGAGGGCAAAGACCTCCACATAGAAATCAATTTAAGTCATCGAGTTAGGTTTGTGAATTTTTTAATTTTATGAAAACATGCACACTGTACCTACTTATTTGAAGGAGAGCCGCCGTTTCGGTATGAATGAATAATCTTTTTTCGGCGAAAGAACGGCCTGCACTGTGTTTCGCTGAGTGGATCAGAGAAGCGTGGTTTTAAGTTTGGCAGCCCACTTGTACGGTATTGCCAGTGTCTATGGATGGCGGTATTTATAATAATCATCAGGTGATCCGACATCTGCCACCTATTACACAAAAAAAGTGTGTAAGTAGGTACATATCTCATAAGATAACTCGAACTCGCTTCAGCGTCCAGCCCAAGCCTCCCCACAAATTGGGCCGCAAAAACACCCCAATTTTGAAGACCCCGGTCAATCCTGCCGCCATAACCGTTGTTCATACACCTGCCTACCGCGGGAACCCACTTAAGTTTAACGAACTTCAAATAGGGTCCCAAAATGAGGGCGATGTTTGCCGGAGCGCGGGTCGACGCAAACAGAGCTCGGAAGACGTGTGGGCTGGGAGATTAGAAGGCACTTTGGGAGAGAATATATTTTCCTAGACACGGTCAGTGGATAAGAACGTGCATTTTGTATGGGAGGTCGTAGGTTCAAATCTGAGCATGCAGTATGCAAATACGAGTAGGTAGATAAGTCGGCTGCTTTCAACTACCTCGGTTGCCTCGGTGACGAAAGAATGAATGAATAAGTATTTTTTATTGCACACATCAGAAACCTGAAACTAGTTATTACAGGAGTAATGTACAACAAAGCCGGCCTTACCACTATGAACAATCTCTTCCAGACGAACGAAAGAAATGACATGGCATTTTAAGCATCGGCTGCGCCCCCCAGATTTGATCCCCGAGTAGTAAAAACTTATTTAAAATAGTGTTGCATTCTTAATAAAAATGCTCCCTTGCTCCATACAAAATCAGCATTGCCATTTTCTGTTTAGTAATTCTTTATTTCAAATAGGGTAGTTGACTAAGGGTACTATTTAAACGAGCTTCTTTTTAATAGCATTTTTCGCCTCAAAAAATATATGTTAGCTTCTAAATTACTAAGTCAGCCACAACCAATGCGCGTCTGAATAATAGTATATCAGCCACTAGATATCTTTTATGTAAGCCACTGTAAATATAACTCAGCATGGCAGTTATTTTTTAGCATCTAAATTTATGGTATGCATTCAAATAGCAACCTTCTAAATTATTAATATATGACACCAAAATAATAATGATATTAGCTTCTAATTTCATAATTTAGTATGAATAAAATGTAACTCATCCTACATTTATTCGTTCGTTAAATTTACCTAAAATTGTCATCGAATATTATATTAAAGCCACTATTATTATTACACATGAATTATTTAAGGCAACAACGCGACGATACTAGCCGCCAATTGATTTATATTAATTGTGAGGATTATGAGAAACATTTAAAAAACAATCACGCTATGAAAACAAAATGGAATATTTTTTTACTTATGTAATAATTTCTTCCCACAAATCACAATGATTTTTATTGCAAAATTATTGATGTTTGGCGCGTGTAAAAAATATTATTACGCATTTCAGAAAATTGTTAATGGATTCCTTTATGTTTTCATAGCTGGATTTTTGAAATATATCTCATAATCCTCACAATTAAAATAAATCAATTTTATTGGTATCGTTTTTAGTAAGTAATAAATTTAAATTAACACGTAGGTATATATATGTAATTCAGAAATTATAAGAAAAAGAAAATATGTATTACTGGCTAATTAATGGCGCTCGCGCTTAAGTTGGCCTTCCACGCTTTCTTTTCAGTCCAAGCACTGTGCTTTTACCTCCAATGGCGCCATTACGAATTTCAGTCTGATTGCTAGGCCGATCAGATGCTTGCCGGTTGCTGTCATGTCACGCACTGGCGCCAAATCGTAGGTACAGTGGCTATTTTCTCAATAAAAGGATATGAAGTATTATTTTAGATGTTAAGTTATAATATTTTGATGTTGAGTATTGAAGCTGGAATGTATTATTTTTGTGGACATTGTATTGAAGCTGTAAAACTTAATATGGTGATGAGTTACAAATTCCGTGGCTGAGTTAGTAAATTAGTTTGCAGTATATAAATCAGAAGGACAAGTTAAATTAATTGTGGATGTTCACTTGATGCTTTCTTTAACATTTTTAGTGGCCGTTGTAAAGAAGATGAATCAGTCAATTAAAGGCTAAGTAATTTTCCCGATGCTTAGTTATTAAATTAGAAGTTTGGGCGCGTGGCCAAATAAAAATTTTGTGGCCATGTTTATTATTTCTCGTTGACTAATATCGATGTAGTAAAAAATATTGATACTTTACCAAAATATTGGTAAATAAGAACCAATAGCCTAAATTTTCAGTTAAAAATATAACGTCTAGCTGGTTTTGTGAGCATTCAAAGTTTCATGGGCAAGTCCATTTTTAAAGTTTATAATATTATAAAAATAATTATATCATTGAACTACCCACACATTAAACACAAACTTTTATTATAAAACTATGTACATAAACGAAACATTTGATATAGCTACCAAACAAAATTTGCTAGACGCGCATACAAGATACGGGCGTGTGACGTCACATGCTGGTAGCCATTTGTATAGAGCGTTTTTGGGCCCGCGTAAAATATGTGCTCTTAAAGTTGTGATATCTCAGGTAATTCAAATCAGAATCAAATAATTCTTTCAACAATGTTTCTTTAATAGAGGGGTCTTTTGATTAAACACATAAAAAAAAATAGTCAAGTACCCTATTGAAGTCTGAAAGTTAGCGGACTGTTAGCGTATCCTGTGCCACGTAAAACACGATAGGTACCTATGACATTAAATTGTCCTGCGACTGATTCCTCCTCGGTCGTGCCACTCTGCAGACCAATTTTCGTGCACTCGACATTGAAGTCAAGTTAGAATTTTGTATGGACGAATCTCTAATGTACCTACACGAGAATTGCCCCCCTGGTGTCCCACCGAAATATTGTTTACTATAGTCCGAGTCAAGAAAGTGTAGTTATGACCTTGAGTGCGCAGAAACCAATTTTGATAGAAAGTCTTATTTTTTACAAGTGCGCAAAATAACGGTCATCGCTATACTTTCGTGCCTCCAGCTATACTTAGGTATTTAATACCAAATATTCCCCTTCAATAATTGATCGTTGAGAGTGCTCGCCAGAGCTAATAAAGTAATATCGTTAGGAGGACATTATTAATAATGTTATTAAAAAAATATGCGTTATTACATTTATTTTACCTTTCAAAAGTGGAAAATTCCGACCTCGACCCGACTTCCGCTGGCTAATATCCCAGCGAGACATTTTTCGCGAAAATGCTCTCTACGTTCAACTAGTGTTGTACCTACTTACTCGTAAATTAAAAATAGCATTTTGAATATTTTCTCTTTTAAGTACGTACCTACAGTCACAGATCAAGGTACACAAAACTGTCAAATTTCTTCAATCGACTCTCAACTTACTGTCATACGCATTAGGTTGAATATCAATTAAGGAAATTTGACAGTTTGTAGTAACCTGATGTGTGGCTGACTGTACATAGTACTCGTACGGCACAGTTGAGCATGGTGTTGCAGGTGTTTATGCGCGACGGCCATCGCTTACCATTAGTTGATCCGTCTGCTACTTGTCAAATAAAAAAAAAGTGGTGGAGCCACGCTTCGGTATGACTGTGTTGTTTTCAATTGCACTTTCTCACTCCATCCCCCTGTTTCGATCGATTCCTGGGTTGAGCAGAAGTATGTTTCTAGTATTCAAAGTCGGTCACGTGTCATGGTTATTTTGTACTTATGGGAAGTCAAAAAAATTTCGACGTACTTACCTTAGAAGGTATTACTTAGTCATTGTACAATTATGTTTCTCAAATGGTTGGTAGACGTGATTAAAGGTATGTAAATGTTCACAGATAGGACACCCTGTAAGTATAGGCTGATACCTACTTTATTTTACTTTTTTCTCACTCGGCTCCATTTCTACATGAAACGTGTCTGTCTTACAGATAGTAACTTATTTTTGTACTAAATGGGTCTGGACTAGAATCTATCCCAGCACTAGCAGTATTTCCTACCGGAAAATTAGCAGCAAGACGCAGAGGCCGCTTTACACACACAAATTACACAATACTCGAATTTTATCAAGGCGAGATGGTTCCTTTGTTGCCAGCCCTATTTGTTACAGCATCGATATAGGGTTTTGGTTGTTGGAATGATAAAAGATGGGCGGACATCAATAGTCACAAATGGCACGATTTTTGATCTATTGTTATTACGGGTAAGAAAAGTTTAGGTGCTTAGGTGGGTTATTTTTCGAGATTTAACTTGGGTGGGGACTGCCACAAACCATTTTTCCTTCGAAGTTGACTTCAGAATCTTACGATCTTCAGTTCAAATTCAAATAGTTTATTGCAAGTCACATATATAAGTTCTTGTTTACCATACGCATCATCATCATCATCAGCCCGGTAGTACCTTTGCTGAGTATAGGCGTCCCTTCCCTTTCGCCAATGTACCCGGTCCTGAGCTGCTCGGATCCATGTAGTCCCTCTGATTTTGGCGATATCGTCAACCCATCGTACCACCGGACGACCTGGACTTCGTCGGTCATTTCTACACATACGTTACGATTTCTGTGAAAAATTCGTTCGCTAGGCCTAGGTATCTGCTGTAAGCAAGTGTTGCAAGGTGTTGCAAGTGTCCATGGGCGGCGGCAATTGCTTATCATCAGGTGATCCGCCTGCTTGCCTGCTACCTATCACATAAAAAAAAGCGCGAGAAATGAGCGCAAACAAATCACGCGCCGCTCGCACTCACTATACCTATAAGTACATAAGCCAGGCATGATTGCGCTAGAGATGTCTACCAAACTATTGCAGTAACTGCATGTGTGCATCATGTGCACAGTTCCCAAGATGATCCCGATCTGCACATTCGCGGCACATTCGCCTAGTGTGGACGCACCCTTAGGTCTCCGAATGAAAAATTTATCGTTACTTCAAGATAGGTGTTTATTGAAATAGCAAACCAAATAAAAGGCTTATTCAATAAGAATTGATTGATAAAATAAATAAGCAAGTAATTTTCGTGTTCAAAGATGTTTTGGCGCCTGTACCTACCTAATTGTATTGGAAACCTGTCTAATATTAATGTCGCTCCGGCGATATTTCGGCTACAAAGGCCAATATCAACACGTAGACACGTACAAATTGTATCGTTTTTAACACTGCCGTTGTGTGTTGAGTGAGTTGACGTGAACAACTGGCACTTAACACCGGCGGCGTTTATTGAGTGACTGACTCTGACTGAGTTCGACAGTTGACTACACACATTTAACAATAAAGTACTATACTAAACTTGACATTGGCAAACTCTTCACAGCAATTCTAATCTAATCTTCTATCTTCTTCTATACTATTTATAAAGAGATAAACTTCATAGAAATCGACAAAACTTATATACAAACCGAAAAGGCGAAACACTAGCGCGATGCAATCGACGCCCAGCGCCATCTATTAGTAGGCAGTGGAACTACTGTCCCGATACGAAGTGCGGGCGGGCTACTAGTTATCTATAATACTAAAGGAGTATAGCCCATTAGGTATGAGTTTAGAAGAAAAACAAAATGTACACTTAACACCCCTCTCTATTAGATTGTGTCGGGGATTTTAAACGGAAAGTTTCCCCCATCGTGAATAAATAAGGGAAATTCTAAAACTTAATTACTCACCTATCCCGCGGACCCATAAAAACGTAGATAAAACCCCCAGACAAATTGTGTAGGTACTTGCTATAATCGTGACGGCTTAACAATATTTATAGTCCACTTTCTTCTTTTCCTAATCCCGGACGTTTTTGGGATCAACTGGGGAATCTTAATACCAGCGGTCGTTTGTCGACTCTGTTAATTTGTTCGGATTATAGAAATGCATCAGAGGGTTGGCCGGATTAGGAAACCGTTTCGCTGAGTCTCTGAAGAGAAACGATGCCTACGTTTTAGCGGGTGAATATTGCATGGGATTTTTCGTAAAGAAGTGATGAGGGCCTCATATTGTGTTGATTACTGTCTTACCTCAATGATATTGAACCTAATTTGACATTTTGTGGAAAAACACAGTCTAAGTTTACAGTGGAAGGACATAAAGGTGAATAATACAGGGTGTCTTTGTGAACATTTAGGTACATCCCTTTAACCACGTACGTGTTCTATCAACCATTTTGTTCCGAATGTTGTAAAACATTTATTTGTCCAACAACTTTTCGAAATTCATCGAAAATTTTTTTGTCTCCCTACACAAAATTAGGTACCCAGTCACGTGACCGTCTTTGTATGGAACGATGAAACTATTTTACGCGAATTTTCAAAAGTCATAGAACGAATGTTGATCAGTAGGTAGCACTACCATGAGTTTGAAATACTGTTCTCCCTATCGAAAACTATCGCTTTGTCTCTTTCATTGTGATTCTAATGCATCACAATGAAAGATCACTATCACAAAATCACATCGAACACACCACAAAAAGAGACAGAGCAATAGTTTACGTTACGTCAGTTTTAGATGTCAACTCATGTTAGCGCTACATAATGGTTGGTAGAATACGCGGTTAAAAGGATGTAAATGTTCACAGACACAACCTGTAGCGTAATTACGATCAACTTTCTATAACTTTCTCCACTGAAACTTGCTAGCTGTAACTACGAATATGAAAACTACCTACCTACTTACATGTAGGTAGGTACAGCCAGCATGTGACAGTGCGAATGCCACCCCCATGCCTTGCTAACAGCTGTTTGCCTCCGACCCGGATTGTGTGTTGATTACAGAGACACAAAGACTGGGTAAGAGCGAAGTGACGTACCACAGTAGGTTCAGTATTACATAATTCCATGTGATTCCTACTCTCCTGGTACTCTGGTCCATTTTTATAATCATCGGCTTATTGCAAAAACTCATTATTTGCAAAGTTATCATCTTTTTTATATCATAGGTGGCAGGCGAGCAGACGGATCACCTGGTGGTAAGCGATTACTGCCGCCCATAGACACCTGCAATACCAGTAGAGTCACAAGAGCGCTGCCAACATTTAACCCCCTTTTCCCGCATTGGGCCTCCGGTACCCTCACTTGCTCAGCGAGACATAGGTAGCGCGAAATATCGTTTTTCACTATACCTACCTACTCATCGCATTCCCTTTTCTTTAATCTTGTTATTTATTCGATTCTCTCTTGAGAAGAGAGACTTAAAAATAACTGAATCTTACGACTGAATTTGAGTTTCCCTCCCTTTCTTAATCGGTGTGCGTCACCTTTGTGTGTATGCGACAGGTATATTCTCACTCGTTACAGAACGGCTTTGTTATAAGCCACCAGATTTCTCGTATATTAGAAACAAAGGCAAACATAATTTTATGTGATAGTAGAGTCACAAGTGCGCGGCCAACCATTAACCGCCCTTGCCCCCAATTCCTCCAATTGGGCCACCGATACCCTCACTCACTCGACGAAACACAGCGCAGGCGTCGCTTCACGTCGGACTTCTGTGGGGCCGAGGTATCACTCCGGTTGAGCCGGCCCATTCATACCGAAGCGTGGATCACCCATGGTAAATGCTGCCTGCTAAATAATTAGACAAAATTATATTTATGACTTAAAAACGACATAGGTCCCTCCACCAGCCCATGGTCCGTCCTACCGTTTCGGCATACGGACCGAATCTTGGGAGACGCTTACCAGGTACTTGCTAAAGGCTCTTTCCCCGGTGCGTTTCTTCACTCCCTACAAAGTCTGTGTCGTAAGCCCATCTCAATGTCACTTCTCCCCAAATGGGGCGTGAAACACCACAGCACAAGCGACTCGCGCTCGGGCAGTTCCACATCAATCGAACTCCTTCCTAATGTCAAGCCTTTTGTATGCAAACGCACACAACCGTCGAAAACCTTCTGCAGAGTTGACCATCTCTTGATGGTAAACTGGTCCTATCTCGTTCCTGTTCCAGTCATTCAGCATCTGTTGCCGTTCCTATATATTTATGACTTATAGGGTTGCTCTTATTGGTCTAGGCTAGATGCTTTTCTGCTAGCCCTGCTCTAGATATTTTTGCGGTGATTTGCTTACTATCAAGCTGCTCGCTTGCTCGTTTGTATTATTCGTTTCGCATTAGAAAAAGTTGTGCTCAAGGAGAGAGAAAAAAAGATTTCACAGGGTGACAATGAAACCGTCACCGTGATACAGCTATTCGTCGCTGACCCAGATTGTCTCTTCATTACGGGATACCGAAAACCGGGGAAAACTGAATCGGGTATGCAAACCGGGTTCAGTATACTTACTTACGACTTAGTTAAAGTAATCCATACTACTTAATATTATAAATGGGAAAGTGTTTGTGGTTCCTTCGTTGTTTCTGGTTTCCAAAGCACAAGTAAACCTTAGTTTGGGACCAGAACAATGTATGACGTGATGTTGTCTCAATTTATTATTTATTTATTTAATATCCGTAATGCCTTTTACTGTAAACTGCCAGACGTAAGAAGATAATGTAAGAATGTAGTCAAAGAAATGCTCTCTCTTGCTTCCGGGTTGCAAGCGCTTAGTTGAAGTCACGGGAGACCCAAAACCGAGAAAATTTCCATCGCTATCCAACGAGGTAATGCTGCCAGCATTTTGGGGACATTGCCACAGGGGCCCACGGTTTTATTTTTTCTTTTTGGTAGTTTTATTTAGCTTTAGATTCTAGTTATTGTTTTCTCCTGTATCCATAATATGTTATGATTTTATCCAATAAACGCAACCGTCAATGAAAAGATAATTTCAAAAGGGGATCACGACCCTCAATCATGAGGTTTACGACGCGAGGAAGGGGATAGTAATTTTAGTCTGGTTTTTCCCCTCCACCAAGGGACCCTAAGATCACCCCCTTATAAAGTCGTCGTTACTTTTACCTGCGGCGTCGTCATCTCGATTGAGAAGCAATTTTCTTCCGATGCCGGTTCAAATGTCAATGTAATGTTTTTTTCTAATGCGTGTGCTTTCGACGAATGAGATTTTATTCGTTATGGGGGGAAATGAATATCTAGGTACGTATATTTACTAGCGGTTGTTTTTTTTATGTGATAGGTGGAAGACGAGCAGACGGATCACCTGATGGTAAGCGAGTGTTCAGTTTGCAAAAGCCTGTTATTTGATGATGATAATTATGATAGTGATGTAGGTAGGGTCATGGATTAATGTTCTAAAAAAGTTGTCTTTACGTTTCCGTGGAAAAACATTTGTGATTTTTGAAAATTCTCGTTAGTTTCCCGAAAATTGTGTTACAGATATCAGACCACAAAGAAAACATTTTTTTTTATATAACTTCGTAACGCCCAGACAGCAGATACTATGGAAAATCAATTGTTTAATGCCTTTTAAAAGGCTTATGGGCCTTACGACGATATAGGTAGGCAAAAAAGCAAGCGGGTCACCTGATGGTAAGTGAACACCGCCACCCATGGACATCAGCTACACCAGAAGGAGTGCGGATGCACATAATACTTAAATACATAATATAAACAACCAGACACTAACTAAACACAAGTGTTTATCACACGAATGTTTGTTCAGAGTGGGGATCGAACCCACTACCTTTGGCGTTTGAGACAGGGTCACTACCAAATGCGCTAAAAACTTATTATTATTGTGATCGTTTATACTCTGAGTATCACAGCTATTTGCTGGCTTTACAAAAGTGTACGGGTCTTGGCCAAGTGTAATTCTTACACTACGAATCTGATTGAGATTATAATTATTAGACACTAGTGGCCCGCCCTCACTTCGCTTCGGGACCGTAATTCAGAAATGAACCAATAGATGGCGCTGTATTCAGTTACATCGCGCAAGCGTTTCGTGTTTTCGGTTTACCTATAAGCCTTGTCGTTGTCTATAGAAATTATCTCTTTATAAATAGTATAGATTATGTGAAATTACTCGCAAAGATAAGAAAATCTCGAGTCTAATGAAATAAACCGTGTTTATAAACATACCCCTATTCATGTTCCACCCCTACCGCAGGGCGGGCGGCACACTGTCTCGGGCGCTCGGGCGGGCCGCACGTCTCCGCCCGCTGCGATCGCGAACTAACGAACTAAGTTGTGTTGTGAACACGTCACCGGTAAGTGAATTGTCTTGTTTTTGAATTTAGAACTGTTTTCTTTTTTATTTTTTTACTGACAGAAGGTTTGAATTAGGAGAAAACAATAGAAGAATGAAGTTTGGGATTTGAAATGGGAATTTCTTATTGGGAACTAACTGTTTTCTTTTTATAAAATGTTTTCCTGCCAGGAAGCGTGGATTTTATTAAATTTGTAGGGTGATCGAGATAGTGATTGCCCACGAAGAAATTATATATTATAAGAAATTGACACTAGTCTTATTTCAATATAATCCTTTTCTTTAACAATAAGAAATCAGAGTGTAATTATTTGACAACGTTAATAGTTTAGCATTGAGATAAGTAAGCAATATTTAAATTCAAACATCTAAAGAATATTTTATAATAATAACGTATAACAAAAATATCTCCTAAAAACACAGTGATTGCCCACTTGACACAGTCATTGCCAACCAAATGAGACAGTGATTGCCAACTATACCGCACGTTGTGTTTCCATAAAATACTATTAAATACTTAACATTTTAGATCTTTCGTAAGTTTTTGTGCGTTTATGATATATCTCTAAGCTATTCAGTCAGTAACATCATCCAAATAACCATTGACTAAGAAAACCCGTTTAGTTTCAAAATCTAGTAAAATCGTCAAATTGTTCTATCTAGTTTCTCGTTATCTCAGATAAATGGAATGTATGTACCAATTTTACAAAAGGTAAGAAGATAAAGTTTTGAGGTTGCCGGAGGCCCAATGGGGGGTGAGAGGAGGGGGAGGGGTTAAAACATTGGCAGCATACTTGTGACTCCACTGGTGTTGAGTATGTGCGTTGGCATTCGCTTATCATCAACTGATGCGTGTTTTGACTGCACATTATATATAATAAGCAATGCTGCCGCCCATGGTCACCTGCAACACGACTGAAGTCACAAGTGCGCTGCCAACCTTTTATCCCCTTCCCCCCCGGGTGTGGGCCTCCGTTTCCCTCACTCACTCGGCGCAGGGGCTGCTTCACGCTGGTTTTCTGTGTGGCAGTGGTATCACTCCGGTCAAATCGGCCCATTCATGCTGAAGCGTGGCTCTCCCACAGTTGAAATTTGAAAGTTTTTTTCTAATTATTACTAACTGCATCATTTGGTAATTAAATTTTAATATGTGATTGGTGGCTCACAAGCATACGGATCACCTGATGGTTAACGATTGCCACCGCTCATAGACACTCGCAACAACAAGGGGAATCACAAATGCGCTGCCAACATTTTAACTCCTTTTCGCCCTTCATAGAGCCTCCGGTACACTCACGCGTTAGTGCCGCTTGATTTTGGTTTTCTGTGATTATAGAATCACTCCGTTTAAGCCGGCTTATTCATACTGAAACGTGCTCTCCGACGGTAAAATACATAATATAACTACGGTATATATTTGGTTGTTCTTCTTACCACCTTTCCTCCAAGATTCAACATTCAAAAGGTCAACTTTTTGTAAAAAGCAGTTTTTTCGAAACTCCTTGTACCTAGACCTATATAAGATGATATAAAGAAAGATACAGGATATAAAGAAAATATTCGGTTCGATTATTATATCCCTCACGTGATTTAGTAAATACCTACCCGGGCAATCACTGTCTCATACCCATGGCAATAACTGAATTCTGGTATGGCAATAACTAAATTTGTCATATTTTAGGTACAGTGATTGCCCACCCTCTTAAAATACTTAATGGAATAAAATTACGCCGCGATAACTGCTTCGAATGAAACATTAAAGCTTTAACTAACACGTCGTTGTGCTTTAACGCTCAAAAAAGAAAATTAAAGTGCTATAAACTTCAAAACTACAAAATGTATCCTTAACAAATTCTGTAAGGAATTCGCATTTTTTGAAGTGACGGACACCCGCTGTCCAAAAACTGCCATTACAATATTTTTATTGAAAATTTTGCCAAACGTCTTATTTAGAACTCTAGTCAACAGTATCCTAGTGTTATTTAACGGATTTAATGTAAAACTACACCTTTGAAAATAAGTTAAAATGTATGTTAACCTTAATTCGGGCAATCACTGTACACTGGGCAATCACTGTCTCGGTTACCCTACTTGAAGGAAAATATGTTTTTGACATTTTAAATAGAAATTTTGGAAATGGAACTATTTACTTGTGAAAACATGCGAGAAGGAAATTACCTATTTATGTATCATTCCGTAAATTCATTCAAATTTAAAATTTCCGTAAGTTCGTTTCATTCCGTAATTTTTTCTTAGGTTGTCACAGACTTGATTATTATATTTGTGTAAGTATATAGGTACCTATGGAATATTGGAATGCTTTTTTTTTCTAAATGTAATTATTACGGTCAGAACTATACTTACAGGCTTTTAAAGAGGTTCTTGCGTATTTTTTTTTAACTTACATTAACCTTTTCGTGACTTCGTGATAATGTTTAATAATATACCTATGATAAGCCATTTCTAGACATTACTTATGACTATAGATATTAGTACCAAGATAATATTTTGATATGGACACGGTGTCACTTCAAGTTACCATACTTATTTGGACTTAAGAACGTGCTTAAGTCTGAAACGTATCTAAGTGTTATTTGCAAGGAGGTGACTCAAGATGACGCCTGATAAGATACTTTCTCCTAAAATGGATGTAGATTTATAAAATAAATGATAACATTTTTTCCTTAATTTTACTGCGAAGAAAAAAATCTTGCAAATCCAAGCCAATCTATTTTAAAACCCATTAAAAAAATGAATACGAGATTCCCTTAAAATCTAATCTAGCTGATAGCCGTCGTCACCACTCCGTAATGAAAAAAACGTTCTTATCCCACTGATTCAATTTCCAAGAGTGGAGAATTGTCGGAGAGGGAAATTAATACTGTCCAGTAATCCCTCCGAGTTGTCGGGTCAAATAGGGGCTTTGCGGTTTTTTCCACTTTTCACCGAGGCAGACAGATCGTTTGAAGTCGCAGTCTTGATGTATACGTATGGATTGTTCGGTCATGTGCGGAACAATTGGGAAAGATAGCCTAAGATCCTATGCAAGGTTATTTCTGTAGCTGTTTTTTTTTATTAATTTAATATTAAATTAATGAATGTTGAGGAGGTATTTCATGGGTTAGCGATGTATGTACAATAAGCGCAATGACCTGTAATTAGTTTTTGAATATTTAATTTTATAACTATTTTTTGAGTCATTTTTAAGAAAACAAAAATGGTTGCAAGTCTGCCGCGACATTAGGGTTGTCACGTGTATACAATTATATAACCCAAACGCTGTGTAACCTCTTAAAGGTAAAACTTTACAAACATTATAGAACAATTTTATTTTACTTTTATCTTTGGAGCCCATTACTAATTTTCGAAAAACTTTAAAATTTAAGGAAAATTGTCGATTTAAAGTAAGCTTACATATTGACAATCGCTAATCCATTAAATCGAGGAATTTAATATTTATTTATGATTAATTTCATCAAAAAAAGAGATATCTACATGCAGAATGGAACAACTCAAGCATAAGAATAAATGTAGGCAGGTGCCTTCTATCTTTCACGTTCAAATCGTCTCTGAAATGTGCGATAGCTTTTGACTCTATCAAGAATTAGACACTGAGATGAGCTGAAACCATTGTGGTTGGTGACCTTATATGGAAACAAATATTCAGCTTTGCACAGATTTGTCATAGGTATACACATTAATTTACAGCTTTGTAAGTAGCCATGTAATGTAAAGTTTTTACTGAAGCCAAAAAGATAGTCTTGTAAGACTTCCCTAAGTCTTATTTCCCGGCCCCTTGAGTAAATTGTAATCTGTCTCTCGGAGGCGGATCAAAAGGTTTTGATGGCAATCTCGGAGGGTCAGACTGACCCGTCTGGCCCAAGTCTAAAGGATACTTATCGGAAAATCAATCGAACTTTTAACACCTAAGAGTTTTAGTAGTGATTTCTCGCGTTTGTGTTTCTATAATTTTAGTTCATTTTTATAAAACACAACTAGTGATCTGCCCTCACTTCGCGATACTCTAGCCCATACACACCTGCAACTTCAGCAGAGTCACAAGTGCACTGCCAACCTTTAACCCCTTTTCCTCCCAATTGGGCCTTCGTTACCCTCAGTCACTCAATGAAACACAGCGCAGGCGCTGCTTCACGACGGTCTTCTGTTAGGTGTGTACAATACCAATAACTTAGAGCATTTCAACCAGTCAATTAGAGGGCGAAGCAGAAATATTTACGACTTTTCATCTTTATCTAGATGTGTGGCAACCCTACGTAAGTACTTAATAGCTTGTAGGTATATTGTGATCGCACTCCCGATGCCAGATAAATATTTTGCTGGTAATCTCTAAGGGTCAGGATGTTGATCCTGACCTGTCTGGTTCATGTCTAGTGGAAGCCGCTTATCGGCAATCAATCGGACTTATGATTGCTAAGATCACATCATTATAATCTATACATCTTAAAGTGGATTCGGAGAAAATGGCCCCTGGTATTTGTATTGAAAAAAAAAATTTAAATTAAACTAGGCCGCGGACCAGGGGCCAATTTTTTTATGTGATAGGTAGCAGACGAGCCCACTTTAATTGTAAATTAGTAAATTTATTTATTCATTGCATACATGTTTGTTACACATAAAAGAAGGATTAAAAATTACTTGACACTTTACTCGTAGGTGGTAAACGAGGCCCTTAGAGTTAAGTTATTACTTACGACTTCGATACGGTACGGTAGGGACTTCGAACGATTTCAATATGGTATTGTATGGGTCGACCGAAGTTATATCACGGCCCCACAGAAGACCGGTCTGAAGCAGCGCTTGCGCTGTGTTTTGTCAAATGAGGGTACCGGAGGCCCAATTGGGAGGAAAGGGGGTTAAAAATTGGCCGCGCACTTGTACCTCTATTGGTGTTGCAGGTGTCTATGAGTGGCGGCAATCGCTTACCAGTAGCACTACCATGAGTTTGAAATACTATCCTCACTATCGAAAACTATCGCTTTGTCTCTTTCATTGAGCATGTGAAAGAGACAGAGCAATAGTTTACGTTATGTCAGTTTTGGATGTCAACTCATGGTAGCGCTACAGGTGATCCGTCTGCCACCTATCACATAAAAAAATAACATCAATAACATAACGAAACAATCGAATCCGAGTTTCCACAACAAAGCAAACATAAATAATATTGTACGAGGTCAAAAGGTTCCTGCACAACACAAAAATTCTACGGCACTAACTCAAATGCCTGACCATACGCATTCCATAAGTCTTCTTTTCGCAACACACTTTTCACTTAGCGACTCTATTACATTCTCAATAAGGTATAAAATGGAGTATGGAAGTATGTTCAATAACAAGTAGCCATAACGAGCTTCCACAAAGGATGTCGAAGATAGTGTTGTCCATCGAGTTATCGATAGATATCCGAGGTTGTCGATAGGATGGTCGATATTAAATTGCCTTTGAGTTCATCGCTTATGTTACCATTGCGCTTACAATAGCACCGAAATATTAGAAATTGAACAATAAAGTAACTACATGGTTGCAATCCATTATGTAACTATTCTAATATTATTGACCAAGTAAGTTAAAAACCATAATCAACCGATACGTACTTGTTGCTGAAAAAAGATTGTATCGATGTTATGGATATTAAACAAACTATAGTTACTAATTGAATATACGATAGCGTATACATCCGGGATCTTGGTGAAACAGTAAATAACACGCCCTAGGATGGATGGTGGAATATAATATACCAAGTTATAAATGAAAGTGACCAATAAAAGCCCAAGATCCCACTGCTTGATCCGGCAGGTAGATCTGTTTTTAATGAAATAATACTGAAGTATTCAATGTGTTGTCGATAGTTTTCCAAAAAAAAAATGGTCGCAAAAATCTATAACTATTCGTAGAATTAATTGCAAAATCCAACGCTATTAAAGAAGGCTTATTGAGGAAAGGATTTTTTGATAGTATTAACGTCGTAGACCCAAAAGCCTATTAAAAGGCAAAAAACAATTGATTTTCTATCGTGTCTGCTGTCTGCGCCTTACGATATTTCTTATCGATAGTAATACTATCGATGGCGGACATCACTAGTCGAAGGCTGGTCTCGGGAGACAAAGACCTCACCTTAATGGGGAGGTACTTTGCGAGGCTCTTCTAGATCAAATTGCACTGCAATGAAAATGTCCCTTTTGTCAGATGGCCCTTTTAGTATCAGGAAGTGTAGGTATGCTTATGACTGGCAGCTGTTGATTGGTGTTTAAAGCTACCCTTATACATTCGCTGTAACACTTGGTAAAGTTCAACTGAACTTTAAGGAATTCGACGGTAACTATGAAATGACCCGCGTGCTCGTTTGTCTTCCTATTTTATTAAGAAAAACAAATTCAACTTTTAAGAGTGGGTGCCTACAGTGATCTGTGAACAATTACATTGTTTCAAGCACGTCTTCTAACAAATATTCTGAACAACATTTGTTCTATACAGGGTGTATCTGTGAACATTTACATCCCTTTAACCACGTGTTCTACCAACCATTCTGAACAACATTTGTTCTATGACTTTTGAAAATTCGCATAAAAAATGTTCATCTTTCTATACAAAGTCGGTCACGTGACTTGGTCATTTTGTATGGGGAGTCGAAATTTTTTCCGAAGAATTTAGAGAAGTTGTTGATCAAATGTTGTTCTGAATGATTGATAGAACACGTGGTTCACGGCATGTAAATGTTTACAGATACACCCTGTATATTATAACTAGATACTGGAAATTCGTTTAAAAAAAAAATGTCAAGTCTTCACACAATGTTGATCAAGTGACTTGGTCATTTTGTATGAGTAGCTGAAAAAAATTTCGACGAATTTCAGAATGGTTGCAGAAACTTCCCGCAGCGCCATTTCCTAACCTGTCCTAAAAGGCCGGCAACGCATACGCACTCCTCCTGGTGTAGCTGATGTCCATGGGCGGCGCTGACCACTTACCATCAGTTGACCCACTTGCTCGTTTGCCTTCTTGTATCATAAAAAATATATAGATAATTATTATTACACCAAGACACTGAAAAAACACAGATCGTATCATAACAAGCAAGTTTATCTCGGAGAGTGGAAATCGAATCTTCGACCCTTACGACCGTAAGTCAGGGTCAAGATCAAAAGCGTTATCAAACCAGTAAAAAAAGATTTTTGAAATGAAATGAAAGAAACAGACATTTATCCACGACGCTAAGGGATTGATCCGATATGTTATCAGAGGCCGTCTATTAGGCATTTGACAAACGCGACAACATACATTATCTTGACTAGAGAAATAGACGCGACGACCAATAATACATTATGTAGACATTTACATCCCTTTAACCACACCTTTTACTAACAATTTTATTAAATGAACAGCTTTGTTCTACGACTAAATTGATTTAGATTTGTAGGTATAACGACTAAACAGTAACCGAAAATGTTTTCGACTCGTTAACGCGTCATACAAAATGGCCAAGTCTCGTGACTCTATGTAGGAGTAATTTTTTTAAATCAAATTTCGAAATGCCATTGAATAAATGTTGTTCAGAATGATGAGTAGAACTATTTATTATTATAGACGGGAATTAACGCGACGTAATTTTTTAAGCACATAATTATGTACGTACTGCTTGACGTTTTTCGGCTGCGTTACAACAGCCGTGGTCACAAGCGAACTGGCGGTGGCGCGGCGACGTCTGCTGGGGCCCGGCGGTGGATCTTCCGATACCCTCACAGTTTTCACTTATAAATCACACTGGATACATGTCAGTGAAGCCCACTCCGACACACCACGCTCACAGTAATCGGTGTTTATTCGCAAGAATCCTCTCCACGATCGGCACTATCACACGAGATGTACGTGAGCAATTGAAATCAAGAAATATAAAATTTCAATCGGATGACGGATTCAAAATTTCACCTACATGGAATCCGTGATTACAAATGCAAACCCCGTACTAGGCCGTTGGAAACGCGAATAAACACCGATACTGTGAGCGTGGTGTGTCGGAGTGGCTTCACTGACAGTGTAATCCAGTTGTGATTTTATAAGTGGAAACTTGTGTGAGGGTATCGGAAAGATCCAGCCGCCGGCCCCTAGCAGACGTCGCCGGCGCAACACGCCAGTTAGCTTGTGACCACGGCTGTTGTAACGTCAGCCGAAACGGTCACACCAAATAACCAGTAAGTAAGAATTATGTGCCTTAAAAAAATTACGTCGCGTTAATTCCCGTCCTATAAATAAATAATAAATAAATGTTGTTCAGAATGGTGAGTAGAACACGTGGTTAAAGGTACAGTCACCCACACATCAGGTTACCACTACCTGTCAAATTTCCTTAATGGATGTTCAACGTAATGTGTATGGCAGTAAGAGGAGGATTCGAATTGAAAAAAGTTGGTACCACTTTATTACTTTGATGTGTATGTAAATGTCAAAACAGATCCACCCTGTAATGGAATTTTGACAAAACTATGAATAACCCAACATGTATGTCCTTATACGAGTATGTAATGCAGTTTATACCTACAAATCTAAATCAATTACTAATTTCAAAATTAATTACGCCAAACGGAAGTAAAATTACTCCAAAACTGGATTCCAAATTGAAAGAACCCCAATAATTGGAATTGGAAATGAAAGCATCTTACAGACGTTTCACGACTCTAAATGGATAAATATAATCCAATCCGTTATTATGCAGGCCGATTTGGAATTCGCCAAACGCGACAAGCCGGGTTATCGTGACTGGAGGAATCCCAATAATATTTTTCTAGTCGCCTCGAGTGCTGTACAAGGTATGAGTGAGGTGAGCTTCTGTGGGACGTTTTTACAGTTGGAGATGAGTGTAGGTATAGTTTATATTTAGATTGGGGTAAAAACTATCCTATTATCAAGGTAAAAGACAGGGAAAGTATTAAATATACACATAAATCTATATATTTATAGGTACTATTTATAGAGAAATAAATTCTATAGACATCGTCCAGTCCTACTAAAGTGCTAAATCAAAGTCGAAAAGACGAAATGCTAGCGTGATACAATCGACATACAGCGCCATCTGTTAGTTAAGATGGAATAAAGAGCAAAATTACGTCCCGAAATAAAGTTAGAGCGGGCGAATAGTATCTATAAAATATATGGACAGTTAAAATCTCTCTGATCCTAGCGTGTGATAAAAGCTATATCTTTGGAACCCTGGGTAGGTAGGTATGCTTTGACCATGGTTCAGAATATGGGGAGTATGTATTTACAATGAAACTACTACCGTCTGATCTTTGCAGCCCTTTAACAGGAAGGAACCGGACCAAAAGCAGTTATTATGAAAATCGTTAAAACTTCATACTCACGCCGCCAAATCGCTTCTGTCCATAACACGTTTGGTTTATTAGGTTCACGCGGGTCAGACCTTTGGATTCGACTGGCTTTGACGTTCCATTAATTTGTGTGCAACTTCCGATCATATCTCAGCTGGGCCCAGCCCAACCGCGGTGGGTGGCTTGGCTGGCACAGTCCAATAGCGTTGAATGAATGAATGAATGTGGGACAGAAACACACAATCGTAGAAGGTACACTACTAGTTAGATTATTACTAGCTTTTGCCCGCGGCTTCGCTCGCGCCCCCCACCTTCCCTAAAATGGGGTTAGAAAGACAGACATACACACTTTCCCATTTATAACATTAGTATAGATTTTTATATTGCTAAATAGGCGAGCTGAACTCGTACTAAACTGTTTTTTTTCACTTTTAAAAGTATTTGGTCCATATCAGGGTAATTCTTCGAGATCTAACTTTCGTGGCAGTCATTATAAAATCTATAGGTATTCCTTAGAAATTGACACAAGAATTTTAAAAGGTACCGATTATGTGGAAATCTTTTTCCATATGTAAATAATATAAATTGTAATTATATTTTAAGATTTGGATGTTAATATTGGATTTGATGACTGCCACGAAAGTAAGATTCAAGGTATAACAATAACCTACCAGATAATTTTATACTATGAAGCTAGCGACTGCCTGGCCCAACTGATAACGCCCAATGCGAGTAGCTTGGGGATAGATCGAGAATGGTTGATTCGACAATGCGGATATATAAATGACCACATACCGATAAGGAGACGACTCCTAATCGATTCGTACGCATACAATACGATGATAAATTTAGTAGTTATGTTTGAATATTTTTGTAGATACCTTTAGCCACAAATCAAAGTATACAAAAACATTCAAATTTCTTCAATTGGCTATCATCTTACTGTCATACAAATTAGATTGAATATCAATTGAGGAAATTTAACAGTTTGTGGTAACCTGATGTGTTGCTGACTGTATATAGTCGAATGTACCATTTAATCCTTTTTGATATTTGGTTTAATCTTCGAGATCTAACTTTCATCTCAAATCCATTGTTCCTGTAAAATTTACTTATATGATCAATAGTTAAATTTAATAAGAATAATACATTTGAGGAGTTCGATAATTAAATCGAAGAATGACCCGTTTACCTATGTTTTATTAATTATAAAACCGACAAAAGTTATTGTATTTACTAAATGCAATGCCAATAATTACTAAAAAACACAATAATAAATTTAACCCAATTATAATGTTCCCTCATTAAACATGCACAATTTCACATAAATATAATTAAAACTCAATTTAACAACAGTGAAATACAAAAAGGCTCACAAACAGACCTTTGTACGGTGCTATGAATATGTAATATAAATATTTTGTTTCAAAATTTATTTGGTTGGTGAAACTGTTAAATTTTGAATAATTAACTGTTTCAATAAAACTATGGCGGGAAAGGTTATTGTTCTCTTTAGTAAATGATGACGTTGCAAATCGACTGAAAATAGATTTAAGGCATTTAAGGACCAGAATCCTTAGATAAATAAATAAATTCATACAACTTCTCATACTTACATTTAACCTGACTCCATACTAAATAGCTTCAGCACTTGTGTTCCAAATACGAGACAAGAGCTGTGTTACAAATATTTTTTTTATTACATAATTGTTTTCTATTTTATGGACTCTACGCTTTTTTTCAGAGGATAGTTTTGCTTATGTCAAGTTAGCATATTTTGATAAAGTTGATACATCAGCTTATTGCAAGAAGTCACTATTTACAAAAAATCATCAAGTATAGATCATTCGACACACAATTAAGGCAACATTTTCACCCGCCCTCACTTCGTTTCGGGACATTAGTTTCACCCTGTACCAATAGATGGCGGCGGGTGTTAATTACATTGCGCAAGCTATTCCCGTTTTCGGTTTAGCTATAAACCTTGTCGATGTCTATAGGATTCACCTCTTCGTATAGATTGTACAGCATGTAATCTATGCCTTATTCTATTTAATGTTATCTACCTGAAGGTTATGTAAATATCACTCAGCGATAATAGGTAGCGCCTAGATTTTACACTCAATATCTGTATTCGTTTTAAAGTTTTTCTTTTGATTTACAAGAAACCACATCGATCAATATCTAATTCTCTCATAGGGGTTAGTCGCAAAGTCACTATTTGTTTTTGAAAAGTTGTCTCTTTCAATATGTAAACATAGACATGTTTGTTTGTCCGGCTAGCCACTAGTGCGCAAAAAGCCCCAAGGCTCCCTTTAGAAAGCGGCAAGTTATCAAAGAGTCAAAGTTGTGTTCTTTGAAGCTAATTGGTTAATAGCTTGAATAACTTCGGCTATTGCACTTCGAAATTGTTGTGTTGAAACAAATGGCTTTATTGGTTATTGAGTTGAGTGTTTTCAATTAACTTATTAGAAGAACTTCAATACTAAAACAGTGAACAACTACATTTATTAGTTAATAAAGTTTCAAATGCTAATCATGTGGAACAATACCTAAGTTTCTTATCTTATATTAGGAGCTATTTCCATACGTCAACTGTTCGAATTTTTTGAACATAGCTCGGATTTGTGATCACCAATCCGCTTTGAGCAAGGGTGGTGATTAAGCCTAATCCCATCATAATGGCGATTGGTTATTACATGTTGCCTATTTTGTATACTATACATTTCGGTAGTAGTAAGATGTTTTCTGCAGGACTTGACTTCATCTCCAAAGTAGGCATTTTGAATATTATGTTGTTTTTTCATGTGATAGGTGGCAGACAAGCAGACGGATCACCTGACGGCAAGCCGTCGCCCATAGATTCCGTCAATTCTAAGCTAGATTGCCCATATTATTATTATTATATTTTTGTATATACTTACTTATTATATATTTATATTATTATTAATATATTAATATACTTTTGATATAACTATTCATATATTTTTATCTTTTTATTTTTTTTTATCTTTTTATCTATTTATTAATCTTGTATACCTAACTATACTGTTTTAATTAGTAAAATATGTTTCTATTTATACTGTTACGACTATGTGCCCCTGCATACAGAAATAGAGCTTGTCTCAAACGAGTAAGGTCTATTATTCCGTTGTGCACTACGTTACACACGCATAGTCGCCCCCGAACCTACGCATTCGGAATAGAAAATTATCGAACTCTCCATCGAACGTTCGAGAAACTACGAGAAATATCGGGAACTATGTAGAAATCTCTCGAAGCCCTAATATGTGGCAAAATGTCCGATGTCTACAAAGTCTCCATCGAAGTTACGAGAGAAAAGATCGAGAATGTTCTATTCCCTTCTAGTAAGGTCTCGCCCACGCCTGTGCTAGTATAAAAGCGGGACGGGCGAGCCGACGAGTCAGTTCTGATTTGGAAAGCGAAGAAGTGAGTTCCAATTTGGAAAGCGATTATTCTCCTGCGAACTAAGAGTGATCTTGTGAAGTGTTTAGGGAAGATTTTAGTGTTTTAGTGCGTTTAAGTGTGATTTAGTGTTTTAATTGTGTTTTTGTTACTCGTCGAATAAATTTATTGTCTTTTTGTGACTTTGGCATTTTACTTGAATCTTACGTACCCCGTACCCGCAACAATTGGTGTCAGAAGTGGGATTCAAGATGCCACTTACACCACGAGAAGACAGTGAGGGTCGAGTAACGAGGAGTCAAGCTGCGGCCCTGCAAGAGGGTGAAGGGTCTTCAACGGAGGGATCAGTACCACCACCAATCGGGCCTGCGGATATTGTTAAAATATTCAAAATACTGGAGGATCAAGGCCGCCGCCAGTCGGAGCAAGGTAACATGCTAGTGGAATTGAAGAAAGAGCAAGTCAGACTGCTAGCTGAGCTTAAGGAGGAAGAAGCCCGCCGCCAGGAAAAGCAAGACCTTCGCCAGGAAGAGCAAGCCCGCCGTCAGGAAGAGCTAGGCAAGAGCTTGTTGGGCGCTATTGAGCAGAAGCACGAAGTATTAGAAAAACAGATCGATGCTCTCAAGGATGATGTGCTAAGCATCAAGACCCAACACGAAGATCGACTTACCCAACATGAAGATCGACTCACCCAACATGAAGATCGATTCACCCAACACGAGAATCGCCTGTGCCAGATGGATACTGAGATGCAACAGCTGCATACCAAGATGGCAAGAGTGGAGACCCGGGGTGCTTCAGTAGTATCGGATTCCCCGAAAGTCGAAGTACCCCACTTCGATGGAACGACGTCTTGGGCAGCGTTCTGGTATCAGTTCGAATCGGTAGGCTAAAGGAAAAGGGTGGAACGAAGAAGAATCAATGTTAGCTTTGACTCTTGCTCTTCGTGGGGATGCCCTGCTTACATTGGAGAACCTGCCTTCGGACAACAGAACTTTAGGTGCTCTCCAAAGAGCACTAGAGGGCAGGTACAGCGACAAACACCTGGAACACGCGTATAGAGCACAACTCCGCGATCGACAACAGAAACCTGGTGAGAGCCTACAGCAATGGGCGGCGGAAATCGAGAGGCTAGTCCGACGTGCATACGTGTCATGCCCGACGATGGTGGAATCAATGATCCCGCAAGCTTTCTATGATGGCATTAGGGACGAAGATGTCAGACATGCCGTGAAGCTGGGACATCATCAGACCTTGCAGGAAGCTCTAGCCCATGCCTTGGAGGTGGAAGCCGTGCATCAGGACTCTAGAAAACATCGAATTCGGGAGGTTGTGGCAAAGGAAAACCCCTCTTTGGGTCCGATGTGCTATGGCTGCGGCGAGAGGGGCCATATTCGGAGTAGTTGCTCCAAGCGAAAATGGCCGCGTAAAACGACAGTAACGTCCTCTACACAGGTGGACGCAGAAGAGCTGTCGTTAAACTAAAGGGAGCCAGGGCCGCGGGGCGGGCGCTGGCTGGTCAACATCGAGCCCCTACCGTCACTGTCTCACAGATTGGCAATGGGAACAATCTAACAGTGGTTGGACAGCTGAACAGCATAACGTGTCACTTTACTATTGACACCGGTGCTTCAAGAACAATAGTGCGTCCAGAACTACTGAAAAGGACTATTATGTGGAATCGCAGGCCAACCGTTCAGCTTCAAACAGCAACAGGCCAGCCAGTTACCGTCTTCGGTGAGACGATGGCGAAGATAACCCTTGGAGAACAGGCCTTTGAATACAGTGTGCTCATAGCAGATATCACTGACGATTGCATCATCGGATTGGACTTTTTAAGAGACCAGAAGTGTGTGGTAGACGTTTCTAAAGGAGTACTTAGTTTCCCGGAACAAGAAGTATTCCTAGAAGGAGCGAGATCATGCGCAGTTTACTGCCTAAAAACCACGACCCTACCGCCGAGGTCTGAAACTCTGGTCAAAGTTAGATTTCCTCACAATGTGTGTCAAGGACGAAGCGTCGTTATAGAAAACTGCGGCGACCATCCAAGTTTGATCACAGCAAGAACGCTGGTAATGACCGGAAAAGGAGCGCTAGTGCGAGTCATCAATCTTAGCGGAGATGAAGTGCAGCTACGAAGAAACTGTGTCATTGGACGGTGCGACGCAGGTCAATCAATAAGGAGGCTGAAGACAGCCTGGGAACCGAAATCCTGTCAACGAGATGACGTCACGCCACTCCTAGCACATTGTAAGGACAAGCTCTCTGAACGGGAACTTCAGCAAGCTAAAAGGTTGTTACTCGATTTTAACGACATATTTTCAAAGGGTGACCATGATTTGGGAAGGACAGGTCTCGTTAAACACCGCATAGATACGGGTGACGCACCACCAATTAAGCAGCGGCCTAGACGCCTTCCATTTGCCAAAGAAAAGGAGGTAGCAGACATGATTGCCGAGATGCAGAAGAACCGCATCATAGAACCTTCAACAAGCCCGTGGTCTTCGCCAGTAGTCCTGGTAAAGAAGAAAGACGGCAGCACCAGGTTTTGTGTGGACTACCGGTTGTTGAATAATGCAACTAAGAAGGACAGCTACCCTTTGCCCCGTATAGACGACACCCTGGACATGCTGAGCGGCATGAAGTGGTTCTCAACAGTGGACCTTAAGAGTGGTTACTGGCAAGTAGATATCCATCCAGTAGACAAAGAGAAGACGGCATTTACGACCGGAACTAGGAATGGACTGTGGCAGTTCAACGTCATGCCCTTTGGACTTTGTAACGCTCCGGCGACATTCGAGCGGTTAATGGAAAGGGTGCTGGTTGGACTACTGGGAGATGCATGCCTGGTCTATCTGGATGACATCATCGTCATGGGACGAAATTTCACGGAGCATGTTAGTAACCTAAGGAAGGTTTTCACCAGAATACGAGAAGCAAACTTAAAACTCAGCCCAAAGAAATGCACGTTTTTCAAGGAAGAAGTCGCCTACTTAGGACACATTATCTCATCGAATGGTGTAAGGACCGACCCAGAGAAGATAAAAGCTGTCCAAGAGTGGCCTATACCAGCTAACAAGACCGACGTGAGATCATTTTTGGGCTTATGCGCATACTACCGGCGTTTCGTAAAGAACTTCTCCGACATCGCTAAACCACTCCATCGGCTCACGGAAGATAAACGAATATTTGCGTGGGACTCGGAATGCGATCAAGCTTTTACCAGATTAAAAGAACACCTCTGCACCAGTCCTATACTTGGCTACCCCAACAGAGAAGGAAGGTTTATCGTGGACACCGACGCCAGCAACACTGGCATAGGCGGAGTTCTGTCGCAAGAACAAGGTGAACGGGAAGTGGTGATCGCCTATTTCAGTAAGTCACTTTCGAAACCCGAAAGGAACTATTGTGTGACTCGTAAGGAACTGTTGGCGGTAGTGAAGACTCTACAACATTTCAACAAGTATCTCGTTGGAAGGCAGTTCACCTTGCGGACAGATCACGCTGCGTTAAAATGGCTCTTGCAGTTTAAGAACCCTGAAGGACAAGTGGCACGGTGGCTAGAACAACTACAGGAGTATAACTTTACAACAGAACATCGGAGTGGTCGAACGCATTTGAATGCCGACGCTCTTTCAAGAAGACCTTGTCCAGAGGCTTGCAGTCACTGCGCCAGGAAGGAAACCAAAGAAGAAGTCCGGATGATAACCACCCAGGGACTTGATAATGAATGGAGCGAAGACGCTATCAAAAAGGCTCAAAAAGAGGATAGAGACCTAAGGAAAATCTTTGATTGGAAAGAAGTAGGTCAAAAACCTTCTTGGAGCCAAGTAGCATCTTCAAGCCCCATTACGAAAAGTTACTGGGCGCAATGGGACAGTTTGGAGATTAAGGATGGAGTACTTTTCAGGAAATGGGAAACACCTAAAGGGGACCAAACAACATTACAGCTGATTGTACCCCGTAAACAAGTTGCTTCTTTACTGAGATACATACACGATGGGGTATCCGGAGGACATTTAGGCGTGAAGAAGACCTTAGAGAAGCTGAGACAGAGATTCTACTGGATACACTGTCGGGAGGACGTCGAAGACTGGTGCAAGAAATGTACGACTTGCGCATCAGTAAAGGGCCCACAAACCAGAAGTAAGGGCAAACTCAAGCTGTACAACGTCGGCGCTCCATGGGAAAGAATCGCAGTCGATGTAGCTGGCCCCTTTCCAGAATCCGATGAAGGAAACAAATACATCATTGTGGTCCAAGATTACTTCACTAAGTGGCCTGAAGTCTTCGCTACGCCTAATCAAGAAGCAAAGACGGTCGCTAAGAAGTTAGTCCACGAGGTGATTTGCCGATTTGGTGTGCCCCTAGAGATACATTCAGACCAAGGAAGAAACTTCGAGTCAGCACTGTTTCAGGAGGTCTGTCAACTGTTGGGTATGCATAAGACCCGTACTACTCCAGCACACCCGCAATCCGATGGCATGGTCGAGAGATTCAACCAAACGTTGGAAAACCACTTGGCCAAAGTTGTCGACGAGCATCAACGAGACTGGGACCAGTACATACCGCTATTTCCTACTGTCCTACCGATCTGCGATCCACGATAGTACCAGCGCTACCCCAGCAATGGTAAACTTCGGTCGAGAAATGCGGCTTCCGGTAGATGCATTGACTGGGAACACCGCCAGAAGCTCCAAAACCAGTAACCGATTATGCGGCTGACCTACAGAAGCGCCTGGACGAAGTACATGCTCTAGTTAGAGACTGTAGTCTAAAGTCCAGCGAAAGAATGAAGACCCGTTATGACCGCAAAGCCAACACCGACGGTTTCGAGGAAGGAAGTCTGGTTTGGTTACACAACCCACTCAGGAAGAAAGGCAAATCACCGAAGTTCCAGCCAAGGTGGGAAGGGCCATACAAGATTATTACTAGACTGAACGACTTAACCTATCGGATCAAACAAGGAACAAGAGGAAAACCTAAAATTGTTCACATTGATCGGTTGGCTCGTTACCATGGGTCCAATGATGCTCGGGACGAGCATGACTAAGAGGGGGGGTAATGTTACGACTATGTGCCCCTGCATACAGAAATAGAGCTTGTCTCAAACGAGTAAGGTCTATTATTCCGTTGTGCACTACGTTACACACGCATAGTCGCCCCCGAACCTACGCATTCGGAATAGAAAATTATCGAACTCTCCATCGAACGTTCGAGAAACTACGAGAAATATCGGGAACTATGTAGAAATCTCTCGAAGCCCTAATATGTGGCAAAATGTCCGATGTCTACAAAGTCTCCATCGAAGTTACGAGAGAAAAGATCGAGAATGTTCTATTCCCTTCTAGTAAGGTCTCGCCCACGCCTGTGCTAGTATAAAAGCGGGACGGGCGAGCCGACGAGTCAGTTCTGATTTGGAAAGCGAAGAAGTGAGTTCCAATTTGGAAAGCGATTATTCTCCTGCGAACTAAGAGTGATCTTGTGAAGTGTTTAGGGAAGATTTTAGTGTTTTAGTGCGTTTAAGTGTGATTTAGTGTTTTAATTGTGTTTTTGTTACTCGTCGAATAAATTTATTGTCTTTTTGTGACTTTGGCATTTTACTTGAATCTTACGTACCCCGTACCCGCAACAATACGATTGTTCTCTTAAATTGATTGTTATACTGTGTACACATATTTTTTGGTGTTGCAACTTATCATTGTTACTATATTATTATTTTTTAGTATTAAGCATGCATTGTTGTAACTCTGTTCTGTGTACCGAATAAAGACAATAAAATAAATAAAAGACACTAGCTACACCAGTAGAGTCACAAGTGCGCTGCCAAACTTTTCTTCTCAGATATCTAAGGGGCTGAGGTACGCTCACACACGCCGGTCTTCTGTGAGGCCGTGGTATCACTCCGGTTGAGCCGGCCTATTTATGCCCAAGCGTGGCTCTCCCATGGAATTAAATTGTATTCAAGTAAATAGACAAGTCCTTCAGAAAACATTTGATCGATGAAGTCAAGACTTCATCTCCAATGTAGGTCTTTGAATATTACGAGTATAGGTATTCTATTTTGTCCTTCCTTACATAGATGCATTTATTTCTTCGTAAACAAAATACCGTTTATCTCTTCCCACCTAATTGTAGTAAAACTTAATTTTCCTCTCCAATATTAATAGGGAGCGCGGCGCCAACTTATCCTGGAACTCCCAGAAATGATATACGGGAAGACGCTCACCTGGAATATATAACCTCCGAACTTGTTTTAATGGGAATGATGACTGAAAATTAGTTTACGATTGTAAACTTAATTTAAACTTTTAGGTACAATCAAACGACTAAAGTATGAAGGCAACCATTACATAATATTATAATCAATCAGTATAAAATTCACATGGTCACAGTTATTCCACATAATTAATAAATACAAAAGTTATTTCTAAGATACATCAGTTTTTCCTTTTCATTTTTTTTTCAAGTATCACCTTGACGTCTGCCCCTATCCTGTAAAGAAAAAAAACGTGACACCACATACTAAAAATTGTCCCGCATTTACAGATTGCATCACATCCACCACTAGATCCACTGAGTAATTTCAATACTTTACGTCACAGACTAAATAGAATAGTTGAAAAAAGGTTATGTTGCCAACACGATTGTTAATTTTCCCTCACTGTAGGTATCTATAAATAAAAAGCTTTTTTTAACACATACATTACTACACCAGTAGAGTTACAAGTGCGTTGTTAACCAATAACCCCCTTTCCCCCCAATGCGGCCTCCGGTGACCTCACTTAAAGAAACACAGGGTAGGCGCTGCTTCACGCCGGTCTTCTGTGAGGCCGTCGTATCACTCCGGTCGAGCTGCCCATTCATACCGAAGCGTGACTCTCCCTGTAAGCCCTGGTCCAGAGACGCGTTTTACTCGGGTGTTTTACACGCGATTTGTAGTTCTTTGCTGTTTACATTCTGTGTCTTTTTTTTTTATTGCTGAAGTAGGCAGACGAGTATGCGGCCCATCTGATGGTAAAAATGGTAACCGCCGCTCATAGACAACAACAATGCCGAGGCACAGTCATGCCGCTGCCTACCATGAAAGAAGTACTCTTTTCAAACCTCGTTTAAAAAAGGACATGTCATAGCGATCAGGGAACACCGCAACTGGAAGGTCTTGCTAACAAAGCTAGCCTATTAAAGAGCAATGAACAGCAAATCGCATGTAAAACGCGCGAGTAAAACGCGTCCCTAGACCAGGGCTTAGATTCATGTCGAAGCGTGGCTCTCCCACTAATTATTTACCTACCCTAACCAAGTCCCTTATTACATCATATTTTGCGAGATTTTCTCGACAATTTCCAGTTATCCTTCTCCAAGGACTCGGGTATCGTGGTCCACCTTATTATAACCTCATACAGGGTCGTCATTATCCCTAATTATTTATTAAAAGGCGTATTTCGGCGGCCATTACCGCAGCCTCGCGACCTTGTGCCCTTGATTGAATAATTTATGAATACTTCACCATGTCGTTAGGCCATGCAATGACCGACAGTTTTTAATCTGATGGAGTTTTACTTCGAGATTAAAAGGAAAAAATATCATAGTAGAAGATCCGAACTTACATCGACCTTCACCGGGCTGATAATCGAATGAAATATCCTTTATGACAAATTTTATATAACTAGAAAATATATTAAAAATAGGTTTGCTAAAAAAATCCTGGACAGACTATTTTTAATTATTTTTTTAAAAATAATATTTAACTAAATTTAATATTTAATAAAATTTTCATTCTTACTTAAAGTATAAAACGTATAGAATGTGCCGCCACATTGGGTTGTCTATTATTTACCTGTACTCGGTTGTCAGCTATAAACAGGTATGTCAATGGCAGTTACCTTCACAGTTACAAATGATAATAAAAAAAATTGGCGGCACATTCTATACGTTTTATACTTTAAGTAAGAAAGAAAATTTTATTAAATATTAAATTTAGTTAAATATTATTTTTAAAAAATTAATTAAAAATAGTCTGTCCAGGATTTTTTTAGCAAACCTATTTTTAATATATTTTCTAGTATATAAAATTTGTCATAAAGGATATTTCATTCGATTATCAGCCCGGTGAAGGTCGATGTAAGTTCGGATCTTAGACTATCAGCATAATTTATTATAATACTGTCCCAATTCAGGGCAAAGGCCTCCATCATTGAAATCAATCGCTACTATGATGGGATTAGGCGTAGGTATTCACCACGCTTGCCTAATGTGAATTGGTGATCACAAACCCGAGCGGTATTACACCATTAAACCAAACGGGGTGTTCACTAAACAACGGGATGTTACTTCGAAATAAGTGAAATTAAATTAATAAATCTTCTATCTTCTATCTATATCTTCTTCTATACTATTTATAAAAAGATAACTTCTATAGACAACGACAAGGCTTATAGGTAAACCAAAAACACGAAACGCTTGCGCGATGTAATTGGACACAACGCCATCTATTGGTTCATTGGACAAATAGTAAATAATAAATAAATAGTTACTTTTAAAGAACTATTAACTTGTAAGATCTATTGTCTGATATCTGTAACACTAGTTCTTAATCTACTTAGTAGGTACGGAGTCAGGTCAATGAATGAGATGTTGTATGTTATAAGTAAACTTAACTGTTTAAAATAGTATAGTCTGTTGGCCTATACTGTTATAGTCTAGTAGTATATATGTGATACAAAAGCACCCTATTCTTCTATCTTACCCTCAGCCGCTCAAGTGTCCATCGGCGAGATCAAAGCGATATGTCAAGTGCGATCGTGTCAAACGGATAGCTCACGTACTCACACGTATTGAAAGTACATAACTTGTACAATAATATACCAGCTATTATGTGGGTATAACCTTATTAGTATGGAATATGACTCAAGTTTTTTAAAGTGCAATATTTACTTAAGAATAAGTTGCAAAGAATTGCTATAACAAAAATAAAAATTATTCGTTTAGCACTTTCATCTTAACTAGTGGTCAAATATTTGTAATAATGTTTCCCCTGGATATTTATAGTATACCTACAATATTGATGAGACTATCGTCAGCTCATGGCGAGTTAAGCACTTACGAAGTTCGTCGGCTTAGTAAGGGGTTCGGCTAGTATAATTGGTAGTACAGCCACCCGGACTGTGGAATGTTGTGGGTTCGAGTCCCACCTGAACCCACCGAGGAATTTTCTAAGTGCAATTGAAAATTGCTATACTAAAAATAAAAATTATGACTCAAGTTACTCAGAAAATTAAACATTGCTAAACTTTTGTTCATCTAGCGAAAAATAAACGGGACTAAACGATGATACGACGGTTACAACTTAGGGACCTTCAAGAGAAGAGCGCACTCCTTTCTAAAAGGCCGACAACGCATTAGCGACCTTTCTGTCTATCATCACATCAGCTAATAGACGTCCACTGCTGGACATAGGCCTCCCCCAATGTTCTCCACACAAATCGGTCCTGTGCCACCCGCATCTAAGGTACTTTCACTAGATCGTCGGTCCACCTTGTGGGGAGCCTGCCACGGCTGCGACCAAATGTTCATGGGCGGCGGTAATTACTTACCAACATGTGACCCGCTTGCTCGTTTGTCGCCTCTAGTAAAAAAAAAGGTTTTGTCACTATAACGTCCCGTTGGTCTAGTGGTTTAAGTACCGGGCCGGGATCTGGGGGACCCGGGCTCCATTCCCGGCTCGAGCAAAAAGTATGTTTCGAACATGCCTCGGATTTGTGATCACCAATCCGCCCTAGGCAAGGTGGTGTGGTGATTAAGACTAATATTATCATAGTAGCGATGACTTGTTTTCTATGATGGAGGCCTTTGCCCTGCAGTGGGACAGTATAGGCTTGTGGCTACATCTACCATCGCCCGAAGAAAGAAGTTCGCCACTACAGTACCATCCAACTGTCAGCAGATGGCGCTAATTTGACACAAGATGCAAATTTCCCTTCATTCCTACATCGCGAAAGCAAAGTTGTCTACTTGGAATATATACGATAAACCAAGATGGTACATTGGACCTTGGTCCCCGAGCCAATACCACCCGGCTCGGCGGAAGATCTTCCCTTTTCATGGGGAACTTTCCATCCTCATAGGCTGATACTCATTTTTACTGAATATTGTGTGGCTGGTGCCGCAAGCCAATACGCAGGCTCGTACTTAAGTAGATTCCTTCCTTCAATATGAGAACTAGGATAAAAATACACTTTACCTTCGTCAAGTACCCGTTACTTTCAGCGGTATGTATTTTATTTATAGAAGCCAATAAATAGTGAGGGTCTCTCGAGATGTTATTTTAGGAGGCGTGCGGTCGACAGACAAGTCTGTCCCGCGGTTATTGCGTGTCCCGATCAGTCCTCAAGGGACGCAGGCCATGGACATTACAAGGTATTAGTTCTATGTAGGTTTCGAACAACTTTAATAAGTCAATAGAGTTCAAATGGTTATTTTTGCTCAATTCCTCTGGAGTATGAGGGTAGATTTCCCGTTTAGGCGCATTTGGATCACTCCGTCCATATCGAAGAATATCCATTTTACGAATAGTCCACTTTGCAAAACGTCTGTTTACCATTTGGGATACTTCACGAATGCCATTATCTTCTATCTTCTTCTATCTTCTATACTATTTATAAAGAGATAACTTCTATGGACAACAAAAAGGCTGATAGGTAAACCGAAAACACGAAACGCTTGCGCGATGTAATTGAGCACAGCGCCATCTATTGATTCATTTTTATTGAAGTGAGGGCGGGCCACTAGTTATTTAATAAATTATCATCATCCTCCTGACTTGTTACCAGAGAGGCGAACGATACGTTTACGTTACGATTTCTCCTACGAATACTTCGTAGAAGAAATCTTGGGCATGATAAATGATTATGCTTTGAAAAACTTCATAATAATTTCATAATGACCATCTGAAATTATCGCTATTTTACACATAAATAAACACAGCACCAATAAAGAATTCAGTAATTAATCAAAAAAAAAAAAGATTTTAGGCAAGATTTTATTATAACTACAGTAAGACTACCTACCATACGCCACGCTAGATTCAGTTTAGATTTTACTACAGTAAAAAAAAATTACGTGAGTCAGACTGTAGAGTATTTCTTACTGTAGATGATAACAATGCATCTGGCGTTTAAACCGATAAAATCGTGCTATTCTCATCTTAAATGGAAAACCAGTTATCGTTTGTCGCCATCGGCTGCCAGTTACCATCGAGTCCAGCATCCATAACCAGTCGCTTAGCCTATCGGATTAGCACTGCATTCAAGCTCGCTTAATCCGAGATTAATTAAAAATTTCCACTTTGATGATACCCTTGGTGCAAGAGAACTTGCGAGTCGACATTTTTTTCCAAATTAAATTACTTGGGATTTTACTCGCATTTATTTGTGAGGTTGTTAATTTACCTGCTTTTGAGTGTGGGACCTAAAAGTAAACAGCTTTTTCATTACATATTTTTTCTTGCCGTGTAAAAAAAATGGTGGGATTTTTAATGATACTCCAGATGCCTTTAAATATTGGCTCTGACGTCGTCACCCCATTACCCCATTTCAGAATCCCCATGTTTAACCACGAACAAGAAAACACAAATAAATAAATTCAAATGAAAATAGAAAAAAACCGAAGCCTGGGAATCATTACAAAAAAATATTATAGTTCATAAATAGCAAGTTTTGTAAAAAATAAACTATGTTCTGGTAGTGCAGGTGTCTATGGCCGGCGGCAATCGCTTACCATCAAGTGATCCGTCTGCTTGTCTGCCACCTTTCACTTAAAAAATAAGTTAAAAGAATCTTCCTCAAGAACATAATAACATTACAAAATATTCTTTTAAAAGCGTACAATTTTGCGGTAAGACTGCTTTTTATTATCTCGACGTTAAATAACGTTTTCCCGCAATCCTGGGTCCCGTCTGCAATGAACATTTTTCAAAGATGGCTGTCATTTTTTACGCCCATTCAGGAGATGCAAAATGAAAAATAATGAGTTTATTGCATACTGCATTAATGCACAGAGGGTTGCCATGGAAGGAAAATGTTCATTTATTTTACTGTTTACTGTGTACAAGAGATGGCATCTTTTACTGAAAAGTGGATAAGGCCATCTTCCATAAGGGGCTTCGAAGGGGGTTCGAATCCAAGCAATAGCACCTCTGGATTGTTCAAATCTATGTGCGTTTTCTTCTACTATTGACCAATGTAAGTGCGCTGACCAATGTAAATGCCCTAACCAATGCAATGTAAACGTCCCACACGACTAATGTAAATTTTCTCACCGGACCAATGCAAATGCCTCGACTAACGTAAATGCCCCAACCAATTATTATACGCACAGGACTCGACTAACGGCCTAGATAGCGCAGTGGCTAAGGTGTTCGCACGAATCGCGCAAGGTTCCGGGTTCGATTCCCGTTCGCGTCAATTTAGGAAACTACATTTTTATCATTTTCTTAAGTCTGGGTGTTCTGGGTTGAAGCCCCCATTTAACTATAGTGACCTGGTACTCATAGTACAGGGGTTGCCTTAGTTTGAGATCAGCAGGTTGATGGGTGTGATTGTCTGAAACATTAATTTTTTATTTAATATAAATAAGCGGCCAATATCCAATTATGTTAAGTCAAGTAATCCACGTAACAAAGCTTAGATAGGCATCTTGTAAAAGTCGACCCGAACTCGTACCCAACTTAACAAAGTAGGTTCACCGCAATAAAACATACGAGTATACCGAATTTGGAGCGCCGTTAATTCCATCGAACAGAGGAACATATTCGCAAGAACATAAATTAATGGCCCGTCATTGACAGGCTGTGGCCACACCAGTTTACTATGGGTTCAAGCGATTATAATGTGTACCTAGCTTAGTTGTGTGGTATAGGGTTGAAATTGATTTTGGCATAACAGAGAAGGGAAGATATTCTGGCTTTGAGAAAATGTTTCAAATTATTCATTACTAGCTAGCCCGCTCTCACTTTGCCTCGGGATATTAGTTCCGGAATGAACAAATAGATGGCGCTGGACGTAGATGAGATCACTCTAGTGTTTTGGTTTTTTCGCTTTAAAGAGCGACTGAAGTGGTGAATATTTAGAAAGGCTTATATCCAGCAGTTGAGTGCATTTTATAGGCTGGCAGGTTTTTTTAAACTAGAAAAATAAAGAAAACAATGTTACTAAAACTATATAAAAGTAAAATATAACTGATTTACTGCCCACTGCAGGGCACATGCCTTCAACATAGAAATCAAATCATCGCTAAAGATGGGATAAGGCTTAATTACCTGACAATTAGTCCGTAATTCTAAATTATTCCTTAGTTTAGGTATTTAGTTTTACTGCATTGCGCATGATTACGAGCTAGTTCATGTAGGTACATACAGTTAGGATCAAAATGATCTTAGCGTTCAACTTACCAAAAATATCAGAGTATTTAAATATCAGAGTACAAATGTGATAAAATATACTGTTTAAGCACATTTGTTGTTTGATAACAAATTAGCGTACACCTTAATTGGTTTTTGTCAAATGCTCACATATTTTTGATACCATTTCACCGCTACTTTTTTTGATCACATAGCTACTCACTTGTCAAATGACCAAGTCTTTGATATTTCCAGCAATTTATATGCACGTTTAGATGTTAAGGACTAACCACATCTACTTCATAAAACATTTTCACAAATGCCAATGAAATTGAATCAATTTCCTTTCAAAACCACATTCTAAAATCAGCAATACGCAAGTTTGGCGATATAAAACTCAGTAATTGATTGCACAAGTTGCCGGCCGAATGTCAAAAGGGTGTAAGTCGAACTCAGCAACTTTGCAGACACGGGTAGGGGTGGGAAACGATTTTACGAAGTGACGACAAGAGCTCAATTTACCTATGAAATGGGAAAAATTGCGTCAAGGTAGGTACTTACTGTTCAAATGTATCATGCGTATGAACTGCTTAGGTACATTTGCTAGCAATAAGCATCTAAGCTGTATAATACAACAATCTGTATAAATCCTTGCAGTTTATTGCGTTGTACAAGTCATCATCACCATCATGAGCTTGTTGCAGTCCACTGCTGGACATAGGCCTCTCCTAATAGGCATTCGCCGCTCCGATCGATTTTTCGCTACATGCATCCAGCTCCTGCCAGCCATCTTGCACAGATCGTCACTCCATATGGCCTGATATACATTTACCGAAACGTGGTCATCTCTCCAGAACTCGTGTACCTCAGCGGTTGTCAGTTCGGCTGATATGGCCTGCTCACTGCCACTTTACCTTGCTAATCCTGTGAGCTATGTCGATGACTTTGGTTCTGAGCTTAAACGTAACGTTGAATCTTGGACCAAATGGTTCATCAAGATATCACTCAACAAATTAAGCTGTACAAGTACTGTAGCATAAATGTATCTATGAATCTTGAACCAAATCGTTCATTGACAATCAGCCAGACAATTACACCAATCAACCTGGTTTCAAACTAGGGCAACCCCTGTACTATGAGTACTAGGTGACGATAATTACCCGATAATTAATCCAGAATACCCAGACCCAAGAAAACTTAGAAAACGTAGTTTCCTAAATTGACTTGACCGGGAATCGAACCCAGGTCCTTACGCGCTTCAGGCGAACACCTTAGCCACCATCGAAACCTTTAACACTCAAAACTTTAAATTAAATAATCCACGTTTAAAATGGCCCCTATTTCCCGTCACTAGACACGGCGGTAACCACGAACTTTGCTCTTCATTGTTTTCCCACAATTTCTACTATTTCCCGGCGGCTTGGGAAATGATATTCTTAGAAATGTTGGGAGAAAAATCACTGTCGGAGCTTGTTCTCAAATTAGAGGCTCAGAGTTTCAACAACTTTGCCAATTTGTATGGATGTTCGATGTTGATACACTCCCAAGATTAAAAGATAACAAATGATCAATGCTGGACTACCATACGAAAGGTTGCTGTTATTTGGAACAATCCTTAACTGATATTGAATCATGTTTCACACTTGCTTTGTTCAGTACCTGTTTAGCTCCCTATGTTATAGGCAACCATAGTTCAGGGTCTAATTATTTTTTGGCGGAGGCGAACGGATGCTTTACTTATTATTACCTAATTCTCTCTATAAATACTACAAAGACTTTTTCTTTTAAATCAATGGGAAATGTCATTACTACATCATCGGTTATAGCAGGTCGAATGACTGGCAACAAGTAGTGCAGGATCGACTGAAGTGGCGTTCTCTTGTTTCGGAGGCCAAGACTCGTTCCGGGTCGGTGAGCCAGTGGACGAAGTAAGTTTGGGCTGGTACTGCTGGTAGCACCGTAAAGCGACCAAACACCATCGATAGGGTTACAAGTTTTCACTTTCTATCAAAAACACCTGATTGTTTCAAACAAATTAATGGCACGTCCACAGCAGCGGTGCCATCGAAATTGCCAAATCCACGATACTTCGCCCACGGATTGGTTCGAACGAAAATATGCGTCTGACGTTGATGAATTAGACTTAATTTGTTAATAAATTGTTGTCAAACGTCAGAAGGGTAAATATTTTAATTGGAAAACAGAATAATGAGTCAAGGTCAATAGAAACAGACTCATAAAAAGTCTAGATACTGAGTACCTAGGTACTTTTCAGTAAGAGCACGACTTTTCACACCTGTGCAAGTGGTGGATTAAATACTTAATTTGAGTGTTTTTTCAATAGTTTAATGTTGGTTTATTACCTATCTAATTTTCCTTGCATCAAAACCAAATATTGTAATGCCAATGAGACGGAGACTACAACTTCCCCCCAATTGGGCCTCCGGTACCCCTCTCACTAGACGAAACACAGCGCAGGAGATGCTTTACACCGGTCTTCTGTGAGGCCGTGGTCCTCCGGTCGACTCGGCCCATTTATGCCGAAGCGTGGTTCTCCCACGGTTGAAACTATGTACATATAGTTCTTAGTATCAAAAAACCTCTTTCGAGTCTTTGTAACAAAAATTCTGCACTCGTTTTTAACCACTCTTCATATCCACGTAATGGTTTTAAAAGTTTGCTTTTCCATTCGGTAAGCAATCACGGAAATGAGATGAGTTGAAAGAGAGCCGTCTATTACTGTTGACTCTGTTCTAGTGATGCTTAAATGCAAGGTTGGTTTTCATTAGGACTCCATTCAGAAGTGAATAGGTTTTAATCACAACAACTGCAAATCTGCAAAATATGTATAAAGTTTGTTTTGGTCAAAATGAGTAAACTCAACATTCCTTAGCCCACCGTTGGGCATATGCCTCTCCAAAACACCTCCACTCGGTTCCCTGTCAGTTTCCCTGGCCCATAAGTTGGCTACGTGACTTCGTAGATCATCTGCCAATCTGGCTGGTGGTCTGCCTACGCTTCTCTTGCCCAAACGTGGTCTCCAAGCTAAAACGCACTTGTTTCCTCGTGATCTTTTCGACATTATCTTTTATTTGGAAAAACGTCTCCAAGTTTTTTGAGTCTTGGCCTTTGATTTTTTCGGACCCTTTGATGACACTTGGCGCCAACCTTTTTATGTTTTGTAAAGGATTTCACCTGTCATTTGTTTTCCGGTTTGTCTATGCATTTTCTCACACTTTGGCCCTAAATTGTATAAGGCAGAGATGATTACCGTTATGGGAATTTATTTAAAACTAGTGAATGCCCGCACTTTCGCTTGCGAGGAGTTTGGTTTGCCACTTAAATATTTAATTTCAAATTAATTTAAATCCTCTATGGTCCAGCCCTCAAAAAGGTTCATTCAAAACAGTTAAATAGTTTTGGAGATTAACATCATAGTACAATGTATTTTAAAATATATTATATTATTTTGTAACCTTGTTTCCAATTTGATTTAAAAGCTAGAATCTACACACCATCGAGCTTTGCCACATCAGACCAAGTCCCAGGAAGGGCCCACTCGCGTTGAAAGCACCAAATGCGTGGAGACAAAAAATACTGAAATGCAGTAAGTAAATCGAACTCACGCAAGATCTAAATGGTCTTCAGTTTACCGTTTACACTACATAGCTTGATGGAAAAATAATTTATTACCTACTGCGGATTACAGAAATTGAAGTACAATTTTGGCGGTATCTACCGGACAATATTCAGGCTAAGGACTTGTGTAAGTAGCGACAATCTGCATCAATGACCTAAAGTGTTATCAAATAATTGATTTTATACAACCCTCAGATAAGATAAGATCAGTTTGATAAAGAAACTTTGCACAAACCCCATTAGTTAATTGAAGCTGTACCAACTCTCAAACTTGGCCATTAATTACAGACCAGTTTTTAAATCGCCGTCCATTCCCTGAAGTCCCGCAAAAAAAAACACATGACAGGAAAAATAATTCATCGTGAGCTTTAAACTTTATCCATTAGGGTTAAAAACGTCGATTTTTTTAGCCGTATTCAAGACAATCAATCCAGGGGAGTTTCACTATAAGTCTGTTTTTGAGTGCATTTCAGGTGCCTCTAGAACACAGATTAATACATACCTCTATTATTAGGTTTTGAAGTTAAAGTACTTACATAATAGTCACCTATGGTAAAAAGTATTGGCTTCGTGCACGACAAATATCTTTGTACTCATATTGTAGTGCAAAACTTTAGCGCCTGTATTGTTCGTAACTTACGACGGTTTTTAAATTCTATGAAAATCTGTGTTAATAACATCTTCACCCTGTTTTTAATTTAAATGAAATGTAATAAATAAAAAATAGTAATAAACTTAACTTTAATTTTATACTAGGTTATTTATGCTTCCCACATTAGTGTAATAATAACAATATTTTCCATATCCTACTCCTTGATCGTTTTAACTTTCCCTACTAGCGTAATAGTAAATTAAATATGCCTACCAATGACTCCGCACGGTCCTAAGACGAGTCATTGGAGTTTAGTTACATCTGGGATCGTTTTTTTTTATTTTTCTCTCTCTATACAACTTAGCCCATGATTTACAAGCTCGAAAAACTGAATGAACCACCTGACGCTCACTAGATCTAATATTTGTAGCAACTAGTGAAAGCACTACAGAATGAGTGTGTACGCGCAGAAAAATACGCTTGTCTAAAAAGACTATAAACTGAGACATTACTGAGAGAGTGAGCAATTTGCCGCGTTGATTAATGAGAAGTGTCAACGATCGAGCCTGAGCCATTCAGGTAGGCAGACGTAATTGAAAATGAACTTGAGATTGATCATTAGTGAGGATAATAAAAAGAAAACAATTGTGATAAATCGCCGGTGTAATGGAGTCAGCTGATTTATTGGGTTCCGTACTAAAGGGAGCTAACATTTATTAATGGGATGTTCCTTTTTAGGAGCCCATTCAGAAGTGAGCAGGACTTAATAACAACGACTGCGAATCAGTTGAGATTTTGTGAGGATGAGAGGAACGTGAGGATCAGAGGAGTGTGCTCAGAGGAACGATTCGATCTACTTCCTGCAGCTGAATTCTTAGTACATAACTACATGCAAACAGCTGTTTGGCAAGTTTGTTGATTGGCATGTAGTAATAATACATTGGAATATACTAATACATTACATGCCCGTCGATAACATTGGTTCACAATTTAATTTTATTATTACCATTTAACATTTAATAATGTTGTATGAATAAATTATTCATTACAGTAATACATACATTAGGCACTTGATAAGAGCATTAGCGAATGTTGTAAGATAATTCTAAATTGAACATACAATAGTTAAGATAATTTAACCACCAAGATACTGTAAACCCAACCAAAACTCGTTATATGAGCAATTTGCCGCGTGATCTATGAGCGGTGCCAGCATGCCAGTAATTCAATTTGGACAATGCATGTAGGAAACTCAATACATGAACAATCGCGCTATACGCCGTTTTACTTTGAGGGCATGTTAAGCCAGCCAATGGGGTAACGGGTGTGAAAAATCCGCCAATTGGCGTACTGTAGGATTGAGGTGATGAGTGGATTGAGTGGATGTACCACAGGGTGATTGGTTATTTTAGATGTGAGATGTCATAATGCCGCTAAAACACCGATGTTGTTGAAGTTTGACTTCAGTCTAACATTACGCCATCTAGTGGATTTTACACGATGGCCATTTATATCCAAGCGTGACTCTACCTCAGCCAAATCAGCCTTGTCACATTGTAAACTTTGATAGCCATAAAGTAAAGTTTCAGCCTATTTGCTGTCCCATTGCAGGGTACAGGCCTGCATTGTAGAAATCAAGTCATTTAGGGATTAGGCTGAATCCCCTCTTAATCATGCGGATTTGGTTTTCATAAACCCGAGCTACAATTAATTCTAGATATACTTTGATGCCGTCATGGTTTAAGCACTAGGCTGTGGTCTCTAGGTACGGGATTCGATGAGCAAAAAGTAGATGGATGTGTGGAGCAAAATAACAAGCGTAGGTAACTTAAAAATGATAAAATACCCATTATAATAGAGCTGCCAGAAGTCAGTGAAATGAGCAATTTGCCGCGTTATCAATGCGAGATGTCAAACACTCTGCAACGGACGGATTCCATTATATTTGTAATATCTGGCGCATACAGTGATGAACGTGTCAAAGATTTTTTAAGTGTATTAGTGTGTAAGGTCTCTTAAGTTTTTTAGGCGATGTAAGAGACAAACAGACGTATCTCTTGACGGCAAGCGATAACACCTGGTAGTTTGTAACGGATGAGAATAAACCTATCACATTCTAACACGTGATTATAATTAAATTGGGGAGAGCCACGCTTCGGCTCGAATGGCCGGCTCGTCCGGAGTGATACCACTGCCTCACAGACACCGGCGTAAAGCAGCCCCTGTGCTATGTTTCGCCGAGTGAGTGAGGGTAAAAGGTTGGCGGCGCACTGGTGACTCCACTGTTGTCCATGGGCGGCGGAAATTGCTTACCATCAGGTGATCCGCCTGCTCGTTTGCTACCTATCCCATAAAAAAGACCAAAGGTGACAAATAGAACTTATGAAACTTATTCCAATTTGGTCGTAACATCCAGTTGGTTTTAGGCCCTTTGAACTTCTCCCGATCAAAAGGCGGTATGAACTACTGAGCAACCATGACTCGTGATAGCCGTCTAATATCAACATAAATAATCTAAATATTCTGCGTAAATCAAACCATTATAGACTTCATTCTGTCAAAGAAAAGTGGTTAGATATTGACAATTTAATTAAATTATCCTTTTACCTAAATTACAACGAAGCTTATTCAAACTAAAGTTCCAATGATGATTTAGATCTTGAAAATTTTAAGTCCAATTTCGATTATTCAATTTAAATAAAACGTAGGCCTCAATGGACAGAAAAAATCGAAAAGCCAGTGTTGTGTTGTGCTAGAGCAGTGGTTCTTAACCTTTAAGTCATGAGGGACCATTTAACCAAAATTCTGTCGTGTCAGGGACCACACACTTCGGACATGCGTCGCGGCGCCGTGCTCATCACGTCACGTCAGTTGTTTATTAAGATGTCTTCGCGGACCACTTGGAATGCCTCCAGGGACCGCTGTTCTTAACCGGTGGTCCGCGGACCACCGTTTAAGAACCACTGGGCTAGAGAATAAAAGTCACCGACATAGTTCCGAGCATGCATATCTGGATTTTCCAAATACTTATATTCTACAATTAGCTCGGTGGTGAGGGAACCTGCACTTTATTAATAGTTTTTGAAATATAATGATGATTCCCTTTGTCTTTGGTTAGGAAACCTGTCAAAAGAGAAAGGTACGCAGACGGTGGTCGCTTCTTTGCTCCCTGAATCCTGGTGTACGCGTTGCCCGGGTTCAGAAAAGGATAGTTTTTTATTTATGTTACAGGTGGCAGACGAGCCGAAGGAACACCTGATGGTAAGCGATTACCGCCGTCCATGGACACCTGCAACACCAGTGGTGTCACAAGTTTTGGACGCAACCCAGAATTTCACGCTGGCATTATGGGTGAAGAAAGTCACTTTCCATTGCAGTATTTATAATTTGTCTCGTGTCGCAATCGCAACACTACGGCCAAAACAGAGAACCAAAAGTATTATGACGTCACTGGGGATGGAAGGAAGGCCGATTATGTACGATGATTGAATTGGATGGGAAACCAAGTTACGGCCCTCGATTTGGTTCCGTTCAGGATGAGATATCGAGCGAGAAATAGTGATGTATGGGAGATTGACACAAAATAGGTTTAAGTAGGTAACAGACCATAAAATTGAGGTGATAAAATTGTTTGTAAATTTGTTGGTTTTCCGTGATGGCTGCTGTTTTCAGTCCATACGTAATACAATATTGAATACCTAATAATTTATTCGGTAAACACGTCACATATCTCGGACAATTGTTTTGATCTATTTAATTTAGGGACTTTAACTGGACTTTAACATATGTTGTCAGTCCCATCGTAACCTAAGGGCTTCGTTCACCACCTCTAAGTAAAGTGTCAAGTAATTTATATAATGTCAATTATAGTGGGTCCGGAGAAAATTGGCCCCTGGTCCGCGGCCTACTTTAATTTAAATATTTTTTTCAATACAAATACCAGGGGCCAATTTTCTCCAACCCACTTTAATTGACAAGTAAATTACTTGACTTGACTCGTAGGTGGTGAACGAGGCCCTAAGCATTATTATTACATTAAATTCGATTTGATGGGCACTGCACCGGTTTTTGTAAACCCGTGGTCTGTCTACAAGCCCACTTTTTCCATAATGTGGCACGGTCAAACTTTTTGACAACCTCAGTCATCGGCGCATCCTTCACTAAACACGAAGGAAAAGTTGGCGCCAGCGCAGCCCTGAAACATCCGGTGCGTTTCCACCGACCCTCGTCCGATGAGTAATTCAAAATATCAAATGCAGGTTCCGAGATAGGGTGAAACCAGAGACGATTCTGAAAGCTTTCCGGCAGGGTTACCAGCTCCTAAAAATATTGACCTCTAATCGGAAAAAAAGGAAACCTCTTAGTGAAAAAAATCTAAAATAGAAAATATTAACCGTAAATTCTTAAAATTTAAAAAGTCGTAGACCAAAATAAATATTATTCCGAATAGTTGGTTGAAGTCGTGGCTAAGGACGGGGATGCCAATGCTCCAGAAGATGTCGTGGTGGTAGGCTCCGTGTCGCGGATCCATGACATCTTCCAAGATGGACGATGAGGGAGAGTCCCAGGGGTTTAGTCGGTAAACCTATACCGGGTATGCTTAACGCATTTCCCCTGGATAAAAAAAGGGGATGCCAATGTCTACCAATACATCCTTAATTAAAAATAAAATGAGTTTATTGGAAATACTTTGAATACCCTTTAAAATATAAAACCCCAAAAAAAGACCCATCCAACTAATTGAGCCTCTAAAGGGGGGAATACCCCTAAGTTGGGAACCCTGCTTTTGAAACCGGGGTGCGATGAGTCATCTCCGAACAAACCCTGCCTTCGAACTCGTCTGGTTATTTACATTTTTATCGCCGGCCTCTTTAGTTGGCCGATAAAATTTGAAATTGGACTCAAACGTTTTACGATATTATCGTGTGGAAGAGGTTTTATGCGGAAAATAAAATAATATATGAAAATTGCATTCTAAATGGACATAGATATGTAAACTAGAGCCAACATACAACATGTTACTTTCGGGATAGTTAAACTTTAGATGTAGAAAACGTAGAGAAGAGTCTATTAAAATATTTCATCCAAAATGAGGGTTGGTTCTTTTTTGCATAACTATGTCCAAATGTCTAGAGTAACTACTTACTTTACACGCGGCAATGCTTGTGCATATTTCAGTTATTCGCAGCAAAGTTGACTTTTATTTAAATACACCTGTTGTTACTATTTTTTTTTAGTTCCATAACTAGAAAAGTCATCACGTGTTAACTTTTTTACATTAAGCGGACAAACGAGCAGACGGATTTGTATTTGTAGCAATTTTGTCTGCATCTTAAACACTTGTTGTCAAAATATATGATGGCCGTAAAATAGCTAACTAGGTCACCGTTATCGACAAACTTTTCTTGAAGGGATGATGGAGAAATTTAAGCCCTTCGAAATTATTTTCTGCCATAGACAACATTAAAGGGTCCTTAAGTGGATACCCCAGGCGATAGAGAAATAAATAATAGGTTTTTGTGAATTCTATTACCTACTGGATGCCGCGTGCAGGAGGCCACAGCCGTGGCAGGCCTCCCACCAGGTGGACGACGATCTAGTGAAGGTCGCGGTAGTCCCTTGGATGCGGATGGCACAGGACCGATCTGTGTGGAGAACGTTTGGGGAAACCTTTGTCAAGCTGTGGACGTCTATTGGCTGGAATGATAATGATGATGATTACTGTCCCTGTCTTGCCCTCAAAGAGGGCTATCAATATGTGAATATAGCTATTGACGGACGTTTCAACATAAAATAGTAATCTTGGCTTTTTTTTGTGCAACTTATGGAAGTGTTCTAAATTGAACCTTAAATTTAATGTATGAGGAGTCCGCCACAAATGTACCATTCCATTACTAGTACTTGTAATCTGTAATGTAAAATGTCAGTTATTTTAACGTCGTAAAGCCCAGACAGCAGACACAATAGAAAATCAATTGGGTTTGCCTCGTATGAGGCTTTTGGGTCTTCCGAAGTTATAGCCGACTACTTCTAAGTAAGTATCAAGGTATCAGGTTGCTGATATCAAGTTCAGAACAACGATATAAACGAAAAAATATTATTTAAGTAATTGTTGCACTTTAAGTCGACATTCAGTTTGTTAATGGAACAGTTTAGACGTTTTTTTTCGTTATTAGAAGCGAATTCATATATGCACTTGATTCATTACGTTTAGTAAGATGATATCTAGGTAATAAAAAAATAAACACTTGATTTTGTAAATGCAAATTAACTTTTCTTTGCATACAGAGGCGTGTTTAATTTCCAACATATCATCTCATCTAGTCTGAATTAATTACACCTCACCTTGGCCCCTAAACTCGAGTAATTTCAATTAAACGTTAGGTTATTACACCGCCCGAGTGAACCGAGCCCCAAGAAAAACCTATTAGTTTTACCATTGGTTTTACGACGACTTAAAAGAGGCATCGACGCCCTAACAGGAGCGAACAATTTTTAATATGCCCAAGGAATTCTCCGACAGAATTTGCGATAGGACTCCTTCATGTCAAAGTTATTGAAATATTTTTATACTTGTCGAGGGAAGAATGCGGCTGAAACTGTGTCGCGGGACGAGTGCCTAAAGTTGGGTGGTTGAGGCGTGTTTTATGATAATCGCGTTGGTTCCTGCTTTCCTACAAGCTGTTATTGAACTTCATGATGTAGGTACTTCAAGATACGAATTTGAACAACGTTTGGTGAATCATTTCAAAATCCTTTGAACCTTTTCTTACGGATTTCGAGCAACGTGCAGTTGAAGACTGCCGATTTAATTATCCGATGCCGATTTAAGTATCTTCAGTAGGGACACCACCACTTCGCTCGTGACTGTACAGACCAATTCGCGATTGTACTTTTCGTCCGCATTTGCGGCAAGCGAAACGAGTGTCGATGGATGGGGGGTTTCCAGCATAAGGTCTAGCATGATTTGACAAGAGCTATGGCGATCGGTGGTTTTAGTTCTTTGCCAGAAGAATTACCAACATGACGCTCAAATGAGCCATACAGAATCAAAAGCAGCTATATCCTGCATGTTTTTCTTAGCTGTTTTTGATTTCAGATGTCTCATACTTACTGACACAAAACCACAACTACACCCAGACACAAAACCAAAAGAACAATTATTATTCCACATAAAAGTTTGAAATGGATCACCTCATGGTACTTTATAGGGTTATATATCAAAATGCACCATCGAGCCAATCACTATTACTATAGTCACTACATCTTATATCCGTCCAAAAGAGAGCTAAAACCAAACCTTTCGACCTCCTCACATTCGAGATTTGAGGAACGCCTGCTTGTGAAAGCGTGTGTTAAGAGATTAAAGGATTTCACAGCCATTTCACATGTAGATTTCTTCAGAGGCTTTGAATCTGGGAATAAATAGAACCAGGCTGTTTGCCGTTGGTCTAAAAGACAGTGTAAAAAATATTTTGTAAAAGAAAATTTGTATTTTAGACTCATTAACAGTACTTAAATAAATTCCTAGTAACATTACATTACATTCCAACTTATTCTGCTGAAAAATGCTGAGGCTGCGTCTTGTTGGCCACAAACCACAAAGTCATGTCCTGTTATATTTTACTGTTTTTGTTCTTCAAACTTGTTTACTGTTGTATGTTCTATGTTTTATGGCCAATAAACATGTATTTATCTATCTTATTCAACATCAAATTGCAATCACACAGTGCAACTGCTACACTCAGAGATGTCATAACTTTCAATGTCACATGAGAAAAAAAAAGTCACATTTTTAAAACGCGTAAATACAATCCACGTTTCAAAACGAAAACTGTTTGTTTGCGAGCTTTGTCTATCAAAACCTAAAACATCGGAATCAACTGTTGCCCAGCATTTTTCGGGTGTGAATTTGAGAAGGCAACAATGGTTAAATTGTCCTGTCTATCAAACAGTGTTCAGTTGGCGCACTGTGGCAGTGAGTGACGGCTCGAAGAATAGATCTTGCTACCAAAGATGTACACGAACAACCAAGTTCTATCTTTTGTTCAGTTTTACAAGTAGGTAACTAGATAATGTACGGGCAGCAGTAACGTCATTGCCAAGTCAATAAATGAATAACCGACTTGGCAAAACAAGGATCTCACCACTTTTTACGGTAGTTGCGAGATTTGTTTTTTTTTACAAGTATGGTTTTTGATGGGTTGGTATTTTATAGTATACCTTTTAGCGCGAATCAAATAGCGCACTTGAGAGCGCTCTTTTGAAGGCGATAAAAAAAAATTCTTTACTTACATTGTCACCTTTCCGTAAATGTCACAGACGCCACTACCTTTATACGGTTGAAGTCTAAAGTTGTCTGGTGGAAAATAAATACTTAGGGTCTTTGAATGAGTCTGGCTTGGATGGGTTGATAAGGGTTCTTTACAAGGCTCAAGAGAGGTGAAATGTCAAAGAAGCAAGTTTTTCCAGCAAATAGCATGTTCATGAAAAATTAGACAACGTTTTGTAGGCTACAAAGCGGTAAAAACACTAAAACGATGTAAAATAATTATTTTTTGTTTTTTTTTTGTGTGAATTTAAGAAGACAAAAATTGACGACCCGGTTGGTTCAGTGGTAGTGAATGCTGCGTCTGGCCCAAGGGTTGCGGGTTCGATCCCCGCACAGTACAAACATTTGTGTGCATGAACATGTCTGTTTGTATTGGTCTGGGTGTTTTCTATGTATTATAAGTATGTATTTACAAAAGAAAAGTATTATATGTATATATTTGTAATCCCACTGTTGGTTCTGATATCTGTAACACAGGTGCTTGAGCTACCTATCTCAGAGTCAGATCAATGTATGTGATGTAGTGAAATATTATATTATATTATATTGACTATGATTATGGTCTTGCATTTAGTGTCTTATAAGTACCTTGACGAGAGGTGGACGTGGTAGGCCCCCCACAAGTTGGACTAACGACCTACTTAGTAAGAGTCGCGGGAATTCCTTGGATGCGGGTGACACAGGGCCGATCTGTGTGGAGAAGATTGAGGGAGACCTATTTCCAACAGTGGACGTCTATTGGTGACGATGATGATGAAGCATAGCTGATTGTCAAAATTTAACATATTTTTTTATCAAAAGATTGACTGTGGAACTGGAGTTATAGTGTAGTTTTGCTTCCAATCTGCGGTTTGGATTATATTGTATCCGCGTAACGTACTGAAATTACTCCGACAGGAAAATTATTCTCAAAGTAAGGTATTTTGTTTCACATGAACGAACTGGAAACTAATCGCATTTATATCCTAATAACTAGGGCGGACTCAGACTTTGCCGCCGTACTTTATGAATTAGAATCGTACTTAGTGAATTTTAGCCATAGGAGAGCCACGCTTCGGCATGAATGATCTCGGCCTCACAGAAGACCGGCGAGAAGCAGCGCCTGCGCTGTGTTTCATTTAATATTTTTTATGATAAAGGTGGTAGACGAGCCGACGGATCACCTGATGGTAAGCGATTACCGCCGCTCATGGACACCTGCAACACCAATGGTTCATGCTTGGATTTGTACCAACAACCTCCTGTGGTTAATCACGTACTTATCCATTAGTGAGTTATCATCGCTCAATATTCACCTTCGGATTAAAAACATAATAAATCCAGTAATATGACGTTTTCAGGTAAAACGTAACGCAAAAACAATTTCAAACCCTTAATAAAATTATTGTTTTTGGAGCAATCAAATTTCGCCCTTCCAGGGATTTTAATTGAAAATTCCTCGCTAGATTCACACGAGTAGGTATGTGGTTTCAGTTAGATTACACGGCATTGATGTCCTAGATCTCCTTGTGGGATTCAAATGGCACGTGTATTAAAAGTTTGTCCTCTCCTTAGGGGATATTTTTTTATAGTGGCTCACTATATTGGCTCACCTCAACCTGATGATATCCAAAAGAGCCCACGTTGCAGATTCAATGGATGCGGCGGCACGGCATCACATCTGTTGGCACTGCCATACTGGCCCGCGTGGTGTTTCTTCACGCTTCGTTATGTTGATGTTGTTCGTGATATATGCGAATCTGTGACAAGGGAGAGATGATATAACAAAAAAAAAAAAACACTAACAGCCGATTTTCGGTGTCTATTTCTATTCCTTATACGTTTGTGAAATCGCCTCCCGGCACGTTTTGTCTACAAAGGTCTCCACTTCACTGCCGCACTATAGTAAATAAAAGTAGATATTAAACTCTTCAGAATTCCTTTACAATTCCATCGATTCAGAAAAGGGATAAATCCGCCGGTGACAGTGTTGTTACGATAGCGACAATATGATATCGAATTTTACCAATAGTATCGTATTTTTTTCTATGATTTTTTTATTTAGTTTACCCTGTCCTATTGCTGGGCCTTTGCCTAGCAGTGTATTTGCGGTGGTTACCATCAGATAGTAAATGGTAACCGCCGCTTACAGATATCAACAATGCTGAAGGAAGAACTCTTTTTAAGCCTTGTTTAAAAAAGACATGTAAGTATTTACAAATAGCACATAACATCAACTGCCTCACAAAGAAGAGTAACTAAGTTGTTTAAAGCTTGAGTTATGTATAGTATAATCAAGTCAATGAAAGAATCACAAATACGTCGATCGATAATAATTATACTATTGATCTTTTACAGAGTTCACATGTTTTTATCAAATTTATCAATTGTCAAAAATCTATTTCGATAGGGCTATCAAAAACTCGAATAATTTTCGAGTTCACAATACTATCGATATATATTAATACGGTCGCACAACACTAGTCAGCAATATTATCCCGCTGCACCGAAGGTAAGAACACATTACTTCCGAGTCGCTGTGTCCGAGACAGACGAGGGTCCAGGACGCGTATTATTCACTATTTTTATTGAAATACATTCCTTGCAGGCGGTCGTATTGGTTGGATCTATGTAGGCAGATAAATCACAGTTTAGGTAGCCGTTGAGAGCGATGGCAGTTGAGTGGAGAACGTGCGCTTTTTTATTTGGAGGTTGTAGATTTGAATCAAAACTTAAAGCTTTGGATCTTTTAAATCTAAGTATCAATTTCGGGTGTCTCCAATTCGACATGAAAAACTGGATATTAGGTAGGTACTATGTTGAGTTACTCCTTCTAAAATAAATAATAAATTGGACACCGTTACTTAATAGAGACTTATTAATTAGAACCAAAATTCACGTCACGTGTCTTTTTGTATGAGTGGTCGAAAAAAATTTCGAATATTTTTCCCATTCATGTCGAAGCGTGGCTCTCCCATAGTTAAACGGGGTAAAAAGGATGTTAATGTTCACCGATACACCAAGTGTACGTACTTAGAAGTGTAATAAAGTTTAATAAAAATCTATTACGAGCTAAGTGCATTAAATGAGATCCTTTAACTCATTATACAATAGCGATTATCTCAATTTGATCTTGCTTACTCTGCCGATAGTCATGCATGTATGATGCGATTACGTTAATACTGATGAAGAGATCATAGCATCGTGGTTTGTGCTGCGTGAACACCGGAGTGCGGCAGACGAGCACTAGTAGTGTTGCTGATTTATCGATAGAATACGATATTTGACAGTGAGACAGATTTTTAACAGTGGGAGAGACTCGTTTTATGAATAGGCTGGCTCGACCGGAGTAAGACCGGCGTGAAACAGCACTTGCGCTGTATTTCGTTGAGTGAGTGAGGGCACCGGAAGCCCAAATGGGGGGAAAAGGTTGGCAGCACATTCGTGATTCTACTGGTGTTGCAGGTGTCTATGGGTCTATCACATAAGCCAATAGACTCAGCTGGACACAAGTACAGGGTGTATCTGTGAATATTTACATACTTATCTTACACTTTCTCCCAACCATTCTGATTTTTTTTCGACTCCCCTGTATGGGGAAATGAGCAAGTGACGTGACCGTCTTTGTATGAAACGTAATGAAAGGAAGAAACAGTTAATTGTTATATTCTAATTGTACGTGCTTTCGTCAATTGAAGATTGCTTGCAGCTTGCGTGCATATTTATAGGTACAGACTAAATTATTTCCTGCCGCGCGTTTCGGATGACGAACAAGAGAAGTGAAGCAGGTATCACTCTGACACTCCGTGGTCATTATATCGTTTTTAACTATTGCAAGAGGTTTTATCGACAAATCGCTACCCACTCACAATCACTACAATACACCACTAGTCAGTATGTGCATTAGCCTAATGGCCTAAGTCTAGTCAGTCCTCGTTATTTCACTCGTGGAATGGATTATGTGATGCGTTGATGTATGACATTTGATCGATCACTCGTACGAGGAAGCCTGAAGCCTCGAGTGGGAGTTTCCTACACGTCTACGTAAGTCGAGGGAATTTGGGGACTTCCCTTTCTTTCTCACAAATCCTATTTATATTAAGGAAATATATTTTTGTCTTGACGTCATAAAGGAAGTGGAAAAAAGTTACTGTTCTAGAGACAAATCCACAGTGTTAAATGGAAATTGATAACAATTTATCATTTACTAGTGGCCCGCCCTCACTTCGCTTCGGGACCGTAATTCAGAAATAAACCAATAGATGGCGCTGTGCTAAATTACATCGCGCAAGCGTTTCGTGTTTTCGGTTTGCCTATAAGTCTTGTCGTTGTCTATAGAAGTTATCTCTTTATAATGGTTGAAAAAGTTGAGAGGTTTTTGATATTGGACACCATGAAAGTGTAAAACAAAACTAACTACAGAAAACAAACAAGCAAACAGGTTACCAGAGATGATGGAACATCTTCGAGATCAGAGAGGTCGATGCGTTGCCGGCCTCATAGAAAGGAGCACGCTCTTCTCTTGAAGGTTCCAAAGTCTTCGGAAAATCATACTGCAGCCAACCCGTTCCGCAAAACATCGTACATTTATTTATTTGAATAATTGTTAAAGCATCAGTGTAAACTGGCCAGTAGGAAGCCCGGGTTTCACTGGATCATCGATACGTGAACACAATAAATTCAGCTAATAGCGCAGAGGGCGCGATACGATAACACCGCAGGGTGTAGGGTTGTTAAAATACGAATAAAAATCGTCGTTAATTATTCTTTAGGTTTTCGCGGTGCATTATAACAAAAGCACTAGCCTACATACTGTCTCCCTGCAGGGCAAAGGCCTTCATTATAGAAATCAAGTCGTCTACTATGATGATATTAGGCTTAATCACCACGCTTGCCTAATGTAACACCTATTGTTGGCTTTTGACGTAACCTATTGACAATGTTTCTGCCTTTCTTAAAAACGTTTATTATTTCTTTTGTATTCTTTGCCATTGAATTTATTAAAACCATAAAATTCAATAATTTACATTCCGTTTTTAAATATTACTAGTGGCCCGCACTCACTTCTTTTCGGGACACTTTCACTCTGTACCAATAGATGGCGCTAGGCGTCGATTGCATCGTGATAGTAGTTCGCCTTTTCGGTTTGTAATTATAATATTTCTCGCTGTAATGAGCATGTTTTTAAAAAACATTAAATATTTATTTTTTCTCTATGTACAACCCTAGGATAGAGTCCACAGTGGTAAATGATACCACCGTTTATTTCACGCGTTTCATTTTTTATTTTAATTTCAAAATAACGAATGGCGAGTATGTGAAGCTTTTTGTGAAATTAAAATCGGATTTTATAGGTTACTGCTTTTGGACGTGATTGCCACTGCGTGCAGTTGATGACGTAGCAATGAGGATATGAATGGTATATATACGACTAGAGCAAAACCAAAATAGTGGATGTAGATACCTAAATGACTCACATAGCTAAAATCGTAATCTCACAATCCATACTAATATTATAAATGCGAAAGTAACTCTGTCAGTCTGTCTGTTACTCTTTCACGCCAAAACTACTGAACGGATTTAAATGAAATTTGGTATACAGATGATCTAGACCAAGAACATAGGCTACTTTTTATTGCGAAAAGGGGGTTGTAAGGGGGGGTAATGGGTTAAAAGGGGGGTAAAAAGTTACTTTTCCACGCGGACGAAGTCACGGGCGGCCGCTAGTCTTTCTCATAAAATTACAGGAACGGCGTTAAGCAGCGCCAGCGCTGTTTTATATCGAGTAAGTGAGGGTAACGGAGAGGCCCAATTGGGAAAGGCATTGAAAGTTGGCAGAACACTTGTGATTCTACTGGTGTTGCAGGTGTCTATGGGCGGCGGCAATCGCATACGATCAAGTGATCCGCCTGCTTGTCTGCCACCTAACACATATAAAAAACCTTAAATCTTAATTTTGGCAGCTCTTCACGTCTTTATTCAAATTACATTTCCTATATTAAGTTTATGTAAAAAAAAAATACAGTTGTTGTTTGTATGCAAATGATGTGTACGCCTGTAATAGGCATATGTATCAGAATTTGGTTTTAGTTTAAGTTTAATTTTTTATAGTGTCTTAATACATACGCTGTTGGTGTTAAATAAATACCCATCTGCTTAATGTCAAATAATTTTAAGTGCTTTCTAATGTGTAACTTCATTTTGTTATTTTATGTGCCCAAATAAAAATATTTTTCTTTCTAACTTCAATTTCCGTTTTGTAGTAAGAGCCTAAGTTGATTAAGTATCGTGTGATATTACAAATCTAATTCCCATATTACGATATTAAATGCCACTGTATGCGACCAATGTGAGTATGAGTAATGATAACACGATGTCACCAAGACGTAATAAGATATCACTTCTAAGGTCACATTACGAGGTTTTTATTAATCCCACTTAAGGCGCTCAAACGAGCGACCCAGTGACCTGATCTAGTGAGCCGAGTAGAATTTTTCGGAATATTAAAACGATAAAGTTTGAAAATTTTAACCTTGCAGCTCTAATACTTTGAAAAACTTTTTTGGCAGCATAATAAAAGATCCGATTTTCGTATTGAACTACTCAATAAGTCCAATATAATTAGAGCACTTACATCTTTTTTCCAAGTTTTTATTATATTTTATATAGGGGGCTACCCTGCTTTATATGGATAACTTTGCCAGTCAAGTGAAATAATTAATATATAGGTAGGTAATATAGTCAATTGTCGAAATCAGTCAATGTCACGGTCACTCAATAAAATTACGTGTTCCACGCAGAGAGTTAGACTAACGCAAATCGTTCACGTAAGAACTTACTCGACACACAATAGCAGTGATAAAAATGATCATCATCATCATCATCATTTCAGCCAATAGACGTCCACTGCTGGACATAGGCCTCCCCCAATGTTCTCCACACAGATCGGTCCTGTGCCACCCGCATCCAATGGGCTCCCGCGACCTTCACCAGATCGTCGGTCCACCTGGTGGGAGGCCTGTCACGGCTGCGGCCTCCTGCACGTGGCCTCCACTCAAGGACCTTTCCACCCCAACGGCCGTCTGTTCTCCTCGCAATGTGCCCTGCCCACTGCCACTTCAGCCACGCAATTCTTTGGGCTATGTCCGTGACCTTAGATCTCCTGCGGATCTCATCATTTCTGACACGATCATGCAAGATAATTCTGAGCATAGCCGATAAAAATGATACAATACAACTATTCTTGCAATAATATCACTTTGCGCTATTTCACTGCACAAAATAACACCACACACTAACCCAAGGACCTTAGACTTCGACACCAAATTCATTAAGTTAATAAACGACAAAGTGACTTAATTATCAGTAACCAAAAGAAATGAATACGTACATTTTGGTGAGAAACTCAGGTAACCTAGTTGACCTGACCTGAGCAACTAATCCAAGACCAAACGTTACCATTGCAACAGGGATACCACTACGCATGTATAAACAAAACTAGTGGCTACGTAATTCAGAAACGAACCAATAGATGGCGCTGTGTTCAATTACATCGCGCAAGCGTTTCGTGTTTTCGGTTTACCTATAAGCCTTGTCGTTGTCCATAGAAGTTATCTCTTTATAAATAGTATAGAAGAAGATAGAAGATAGACAAAACAAACAGTTCGAGTACTTCATATAAACGGAACTAATCGCAAGGACATTTAAAAATAAGTTAGTTTAATAAAGCATAGCACTTACTGCTTGACATTTCGACCGCGTTACAACAGCCGTGAAAACAAACAGTTACTCACACTAATAATGAAACAAATAACATACTCATTTATTCCCCGAAAACAGAAGTTAACACCCGTCCATTTGTTTCAAACGGGTGATTACTTAATTTAATTAGGGGCAGAGTAATGAAGACTTGTTTACCGAATGAGATAAACTCTAACTTGGTAATGATGGATGACCTGTTGTGTACAGTTTTGACAGACGCCTGAGTGAAGGACGGGTGTACGGTCAGCAAGAGAACTCGACGCTTGATTCTTTTTTTATGTCATTAATTCTTTTTTTTATGTGATAAGTAGGTGGCAGACGGATCACCTGATGGTTAGCGATTGTCGCCGCCCATATACATATAAATTCGCACGTTCTTACTCACTTAGTTACTGCTCTAGGAAGCAGTAATTACTTCGGGAGTGCCTATAAAAACTAGAATGGTTCAATTGCTTAACAATGCCGCAGTTAGACTTCTTTGACTTGTACTATTGTTACATTGCCATTTAGATGAGGTACGTACAGCCACACATCAAAGTACACAAAACTGTCAAATTTCTTCAATCGACTCTCATCTTTCTGTCATACACATTAGGTTGAATATCAATTCAGGAAATTTGACAGGTTGTGGTAACCTGATGTGTGGCTGACTGTACGTCAACATGCTCGTTGTCTACGAGATATTTTTAAATGAACTATGTACTACCGGGGACAATTTCGGTGAACAATCTTTCGTAAGGCCCAGACAGCAGACACAATCGAAAATCATTTGTTTTATGCCTTTTAAAAGGTTTTTTGGTCTTACGACGTTTAAGGGCGATATTGTGTGCTACCTTGCAGAGGGTGCGCTTGCCGGTAAATGCGTTTGCCAAGCGATTTTTAAAGCAATTTTTGCCACGAGCGTAAATTGCTTAGCAAACGAATTACATGTATACTTCGCCCTAAGTTTGTGAGATACCGCGGTGATCAGTTATTTCTCGATGTTAGGTGTCAAAATGTTACTAACAACCATTGTCATTGAAATTGGACCTCAGTCTAACAGTATTTTTACACGCAATAGCCCCGATTGCACTTGCACGTTGCGTTTTGAGTCTACCAAAATACTCTGTCTACGACATACCTGCGTAATGGCTGCCCACGGGTGAGTGATGAACTCATGACATCAGGCGGCCCCGTGGTAAATGACCGTCATACTCATTTGTGTAATGGCTTCATACTCATCTGATATTTCAATTTGAAGTGTCACATTATATTTTAGATCGTAACCTACTGATGCCTATAAAATTCCTGTTAGAGGGAAAAAAGTGTAAGTTTTTTAACATGTACAAATTAAAATTTATTACAACAGCTAAAGACAAAAATCTAAACAATAATCATAGGTAAATAATTAAAACGTATAGAACAGAAATGGTAGGTAATTTGATTTTAGTAATCGAGAGAAAACATAGTGACGAAATATTTCGGATGGTTTCTTTTTAAACGTACCACGATTATGTTCGTTTGGTTTGCGAAGGTTTGCGAAGGCTCAAATTCTGAATCATAGTTTAAGTGTACCCTGGATCCTTAAACCAAAGACGTCATGTAGAGTAATTTTTGAAATGTCGAAAAAAACGATAAGAATATGACTATTAAAACTCGCCATGTCCCATTGCATGCCATGTGTACACTACCGGGAAACCAATGAAACTAACCAATGAAATGCATACTTGAGCACAACCCTTATTTTCCATGTATGTATTGCCAACTTAATTTAATTTTGTTATGTAATTTAATTAGTTTAATGTTCATCTAATTTTTATGTAAATGTATGTAATATAACTTAGTAGCGAATTTATCAATATTTTGACCATGCTGTGTATGCTATTTTAGGATTACTGTCTAGCTTATTAATTTTTAATTTGAATGTGATGACTTCATTGACTGTGATCTGTTTGCATACCTTACTTAAATAAATAAACTCCTGAAGTTGCAACTATGTCAATACAGTATTACAATTTTAGTTCAGAACTATATTAAGTAAGCTTTAAGTAATAAGTACGAGTATACTTAGGAATTCCTTTCGAAGTCTAGCGTGAACCAAAACGTACAAAATGGCAAAAAAAAAAAAGAATTTTTATGTGAAAGGTGGCAGATACGAGCAGAATCCTGATGGTAAGCGATGGCCGCCGCCCTTAGACACCTGCAACACCGGTAGTCACATATGTGCGCTGCTAACCTTTAACCCCCTTTCCCATCAATTGGGCCTCCGGTAGCCTCAATCACTCGACAAAACACAGCGCAGGTGCGGCCTCACGCCGGTCTTCTGTGAGGCCGTGGCACTCCACATATCCCACAGAAAAAAATATTGACGAAATTTCACCAGATTACTAACCCATTTATAAAATAAACTCTTTCAACAAACAGTCTGTGAGAAAATTTGTTTATTTTTTTACTTTATTAAAATTTGGTCCAACTTTTGGGTTGTTAGTACACACAGTTCCGCAGCCGGAGCGTGGGTGTGAGCTCCAATAACTGTGGTTTTCTTTATTTACCCAAACAATGATTTCCATAAGCAGGGTCTATAGGCAGGGTGTAGCGGCAAATATTTACATCCTGTAAACCATTACTTCTACCAACCATTCTGAACAACGTTTACTGAATTACTATTGAAAATTTGTGGGATATTTTTTTCGTCTCCATATAAAAAATTTAAAATCTTCTTCGTATGGGAAGTTGAAATATTTTTCATAACGATTTCCAAAAGTCATAGAAAGTCGCTATGTTGGTTGGTAGTCAGACATTTTTGACTCTACTGAAACTGGTGTTTTTTGGGGCGCAGCATACCATCAGGTGAACCATATAGTCGGCCATCTATCACATAAAAAAGTCATAAAACTACCGAATGCATTGTAATGAAACTTTACAATAAATTTTAATATAGCTTATACATCAGAATAACACATAGGCTACAATTATAAAAATACTAGCGGCCGCCCGCGACTACGTCCGCGTGGAAAAGTAACTTTTTACCCCACTTTTAACCCCTTACAACCCCTTTTTCGCAATAAAAAGTAGCCTATGTCCTTTCTCAGGATCTAGACCATCTGTATACCAAATTTCATTTTAATCTGTTCAGTAGTTTTGGCGTGAAAGAGTAACAGACAGACAGACTGACAGACAGACAGACAGAGGTACTTTCGCATTTATAATATTAGTATGGATCTGTGTGTGGATTGTCCAACTCAATCGGCCGCTAGTCGGGAAATAGCGTAAAACTATGCTGTTAAAAATTAGTAGTAGGTAATAGAGAAAGCATGTCACCCAATGCAATCATTTAACACTATTTAATAAAGCATAATTACTTATCTCCAACAATTTCCCGGCCGACGGTACCGGCGTGTGCGCAGCCCGTGTCGCGCACAGTATCTCAGTAGCGCACAGCAGCCCGTGCGCGTCGTAGCGCGAGACCGCCCGATGCGAAGCGCGAAACGCGAACCGCGAGAATTGTGCGTAGTGAGTGAGTTGCTGTCGAGTTTGTAGTGAGTGTGTGCTTGTGGGAATGGACGTTTGATTTGTAAGTTTTTTTTTTAAGATATTTCAAGGGGGCAGACGTCTCATGCTAGACAAGATTTAGGCCAAAATAGTACAAAATCCGATGTTTGTAAAATGGGTCTTTTAGATTTTAGAGGCTGGTCTATTAAAAATCTATGCAGAGCGCTTAAAGATATCAAATGTCTAATCTACCGCTGCAATTGCGTTTGGAAAAAGATAAAAACTATTTTCATGAATAATAAAAGCTGTATGTTTCTTTAAATTAATAAAATAAAATAAAATAAATTAATAATAATGTAGGGGCCTATCTCACTTTGACAGCGTTACTTTCGCATTTATAATATTAGTAAGGATTTGATAGTATACTGGCCTGACAGTTTCCCAAAGCGCTAGGATGTTCATTCTATATAACTTTTATCATGTTCTATGACTTAATCATTAACTTCTGTAAGAAAGAAATGACATAATTCAAGCGCGCTGTTTTATCAAAATATGACTGACAGGAAAAAAACACAACTTCCAAAACGAAAATTACTTTCCCCGAATTAATTATAAGAAATGTATCAAGAACAAAGCAAAAATCCAGGGCTACCTACAATAACATCAAACTCTAACAAGTTGTGATAATCAGCGCGAAACTAAGAACTTACCCTTGAGGTAAATTTCCCGAAACCCGTTAACCTAGAACTGTTAAGGCAAGGCTCCACTAACACTAAGACCAAGGACAGGCTTGTTAGAACTTGTACAGTCGGCTACAACTATATTTACTACAGGATTCAGCAGTTTTAGCAAATAATGTGTTTTGTATATGAGATCGGTGGCAGACGAGCAGGATCACCTGATGGTAAGCGATAGACACCCGCAACAACTGTGGAGCCACTAGATATATAGACGTTCATTGCTGGACATAGGCCTCCCCCAACGTCCTCTGCACAGATTGGTCCTGTACCGCCCGCATCCAAGGCGACTCTCACCTAATCGTCGGTCCACCTCTGCGACTCCTTGTACGCGGCCTCCACTCAAGGACCATTCCACCCCAACGGCCGTCTGTTCTCCTCGCGATGTGCACTGCCTATTCTTGAGCCACGCAATTCTTTGGGTTATGTTTGCGTCCTTAGATCTGCTGCAAATCTCATCATTTCTGACCCACAGCCCTATCCAGGGCTCCAAACTGACAGCTATTAACATAACACATTTATTATTATTACGATAATGTAGTCATAATCTTATTAATTATCTGGGAAACAAACACATAGAAGAAATATTTAAAAACAGTTAAACTTTTTGGCCGAGATTGTACACATGACGCGACATCTCCATTCGACTTTGAACCTTATTACGTCTAAAAGACTTGAAACGTACATTACGACTATCATTGTGCGACTGTATGTTAGGCATAATAGTGACATTGAATCCGGCTTTTGATTGTAAAAACTAGCTTTGTCGTTCCGGTTCAAAGGAAGTTTCAGCACGTGGGATTGGTAATAGCTACGCTTCGGTATGAATGAGCTGGGACGACCGTAGTACCTAATATCTGATTGGCCGGATGGCGTATTTGGTGTGACCGTGCCTCATACGATAAATGTCGGGGGTTTGATCAACACCCTGAACAAACATTTGTGTGATGGACACTTTGTGTATGTTCAGTGTCTGGGTGTCATAATATTTATTCAAGTACATATTGTATTTTGTCATTCCTCTGTTGTCTGATATCTGTAACACAAGTGGTTAAGCTACTTAGTACGGAGTCGAGTCAATATATTATGAGGCGTATACAAAAAAAACTGCTTTCATAAGATTCCAAGGATTATGATACAGTCAACCTCAGAAAACATCTGTCACTATTAATTAAGAGCCAGAATTAACCAACCATTTTCCAGACACAAATATATTTAAGCGCCAACAAGTTCCCGTAATATTACTATAACATGTACAGTCGCCCAAGTGTTTGAGTTTCCGGGATTTAATTATAAGTAGGTAAACAGTCGAGTGCCGTCGCGTTGAGTCAACGAATGTTAATGGGGTAGTTGTTTCCCGATGAGGTGGAAATATTTAATACATTGGATAGTAAACATCATCAAAAAGTTATCTTTATATTGTACCTACTATATTTTTAAACTATTACCTATATATAATTATTGTATTGTGTTGTGTATTCAAGAGAAGAGCGTACTTCTTTTTAAAAGGCCGGCAACGCGTCATCTTCTCTGCGACTTCTCTAATCTCGCAGATGTTCATGGGCGGCGTGCTTACTTACCAGCAGGTGACCCACTTGCTAGTTTGCCGCCTCTAGTATTAAAAAAACCTATTCGATTTATGGGAGAAACGATTACAATAGGAGATCTGTAGTAGACGAGCAGCAGACCATGGATATTCGCAACTCCATAGTCCTCGTGTCCTTCCTTGACTTCTGGTACCACTTAAAAAGTATAAAACTTTCCCACTGTAGGGCAAAGGAAATCCTCACTTTTTCGGCGAAACCACTGCAAGCGTCTTGCCACATTTATATCTGCAATGTTTGTCTCTATGTATCAAAAATAAATAAAATTAATGGCTTTCAAAAAATCCACATAAACGCTCCCAATGGCAGACCACCAGACTGCGGTTGACTTCCAATTCATTTCAACCATCGTCCGTCCGACCACAGGAATGACAAATAAATTATTTTATTGTCATTTTAACTACATACGAGGTACACGTATCTACTCAAATCACCTGGGGATAGAGGTGTGACAAGGTAATAAATTTTAATCGATTCTTTCTTCATCGATTAGATGTGAGATGTTGAAACGCTAGTTAGTGAGCTAGTAACAGTGGACATGGATGGGATGTCTGGTAAGGCGTAAGGAAAAATTGGTTTAATTATTATCGAATAAACAATGCAATGTCTTGTGGGTTTTTTGTGAGGTCAAGGTATCACACCGGTAGAGTTAGGCCATTTATGCCGTTACGAAGCCTCGTTGCGGCATAAATAGTCTAAAGAGCCGTCTTCCAGTTAAAATAGAATTACCTAAGGCCAGCCAGAGCCAAAAATTTTGCAATCTCCTTATTAGTTCAAAATATTTGATTCCATTTCAAGCTTAAACGATTTATTCGGAAACACTGTTTAATCGATTATTCGATTTTTCATATTATACTGTAACTTACATCTCTACCTGACAATTTACGAGCTCGCATTAAACGGCACACGGCTGTCGGTTACGGGATATTTGTATTAATTTTGACAAAACGTAAATTAAGCTGTCATGTTTGCTTCGTACGCACTCAAATGTAATTTGTACTTTGTACGTGACTGTACACTCGATGCCGGATTGTAGAAAAGGGTTTGAAGAGTTGGGACTTTTATTCCCAGTCTTTTTATTAAAAAAAAATATAACAGAAGGTGACATAATTAATTATTTTATTTATGACACTGATTATGACAAAAAATATACAAAAGGCGAACCAGTAGATAGGTATTTTCTATCACTTTACTTTTGGGTGATGCAGAAAAGATTCTGGTGCGGCTAAAGAAGAACTTTTCTGTTAACTTAAACGAAAAAAATACGAAACGCCAGGAGATGGGCCATGGTTCGGGGAGGCGCAGATTATTCTTGATGACGTCTAGGTCAGCCCATTGGTCGGCTCTGGTATGCTTCTCTTTGAAAAATATGGACTACCTTATTCTGCCAACTGTACATGAAGGTAATTCCGTTACGCGTTCCTGTGAGAGACGTTTACCGAATTTCAATACATGATTTATAAATAGAGCGGGGTGTGTTTAAACACAAATCTTTCGAAGGGGTAGGCAAAAAAAGGCTTTGTAAAACGTGACAAAAATCGAGTCGATAACTTTTTACTATTATAGGTTGGTAGAAGTGCGAGTATCTGATTTTACAGGTGACAATAAATTTTGAATTCATACAACATCTCATACTTACATCTGATTTCGTAATAATTAACTGAACTTATGTTACAGATATGTTTGTCCAAGTTGATGACCGAACCCCGTTTATATCAATTATTTATCTGTAGGTACAATGCAACACGAAAGTTTAATACCCTTATCTCTATTTTCTTACACCATGAAAACTAGATTTCTCGCTACGATCTATTGCAAGCGCCGTAACTGGCCATTAAAGACTGTACTTAATTTTTAAACCAATGTATAAAAGTATGAATAGGATTAAATAATCTAAAAGGTAGCCATCAATCTGTAACCCAAAGCTTCATATAAACATTCTACGTTGAAAAACCGAAAACACAAATTGAATCATTGCACCAATTTGTCAGTGAAATCGTCCACAAAGATGCGTCACCGGTTTTATACCTGGATTTCACTTTATAACCCTCATAAATACTCAGTTATCAAAACGACATCCATCCCGGTTCAACTCCCGCAAAATTACTGGACGGGCACAAAGAAAGCAAACTTTATTATTGAAATGTATCTCCCTTATCACCCAGCGATAATAGTGACCAACGCCCCTACCAACGTCCTAAGTCAAAACGTCGTATCTCCAATAGAAGCCGACTAAAACCAACTTTATACATTTCAGACAAGGTCACATTTTGAGTGAGGGAGTAAAGGGAGTTGTTGAATGAACACAAGAGTAAAGGTCAAAGAACAGTTGTTGATTAGTTGTGGCGATTGTCTGTACTTAGAACAAACGTGCTGTTTCTGATAATTTTGTTGAAGCGTAATGTTCATGTGGCGTAATAAATAATTTTGTATGCATTTATAAGAAAGTTGTTAAACTAAGTATAGTTGCCACTTTTAGGTCCACTTGCGCATGTAACTATGCTCCTTAATCTATAACTAAGCGCTATAATTATTATATAAATCGCAAAATTTATTCAATGGTCTTGCGTTAATTTTTAAGCACTTAATAATTATTTACTAACTGCTTGACATTTCGGCTGCGTTACAGCAGCCATGGTCATAATCGGACTGGGCGCACGGTGATGTCTACATTTTGACCCCTTAATCAAAGCTGCACCAACAAGATCGTCATTTTGCTCCTTATTACAAGACCGAGACTAAATTTAGTCATGGTTTAAAAAAGGACATCGCTTTTTTAAAGTATACAATAATAGGTACTAAGACTAACTCTAGACCTCGTTTTGAAATAAAGTAGATTATGTTGACCAAAGCGAATAAACTATATTTTGGAGAAAGTAAAAGGTTATTTTCAGTCTCTGAAGAGGGTCTACTTTCAACAGGCGCGGTATTTGTTTTACCATTAGGTCTCTACAGAGGGCGCCAAATATTTGTCCCTTGCAGGAGACCTTTTGGGGATTTACCAGGAATAACAAGTCGATTATCTCATTTATTTATATCTCTCACACACTGGCCGGATGGCGCATTTGGTAGTGACCCTAGCTCATACGCCAAAGATCGTGGGGTTCGATCACCACCCTGGACAAACATTCGTGTGATGAACACTTGTGTTTGTCCAGTTGAGTGTCTGGGTGTTTTATGTATTTAAGTATTATATTTGTGTTGTCTGATATCTGCAGTAACACAAGTGCTTTAGCTACTTAGTACAGAGTCAGGTCAATGTAGGAGGTGTTGTGTGAATTTATTTTAAATACTAGTGGCCCGCTCAAACTTCATTTCGGGACAGTAGTTCCATTGTCTACCATTCCATCTAATACCTATTATCTAGCGCCATCACGCTTGGCGCCGATTACATCGCGCATGTGTTACGATTTTTCGGAATACATAATATCCCATCAAAAAAATACATGTTAAGTGTGTAGCCAAGGTAAAAAGAGTGCTGTTTATCGAGTCCACCGTCAAAATAATGATATCTAAATAGGTGCCAAGGTCAATGGTAAGACCTACTCGGCAAATTTTCATTACATACACATTACAATTTTCATTATATACACTTCACATGTATGTTTTTGATGTGATATCATTACTTTTTGTAGGTACAAGAATGATTAGCAGATCTAGCGTCATCACGCTGGGCGCCGATTACATCGCGCATGTGTTTTGATTTTTCAGAAGTTATCTCTTTATGAATAGTATAGAGCATAGAGAGTATCTACACCTTATAAAATAGCAGTGATGATGATGATCAGTGTCTGTTCTTCAACTTTTACCCAGACCTTAGTACCGAATTAGCGGGCACCTAGAGACCTTGCGCTAGCTAGGCGTTTGTGGAAGTCCCGTATCCTCGTTTATTTCTGGCCCGGAGCAGTTAGTGTCCGTTCTGAATGGCGAGAATTGCACGTAATCAGTCAAAATTTCGCGATTCTTACTAAGTACTATATGTATGTTACGGCGACTATAGGTCTCTTAAATTTTTAACGAGTATATAATTAACATAAGTTGTAAAAAATATTGAAGCCATATTCGAAAACGATTCGTATAGTTTCAACAATCAAATCAAACCTTCGGGGTACAAAAACATTCTCTTATTTTAAGAAAAAAGAAGGTACGCCAGTAAGTTGATCACCTGATGGTAAGCGAACACGAGTGCCAGATGTTGTTGTTGTTGATGTGTGAAACTTGAACTATAAATTAGTACTTAGCCTCATCATTATACTGAGTTTAAAAGTACGATTATAAAAGCTCGTTGCGTGGTTTGCATAAGTAATTTACGCACACAATGCTTAAATACATTTTCCTTAAACATTGTAAAACCAATATATTTTCCGTTACCTATGCCAATATCTCTACGCGCCGTGTAGTTAACTACCTACTTATCATAACCAATTTGAAAAGCCTACACATTACCTGCATGCGGGAAATAGCTAGAAACCGTGAAAAATCTCCGTATCCCATAGGTATTATAATATATCGACAATTATTAGGGATGGGAAAAAATATCAACGAATATTTTTAAATTTTGATGTGCTTTAGTAGGTTTTTACATAGTACTTTTCTCTTATTATTTAGTTTCTTATCCGCATAAAGCAAGTGTGCCTAATCCCTAATCCCATCATAGTAGCAATGACTTGAGGCCTTTGCCCTGCTGTGGAATATCCTGATACTTTTATTACTTTTCTGATATTCAAAGACTTAATGAGGTAATCTAATGAAAAAGAAGTCCCGTGTTTTTGCACCCATGCGTAGTTGGACTATTTTTTATGTGATAGGTGGCAGATGAGCAGATGGATCACCTGATGGTAAAACTATTCACTCATTCAATGCCTTCGAATTTTGAAAAAGATTGACGGTTGAAAGCACGGTGCGTCTAGATTAATATTTTCATTTATGTCAGCACACACAGCAATTTTAATTTTATTTCACTAAGATTTATAAGTAAAAAAAGGCCTTGAGTCTGTGGCCTATAAAGTAGGTACTTTAATAAAAAAAAGCACAGTGTATTGATAATACACAATATCGAACCGCCATCTCTATTCGATGACAAGGGTGTAAACCGAAGCAGTTATTGGCGTACCTGCTTACCATTTTAACAGCGAAGCACCCTATCTCAGTTACTTTGCAAACACTCAGAGGAATTTATATCCTCCCCGTTTTAGGGTTCGTTGCGAATTTGCCGAAACGGTACTTAAAGATTTACCTCAATTTGTTCTATTGTGTTTTCTTCACGGCGTTGAAAATTTGTTTGAAGCTAAAGTATGAATGTTAATTGCAATCAGAGAGATTCTTGTAACCCAATATAATTATCAAAAACAAGTTTTAAATGTCGAAATTAAGGCCTCGCTGGTCACCAGGTTTTGGGGTCCCGGGTTCGATTCCCAGGTCGCGCAAAAAATGTTTAGATTTTTTCTAACATAGCTGTGATTACCAATCCGTTATTCATTTCCATTAGGCTAGCCTACATCAACACGGATCAAAAAACCGGTCCTAAATTATTTTTCTTAACTACTGCACCCTCAAAAGCATCTAATTTAGTCTCACCCAGATTTTCCATAAAGAAAATAAGTGAAGGAAATAAAATAGCCGAGTTGGCTACAGACAAATACGATTATCCGTTTCGCTTAAAAAAGGAGAAGGAAAAAATAAAGTCTTGGATTATAAATGTCTTTAGGCTTTTTACTTTGGCACAGGAAGGCCTAAATTACTTTAATACTTCTTTATTTAGGTTGTAGGATAAGTGAAGTAGATTTTATTATGTGATAAGTAGGTGGCAGACGAGCAGACGGATCACCTGATGGTAAGCGAACACGAGTGCCAGATGTTGTTGTTGTTGATGTGTGAAACTTGAACTATAAATTAATAGCCTCATCATTATACTGAGTTTATAAGTACGATTATAAAAGCTCGTTGCGTGGTTTGCATAAGTAATTTACGCACACAATGCTTAAATACATTTTCCTTAAACATTGTAAGACCAATATTTTTCCGATACCCACGCCAATATCTCCACACCGTGTAGTTAACTAGGTACCTACTTATCATAACCAATTTGAAAAGCCTACACATTACCTGCATGCGGGAAATAGCTAGAAACCGTGAAAAAAACTTCGTATCCCATAGGTATTATAATATCGACAATCACTAGGGATGGGAAAAAATATCAACGAATATTTTACATTTCAACCCAATTTAAATTTTGTAGGTAATGTAGTACTTTTCTCTTATTATTTTGTTTGTAAAGCAAGTGTGCCAAATCCCTAATCCCATCATAGTAGCAATGGGTTGAGGCCTTTGCCCTGCTGTGGAATATCCTGATACTTTTATTACTTTTATTTTACCTATAATGAAAAAGAAGTCCCGTGTTTTTGCACCCATGCGTAGTTCGACTATTTTTATGTGATAGATGGCAGATGAGCAGATGGATCACCTGATGGTAAAACTATTCACTCATTCAATGCCTTCGAATTTTGAAAAAGGTTGACGATTGAAAGCACGGTGCGTCTAGATTAATATTTTCATTTATGTCAGCACACACAGCAATTTTAATTTTATTTCACTAAGATTTATAAATAAAAAAAGGCCTTGAGTCTTAGGCCTATAAAGTAGGAACTTTAATAAAAAAAAGCACAGTGTATTGATAATACATAATATCGAACCGCCATCTCTATTCGATGACAAGGGTGTAAACCGAAGCAGTTATTGGCGTACCTGCTTACCATTTTAACAGCGAAGCACCCTATCTCAGTTACTTTGCAAACACTCAGAGGAATTTATATCCTCCCCGTTTTAGGGTTCGTTGCGAATTTGCCGAAACGGTACTTAAAGATTTACCTCGATTTGTTCTTTTGTGTTTTCTTCACCGTTCAAAAGCGGTTTGTGACTATAACTTGAATGTTAGTTGCGGGCAGAGAGATTATTGTAACCCAATTTAATTATCAAAAACAAGTTTTAAGAGTCGAAATGAAGGCCTCGCTGGTCACCAGGTTTTGGGGTCCCGGGGTCGATTCCCAGGTCGCGCAAAAAATGTTTAGATTTTTTCTAACATAGCTGTGATTACCAATCCGTTATTTATTTCCATTAGGCTAGCCTACATCAACACGGATCAAAAAACCGGTCCTAAATTATTTTTCTTAACTACTGCACCCTCAAAAGCATCTAATTTAGTCTCACCCAGATTTTCCATAAAGAAAATAAGTGAAGGAAATAAAATAGCCGAGTTGGCTACAGACAAATACGATTATCCGTTTCGCTTAAAAAAGGAGAAGGAAAAAATAAAGTCTTGGATTATAAATGTCTTTAGGCTTTTTACTTTCGCACAGGAAGGCCTAAATTACTTTAATACTTCTTTATTTAGGTTTTAGGATAAGTGAAGTAGATTTTATTATGTGATAAGTAGGTGGCAGACGAGCAGACGGATCACCTGATGGTAAGCGATTGGCAGTGGGAGTGGCAGTGAGCTGGTCACATTAGCCGCAGAACTGACAACCGTTGGAGCCATAAAGTCCTTGAGTAGAGACCGCGACTCGGTTAACGTAGTGTTGGACGACCTGCTACAAGATAGGATGACGACATTCGAAGGCTGGCTGGCGTGAGCTGGATGAGAGTGGCTGAAAATCGGGAGCGGTGGCGTGCATTGGGGGAGACCCATGTCCTGGACGAGCGTGGGTTGCTGATGAAGCGATTGCTGCCGCCCATTGATTTCTGTAACACCAGTAGAATCACCAGGCGGACCGACGATCTGCCGGGCTAAATGCGTGCCACGAGATAATTTGTCGACACTCGTATTATTTCGGCGCAAGTTGCTTTTCGCTCACCTGACTGAGTGATAAGCACGATAGAAGGATGCGCTCTCGCGAACGAGGGTCGACAAAATTTTGTCGTGGTGCGCATGTTAGGCCTACTGGTGAAGGTCGCGGGAGTTCCTTGGATGCGGGTGGCACAGGACCGATCTGTGTGGAGAACTTTGGGGGAGGCCTATGTCCAGCTGTGGATGTCTATTGGCTGAAATGATGATGATGATGAGTAGAATCACAAATGCGCTGCCAACATTTAACCCTCTTTCCCCTCAAATGGCTCTTCGGTACCCTCACTCACACGAAAAATACAACGCAGGCTCCGCTTCTCAACGGTTTTCTGTGAGGTCGTGGTATCATTTCGTCGGGCTAGCCCATTCATACCGAAGTGTGGCTTAAAGGCCAATCGGGGGTCAAAGGTTGGTAGCACACTTGTGACTCTACTGGTGTTGCAGGTGTCTATGGGCGGCGGCAATCGCTTACCATTAGGTGATCCGTCTGATCGTTTGCCACTTATCATATAAAAAGGTGTCACTAGATGTCACACACGCAGCACATATTTTTATAGTAAGTACAAATTAACCACACATACATCTCACAGCACAGATTATATAGTACAAATTAACCCTGTGTTTTCATATGGAGGGGCTAGTCCCCTTTGATGTGATGATTTGTGGGGAGAGGGGGCGAAACTTACTACTTACTTCAAGTTCCGGTTTGTGTTCGATCTTCAACTTTAGCTGGACTAGGTAGTTCGGGATTAGCGGTTTTCGTACCTATCTAAGACTGTGGTAAGTAGATTATAAGAAGATTAAGTTTGTAAAAGGTTTCTGAGAAAACTGCTGGGTTAAAACTATAATGCCTTTAACCCTATTTGGTTCATTTTAAGATTATTGGCATTATAGCTGCTCTAAATATGGCTTATTTAAGACCTTTTTTTCGAACTGAGGAACATTTTAACTATGCGATAGATGGCAGACGAGCAACCGGGTCACCTGATGGTAACTGATCACAGCCGCTGACATCAGCTATACCAGAAAGCGTGCAGATGGGTTGCCGGGTTAGGTGGCAATTAGTCCCAAAAAAAACTCATCCCAGAATTTCAAGATTTATATTGTCTTGTCTATCGTATAAAGATTTACTAAACTCAACAAAACAAAAAAATATTGGTAACCTTAGGCTTAAACCCTTACAGTAACCAACAAAAAAATCTTGAAATTCTGGGATAAAAATAAATAAATAAATAAAAATGCGTTTATTGCTTTTCAAAACAACATGAAGGTAACATATTTTTAAGATTATACAAAAAGCAAAGGGAAGTGGCTCAGCGAGTGCTGACATGGGTCAGCGCTGATTTTCAGCCACTCCTACCCTCTAAGGTCTTGTGCGAGGGTTAGGTTCAGAGGGCTTAAATACAAATAAAAATTCAAATAACAAAAGTGATAACAATTATACACTAGATGACTTTAAAAATAGTGACTGAACTGAACTGACTCTTCGAAGTAGCTTGTAGTGTGTGTTGTAGTGGATGGGTTTAAGGAATTTTTTTTTAGGACGAATTGCCCTCAATCCGTGTTGCTCACCTTTTTGGAAGTTGTAGGGAGTGAACCCGGTATAGTTTCTTTTTTTTTTTAAAGATAAAGTTGGCACACGACACGGCATACATTGTTTCCGCCCCGATCATACCTTCAGCATTTTACCAGGAGTAATTGCTTCTGTATTTAGGTACCTATAAACCCTGGTAGTAAAAACAAAATGGACTCCAGTTTACTTTAGTAACCGAGCACTCAATTTATCTAAAAGTTCTTCGGCAGCAAAAATATCAAACAGGACGAGAAATACCAAGCATTAAAGTTTGTGAACTTGGGGGAGGCCTATGTCCAGCTGTGGATGTCTATTGGCTGAAATGATGATGATGATGATGAGTAGAATCACAAATGCGCTGCCAACATTTAACCCTCTTTCCCCTCAAATGGCCCTTCGGTACCCTCACTCACTCGAAAAGACACAACGCAGGCTCCGCTTCTCAACGGTTTTCTGTGAGGTCGTGGTATCATTTCGTCGAGCTAGCCCATTCATACCGAAGCGTGGCTTAAATGCCAATCTAGGGGCTCTAATGGTGTTGCAGGTGTCTATGGGCGGCGGCAATCGCTTACCATTAGGTGATTCGTCTGCTTGTTTGCCACCTATCACATAAAAAAGGTGTCACTAGATGTCACACATAATATACATCACGTAGCACAGATTATATACAAATTAATCCTGTGTTTTCATATGGAGGGGCTAGTCCCCTTTGATGTGATGATTTGTGGGGAGAGGGGGCGAAACTTACTACTTACTTCAAGTTCCGGTTTGTGTTCGATCTTCAACTTTAGCTGGTCTAGGTAGTTCGGGATTAGCGGTTTTCGTACCTATCTAAGACCGTGGTAAGTAGATTATAAGAAGATTAAGTTTGTAAAAGGTTTCTGAGAAAACTGCCGAGTTAACTATAATGCCTTTAACCCTATTTGGTTGATTTTAAGGTTATTAGCATTATAGCTGCTCTAAATATGGCTTATTTAAGACCTTTTTTTTCGAACTGAGGAACATTTTAACTATGCGATAGATGGCAGACGAGCAACCGGGTCACCTGATGGTAACTGATCACAGCCGCTGACATCAGCTATACCAGAAAGCGTGCAGATGGGTTGCGGGTTAGGTGGCAATTAGTCCCAAAAAAACTCATCCCAGAATTTCAAGATTTATTTGCTGGTCACTTTTCTAACATAACCAATATGTCTTGTCTATCGTATTAAGATTTACTAAACTCTACAAAACAAAAAAATATTGGTGACCTTAGGCTTAAACCCTAACAGTAACCAACAAAAAAATCTTGAAATTCTGGGATAGTTTAAGGATTTTTTTTTTTGGGACGAATTGCCCCCAAGCCCGGTTGCTCACCTTTTTGGAAGTTGTAGATAGTGAACCCTGTGTAGTTTCTTTTTTTTAAAGTTGGTACACGACACGGCATACATTGTTTCCGCCCCGATCATACCTTCAGCATTTTACCAGGAGTAATTGCTTCTGTATTTAGGTACCTATAAACCCTGGTAGTAAAAACAAAATGGACTCCAGTTTACTTTAGTAACCGAGCACTCAATTTATCTAAAAGTTCTTCGGCAGCAAAAATATCAAACAGGACGAGAAATACCCAAGCATTAAAGTTTGTGAACTTTTACATGATAGCAGGGTCAGGGTTAGATAAGGATTATGTCTTAGAAACTTAATATTGTTTGTGATTTATTTATTGTCTGAATGCATTTATCTTGGGGTAAGATTTAAAGATATTTTTTTCTGTGTTTATCAGAGTACCTACCTATCTACAAGTTATGTACGTACAGCCACAAATCAAAGTACTTTTACAAAACTTTTCTAAGTTCTTCAATGGATTGTCATCCTTACTGTCAAACACATGAACATGTTTGCTTGTGACCACTTGTGTGACCACGGCTTTTGTAAGGCAGTCGAAATGTCAAGGAGTACCTAAGTGTTAGAATGTACAGTCAGCCACACATCAGGTTACCATAACCTGTCAAATTTCCTCAATTGATATTCAACCTAATGTGTATGACAGTAAGATGAGAGTCAATTGAAGACATTTGACAGTTTTGTTTACTTTGATGTGTGGCTGTGCGTACTTATTAAATCTCGTCGCGATTAGTCCCGTTTATATGAAGTATTCAAATACATGAAGTTGAATATCAATTGAGGATTTTTTTTAATCATAATAAAAATCGGAACTCGTATTATTATAATTTCACTTTAAAAAGCTGCCATAGTGCTTTGTGACACAAATGATGATAACCCAAACTTGTAACCATGATCTAGCTTATCTTACGAGTGGGTACTTCCCTTGGACAAGGGTTAAGAGATAAGAAATCGTACTGACTGATCAATTCTACGAAAAGATAACCGTTCTGGGAAACAGAAAAAATACACAAGACAACGATCAACATGGTAAATACAATGTTAAGAGGGTGATTAAATATTTTGAGATATTTATATAAGTACTCATTGATATAGTTTTACAACAGTGAATGTAGGATCCTAATGGTCTTAACTAAATATCGAAGGTTAAATCCAATTGAAATCCTTTACAATCATTTCCAAGTTGAAAATGGTTTCAAGTCTACTCCGACAAAATCGCGTGCAAAAGCTAGTTGACGTAAAAATAATCATCATCATCATCAGCCTGTATCTTGTACCCTCACTCACTCGGCGAAATAAAAGCGCAGGCTCTGCTTTACGCTGGTCTTCTGTGACGCAATGGTATCACTCCGGTCGAGCAGGATCCATTCATTCCGAAGCGTGGCTCTCCCAAGGAGTGGACCTAACTTGGATAAAATCATTTTCTATTTCTAATTATTCTCATGAAAATTTAAAAACGATTATTAAGTGAATGTCATTTACGATAGTCTGACTAGTAAATTAATGATTCTTGGTCAAAGTACTCAATCATATTTGCACAATAGATGATTAATGCTCCCTCGTGGGTACCCATCAATTTTGCTTTTTTATTGCAAAGCAGAATACGTTGGAATTGCAGTGAGACCTAGACACAAAATTTTATTTAAACTTTAGATATTGCACTAACATTTCAAATGATAGGCGAATTTGTAAGTCTCGTAAGTTTATACCTTTAATATTGATGCAACTATCGTCGATTTATGGCAAAGTGAAATTCGTCGACTCAACTAAGTCTCCGGTTGTGAGATTAGAGCCTAATGCCCAAAAAAGATTAGAAAACCGGCGTGAAGCAGCTCCTGTGCTGTGTTTCGCCGAGTGAGTGAGGGTACCGGAGGCCCATCGGGGGGGAAGGGGATAAAAGGTTAGCAGCGCACTTGTTGCATGTGTTCATGGGCTGGCGGCAATTGCTTACCATCAGGTGATCCGCCTACTCGTCTGCTACCTATCACATAAAAAAAGGGCGATCGATGGTAGCTCAGTGGTTATGAACGCGTCTTCCATACCTGAGATCCTGATTCAAATCAAAGTATGCATCTCTGGATTTTTCTAATGAGCGACCTACCAATAGCTAGGTGGTGATTGAAAATGTCGTGAGAAGTATTGTACGTTTCGGATTTCTGGCATGTGTATTGTCCATTTAGTGGTCTGGCCCAGGCGGCTGTCGCTTCATTGTTATTAAGAGTCCAAAATTCGGGATCATATTCATATAAAATACTCGTAAAAGTAGGTAAACGCCCTGGGCTCCAAAAGGACCGCTTTGGATGCAACCGGCAATCACACACTAAAATAAGTAGCCCGGTTAGCAAAGAGGGTCTTAAGTGAAGTTCCTATCCTGCAACCATTTTTAACGTTCAGACCGCAAACTACCATAATGTAGTACATTTAACATAAGCCCTAATTTCATTGACACAAACTCATGTCAATAAACTCCGTGATGTGTGACCCCTGCGGTGGCCCACCGCTCTATTAGTCAACGGCTAAACTGTAGTAATAGGATTAATGTCCCTTCCTCAAGACTAGTCTAAACTTGGCCCCAACTTCGTCAACCTAAAAGTTGTGCAAATGGACGACCAACCGCGTTAAATCTGATATAGCTAAGTGAGTTTAGATTAGATAGTAGGATTCTTCTCAGCTTTGGGTTCAGTTTAAAGCCATAAAAAGATGCAACAAAGAAAATCGTCCACACACCATGACACCGTTCTCCTAAGACCAGCAGTTCTATATCTATACTCAGCCGCAGATTCACAGCATTCAGACCATAAAAAATGTTGTAGGAAAATACACCCCCGTTACACTGAAAATGTTGGTTTGGTTGGCGATATTAAGGGTCCCCTGCCACTATGAGCTGAATTTTGAGAAGATTGATGTCATAGGTGAAGATACCCTGGAATACCAGCAGTAGACGGACAAATACTGTTAAATTTATTGATTGATTTTCATAGACCTAGAAACAGTGAAGTCACAAGTTTATTTCCGCGCCTGCCTATTCTTACTGCCTCATTACTTACGTTTGCCTTACTGCGGTCCTGTAAAACACTCATAGATATCGTAAATATCGAATGGATCGATCATCAAATTCCGACAGGTGTTATGTCAATGTAGCTTTGACGTTACACGGTGACGTGGGTTCAAATGATTTAATTTCGATTCAATCTGCCCCCAATCAAATGAATCGAAGGCAAATGTGCGACTATCTGAAATAAATTTTCAACACCAACTCATATTATTCTAATAGTATTTTTCATTCAAATTGCTGAGATATTTTCTCAGCCAACGTCGACCGTTTTTGTTATTCGAAATAAGTTTAGTGGGTTTGGCGGAATAATTTTGTGGAACGAATTTCAATATTTATCAAATTAAACGTTTTTATTAATAGCTTATGCCGTATTGGTTTTGACATATTTTTGTGAGATTGATTTTTAAATTACTTTAACTTTTTAGTGAAACTTACGACGGTACTGGACGGTAGTTCATCTTGATGATAGCTACTAAAAATTAACATTCATAAGAATCGTTTAGATATATTAAGATGTATTCATAGCTACGAGTAATTATGTACTGTAGTTAACGTTATTATTATGGGACCTACGGACGTTATTATTTTAAACCCGTTGCAATATTAATTAATAATTTATTAACCTTCAACCTATTTTGTTTCAGATAACCTATTAGGAGATAATTTGAAGTATGTTCAAGTGAAAAAAATCTCCCAAAATGACCCCCGGTGTAAACCGTCCGTCCTCGACGGCGGCCCCTGTGATCTGGCTGTGGTGTTGTGTGTAACGTCGCAATGACCTCGGTGGAGGTAGAATGAGCCGCACAGGTCACCGTTCGATGAGCTGCTGTCTACGTCTTTTGAGGATAAAGACTCTGGTGACCTTGGATTGGATCCTTGTAAAGCTAGTAAGTGGTTGGTTAATTCACTAATAGAGTATCTTTAATTCACTAAGAGTAGTTGTAAAGGAGATTAGTGCGATCATAAGAGGAGGAGCTTTGTCATTTTGTGAGATATCAAACAGTCTAAGCCCCGAATTTTCAAACGATTTTAACAACTTTATGATAAAGGCAATAACATTTTAGCACTTCTTAAAGTTAAGATAAGTATATTTGAGTACCTAATTGTGTGTGAAACTATCATGCATAGGCACCATAGGCACTATTTACATGTTAAATAAATGTCTTTCTTTCTAAAATCATTTGATGTAAGTGCTTTATACACCGTTGAATTTAAGTAGTTTTAAGCCCGAAAACCTTATAATAGGTAAGTACGTATAAAACCCCTTCAGCTATTGGATCACGAAAATAGCAATCAGCTGTTCCAAACAAAAGAAAATATTCACCAGGCAATAATGTATGAAACAGCAGATTTTCATTTTGCTAAATTTGATGATATAAATGCTAAAGGGACTTTTTCGTGTTAACTATTATGAGGGCTTCGGGATTAATCGACTAAATTTAACGGTGTATAAATACCTACAAAAGACAGACTGAAATCTACACTAACGAACTACCTAAATGGTTATTGTTTTAAATTTTCAACTTTGGTCAACCTACATTTCAGATCAAAGGCTTACAAAATTATACCTAATTATTCTTACACTAGTCCTACCTAAGATATTATTCTATTGGATCTGTCTGTCGTTGGTGGTTTTGTTTTTTCTTGTCATATCTATAATTACGTAAGTTTTACACCAGCCCTCATCGGTCATTTCCCAAACGAAACGTACCTACAGAACGTACGTTTTATGACAACAAAGGACATTAAAATACGTCACGGATTCGGGACAAAAAGGCACAACAAAACAATGTTTAGACCCGAACTGGGCCGGGACGCCCCGTATTTTCACTGATTACCTCTCACCATTCGCACAGATTTTCCCGTGTGCGAACCTGTGGGTTCGTCGCGAATAATCATGTAGTGTAGGATACACAACATTTATACTTAAAAAAAATAGATAGATAGATAGATATAGGTAGGTACTTTAATGCACAAAAATCAAAAGTTAAGAAGTAGACAGTACAGAAATTTAAGGTACAATTTCGGCGGTCTTATCGCTTAAAGGGATAATCTGATCGTCTATCTTTTCTTTCAAATGACGTAAGTAAAATTATACTATGCAATTTTGTAATAACATAATTTCTAATGGCTCTAATAAATAAATTAATTCACACAACATCTCATACATTGACCTGACTCCGTACTAAGTAGCTTTTGCACTTGTGTTACAGATATCAGACAACAGAGGATCACAAATATAATACTTAAATATATATAATAACACCCAGACACTGAACAAACACAAGTGTTCATCACACGAATGTTTGTCCAGGGTGGGGATCGAACCCACGACCTTTGGCGTATGAGCCAGGGTCACTACCATTGCGCCAACCGGCCAGTAATGATAAGAAATATAGCGACAATAACTATAAAAAGCAGTATAACAAAGTGATACTTAACATAAACAAACGAAATGATGTGTTAAAGAAATTGACAATACAAATACGAGTACCTATCTTCTTCTATAAATTTTCGTTAAATTTTTTTCGTCCATTAAAATAAAACCTTTTTATTTTGTAGTACTCGTTACAAACTGGATATCAGGACTCTGGTCGCCCAGATGTTTTATCTGTGAGCTCACTTAAGATGCTTTCTCGGTCTTTTAGAAAGCAGTAGGTACCTACCTACCTCATTTTCGTATCACAAAAATGAGATACGTGGTAGAAACTTCCGTGAAAAAACAGAGAACGTCATCCATCTAGATTATGAGGAAGAAAAGACAATCGCTGGCATGTGGATATTTATTTACCATAAAAAATGATACGAAAAACAAGGCTTTCGCAAAATATATCTAGAAATGATTAAGTAAATAAACCGGAGATTTTCTTGGACCACACTCAGGGTTAGTACCAACAGGATCATAAAATCTGGTCAAGCGAAACATAGAATGTCGTTTGTTTTTCTAGTGTTGTAAAAGAACTGAGTCTTTTAGTCCTAATTGAGAGCAGAGTCTTTTTTAAGACTCGAAGGCAAAAAAGAATAAGTAGACTATGTAGTTACATCCTTGTAACTCCTGTTTTTAGTGTTCCTAAAAAGACTCCAGTCTTGACACGGGACTATTAAAAGAGCTCATTTATAGCTGCTTGCTTGCTTACTTATTAGAAACATCTAATAAATTTTGGCAACGATTATTGCCAAAAGTGACTTAGAATAAACCTTACAACTCAAAAAAATAGAAATGGGGTATGGGAACTAATTTTTAGGTATCTTTTTTATATTTTATTTCAATACCTTTTACTATTTCAAGTAATCAATTTGAATATTTTGTAATCAAGACAGTAGTTATGTTTTAATTAATTTTTAATCATTTATTAACCTTCACCTATTTTTGTTTCAGATAACATTAGTAGGAGATAATATGACTTAGTGTTCAAAAGTGAAAAAAATCTCCCAAAATGACCCCCCGGTGTAAACGTCCGTCCTCGACGGCGGCCCCTGTGATACTGGCTGTGGTGTTGTGTGTAACGTCGCAAGTGACCTCGGTGGAGGGTAGGGATGAGCCGCACAGGTTCACCGTCGATGAGCTGCTGTCTACGTCTTTTGAGGATAAAGACTCTGGTGACCTTGGATTGGATCCTTGTAAAGCTAGTAAGTGTTTGATTAATTTACTATGAGAGTATCTTTAATTCACTAAGAGTACTTAGTTGTAAAGGAGATGAGTGCGATCATAAGAGGAGGAGCTTTGTCATTTTGTGAGATATCAAACAGTCTAAGCCCCGAATTTTCAAAAGATTTTAACAAATTTATGATAAAGGCAATAACATTTTAGCACTTCTTAAAGTTGAGAAGTATTTGAGTACCTAATCGTGTGAAAACTATCATTCATAGGCACCATAGGCACTTACTTTCTTACTTTTTAAAATCGTTCCAGATATATATGATATAAGCATATCACCGAGACGGCTAAACGGCTAAAATTTAAAGTTGTATAAGTTTAGTACTACAAAAGATAGTCTGAAATCTAAGTAGGTATACTAACAATCTAAATAGTAATTGTTTTAAATTTTCAACTTTGAATAACCTACATTTCAGATCAAAGGCGTACAAAATTATAATTAGGTATTCTTACACAATTACACCTAAGATATTATTTCTATTGGATCTGTCTGTCTGTTGGTTGTTTGTTTTTTCTTGTCATATCTATAATTACGTAAGTTTGTACCACCAGCCCTCATCGGTCATTTCAAAACGAAACGTACCTACAGAACGTACGTTTTATGACAACAAAGGACATTAAAATACGTCACGGATTCGGGACAAAAAGGCACAACAAAACAATGTTAGACCGGAACTGGGCCGGGACGCCCCGTTATTTTCACTGATTACCTCTCACCATTCGCACAGATTTTCCCGTGTGCGAACCTGTGGGTTCGTCGCGAATAATCATGTAGTGTAGGATACACAACATTATACTTAAAAAAAATAGATAGATAGATAGATATAGGTAGGTACTTTAATGCACAAAAATCAAAAGTTAAGAAGTAGACAGTACAGAAATTTAAGGTACAATTTCGGCGGTCTTATCGCTTAAAGGGATAATCTGATCGTCTATCTTTTCTTTCAAATGACGTAAGTAAATATACTATGCAATTTTGTAATAACATAATTTCTAATGGCTCTAATAAATAAATTAATTCACACAACATCTCATACATTGACCTGACTCCGTACTAAGTAGCTTTTGCACTTGTGTTACAGATATCAGACAACAGAGGATCACAAAATATATACTTAAATATATATAATAACACCCAGACACTGAACAAACACAAGTGTTCATCACACGGAATGTTTGTCCAGGGTGGGGATCGAACCCACGACCTTTGGCGTATGAGCCAGGGTCACTACCATTGCGCCAACCGGCCAGTAATGATAAGAAATATAGCGACAATAACTATAAAAAGCAGTACAACAAAGTGATACTTAACATAAACAAACGAAATGATGTGTTGAAATTGACAATACAAATACGAGTATCTTCTTCTATAAATTTTCGTTTAATTTTTTTCTTCCATTAAAATTAAAAACCTTTTTATTTTGTAGTACTCGTTACAAACTGGATATCAGGACTCTGGTCGCCCAGATGTTTTATCTGTGAGCTCACTTAAGATGCTTTCTCGGTCTTTTAAAAAGCAGTAGGTAGCTACCTACCTACCTCATTTTCGTATCACAAAAATGAGATACGTGGTAGAAACTTCCGTGAAAAAACAGAGAACGTCATCCATCTAGATTATGAGGAAGAAAAGACAATCGCTGGCATGTGGATATTTATTTACCATAAAAAATGATACGAAAAACAAGGCTTTCGCAGAAAATATATCTAGAAATGATTAAGTAAATAAACCGGAGATTTTCTTGGACCACACTCAGGGTTAGTACCAACAGGATCATAAAATCTGGTCAAGCGAAACATAGAATGTCGTTTGTTTTTCTAGTGTTGTAAAAGAACTGAGTCTTTTAGTCCTAATATTGAGAGCAGAGTCTTTTTTAAGACTCGAAGGCAAAAAAATAAGTAGACTATGTAGTTACATGTAGTTTTTAGTGTTCCTAAAAAGACTTCAGTCTTGACACGGGACTATTAAAAGAGCTCACTTTATAGCTGCTTGCTTGCTTACTTATTAGAAACATCTAATAAATTTTGGCAACGATTATTGCCAAAAGTGACTTATAATAAATCTTACAACTCAAAAAAATAGAAATGGGGTATGGGAACTAATTTTTAGGTATCTTTTTTATATTTTATTTCAATACCTTTTACTATTTCAAGTAATCAATTTGAATATTTTTGTAATCAAGACAGTAGTTATGTTTTAATTAATTTTTAAACATTTTAAATTCAAGCGTATTTGTGACGTCACAAGTGCGCTACACCATATTAATAGTGTTACCGCGTGCTTTTTTCCCCAAATCGTGGCAAATAAATTATATGTAAAATGTTACTTGTGGGCAAAATTCCTTTTAATCGGAGGAATTTTACATCACTATCTGACAACATTCCGGCAAAACAAAAAACAGAGAGGTACCTCTAATCAATTTTATATCACCTTTCAAATAAATGTCAACTGGTTGGTAAGGTTTTATTGTATTACAACTAGCGCCAACTTTTGGTTCTTCCGATAGACTAAGTGTCAATCACAGTAGATGTCGCATTTATTTTATTTTGTTAGTGCAGTATGACTGAAAATTCTGCTGACCTTGGGTCAGATGAAGGTCAAACGCGATTTTATTGAAAATATCATTGATCTTATGCTTTTAAATTTTAAAAGCAATAAAATATGGTATGAAAGACAAATGCCTCGAAATGGTTTTCGATTTAGGACATGTTTGGTTTTTTTTCCCATACCCCATTAGGACTGGAAGAACTAAAAAGACGCAAAACAACTCTGACTGAGGACACCGAAAACTAATTAATCATGAGTTTTTTTTTTTGCAGAACTCACAACCAATTAGTTTTCCGAGCCGCAAAATTAGGACTAAAAGACCCAGTTCTTTTACAACACTAGTGTCTACTCAAAACATTTTAGGCTTGAGTAACGTTATTTTTAACCACGCGCTTTATTTTGTTGGAGTTGAGAAATTCTGGAATTAATGAAAATATAAACTGAGTAAGTACCGACTCAGTCTTTAGTATAATAATAAAGGGGTGAGCATTAAGGGTTAGATACAGTAGGGATTAATAATACTCGTACACTGATAGCAGCAAGTACACAGAAAACCGGCGTGAAGCAGCCCCTGTGCTGTGTTTCGCCGAGTGAGTGAGGGTACCGGAGGCCCACCCGGGGGGAAGGGGATAAAAGGTTGGCAGCGCACTTGTAACTCCACTGGTGTTGCAGGTGTCCATGAGCGGCGGCAATTGCTTACCATCAGGTGATCCGCCTGCTCGTCTGCTACCTATCACATAAAAAAATTAAATTAAAAAAAAATTAAAAAAGCGTCTGATGGTCATTTATTTCTCTTATCTCATATCTCTCATAGTTTTATTCCCGGTTGCGTCCAATGCAATCACTTTAGAGCCCGAAGTTCGCTTGATCTTGGAGAATGCTCCAGGATTTGATAAGTGTGGTAATATTACCTATTCTTTAACACTAACTTCGTTTCGGAACATTAGTTCCACCCCGTGGCAATAGATGGCGCTACTCGTCAAATGCATCGCGCTAGTGTTTTGTTTTTTCAATTAGTATATAAGATTTGGCGATGTCTATAAAATTTACCTGTTTATAAATAGTACATAGAAGATTCTATAGATCATTGTCCTAATAAGCGCAATGTATGTAAATGAAAATTGCAACTCTGGATAAACAATAATTTAGACAAAAAGAGCCCTACACACCAAAATGACTCTTTTATATTAATTTCAATTAAAATGTGTTATAATAATTTACCTACTGTTCTAGTTAAGATAGAGCACGAAATTCTGCCTCATTTTATGTTTAAACATAAAGAGACTTTACATAGGAGGTTTTGAGCTCGTAACAACGATATTTTTAAGACTTTCATTTCAGCCATAGTATGGAATTCCTACTAGTACAGTCGAGTTTAAAAATATGTATACACTTTAGGACCTTGTCACAATACATACATATTTATAAGAAAGTGGAAGTCGTTTTCTTATACATATGTACTGTGACAAGGTCCTAAAGTGTATACATATTTTTGAATGAACTCGGCTGCACCTAAGACAGAGTATATTATGGTGAATGCTGCTCTATAGACCCTAAAAATATGATGACAAACTCCGCGGTTCTCACGGTCAAATCTCCCTTAATGAATAATCAGAGAGGCTAATACAAACATTTCAAAGAATTCGTTAGTTATCGTATCGTGCCTACGCGCACGTTACGATTGCGTTTCTCAGCACGAAGTATATTTGTCGAGGTGGTCGTCGTGAATTTATGGAATACGTTAATTTATTGTTTAATCGGTAGACAAAACCGCTTAGGTACATAATATACGTTACGATATTATCCTTTCTGACGTTTCTGCTACTAATTTTAATTATGCTTGCGTACACAGAAGCTCTTTTATTTTTTATACAAATCGTTTACGATACGTAGGTTCCGTTACGATTTAGGCCCTGTAATCTCCCTTTAGTTTAGTTTTAGCTGGTATGCCTCTGGGTTTCTTTCTCAAAAGAGAGCCCAGCATAACTCATGCTGACCACATGGCCTCATTTCAACAGATACATTAAAAAAAGCTTACATACATACCAATAAGTAGGTATGGAACATTTGCCAAGAGAAAATTAAACCTGGGCCATTAGGGACAAGGCATAAATACTATTTAATTATTTTCCAGTATTCCGTTGAAGGCTAATGACTTCCTCTGATTTTTGGGCGGCCTTTGTTGCCAATTAAGGTTGGGTAACTGTCGATACTTTTTTGTATCGATTGTTTAAAAATATTCTTTATTCAATTTAAGTCCATATAGAACCTATATGAATGTCAAATAAGCTCGATTTATTATTCGTAAAGTCGACTACCTATTCTTTAAATCCTACCTATTCTATAAAAATCCCTACATACTGGATTTATCGATAAAAAGTAGCATAGTTTTAAGTAGATGAACTGGTAATATTACTCATATAACATAATGAAATTATACAATTGGTAAAATCATATTCTGTATTTACAAATATTTTTATAATACACCAACCTACCACTTGTACGAGTATCGTATTGATCTGTAGGTACATATATAAACTAAGGAAGTAATTTTTTCCCCTTGTGATACTAATAACTACACCCCTCCCCTTTGTAAAATAGCTGACTAGCCAATAGGCTAGTCAGAAATTAAAATAGCAGTGTGTATGCTAAAGTAGTAGTGGACAAATGGCCCACGGGAATAATTACCACCAAGTAAGATAAGTAACGCCAGATCTACAGGTTATCGATAAGTATGTTTTACGCCCTTTCGACGGCACTATTATTTCCTGTCTATCGACGTCGGTTCCCCGCGAGGCTCGGTTTTTATCGGCGACCACCGAATTCTGTTTTAGCACTTTTTAATGGTCGCCCGAGGTGCGATTAAATGCCTACATTGTTCCCGATTTTAATGCTCTCGGCTTTTGCGCAGTTAAAATATTTTGCGGAGATTTTTAAGACTCTATTGAAGGTTACCCTGAAAACCACAGTCTGTGATGCGATCCATGCGGCCGAGGTTAGAGTGAGTTGGCAGAAAATAGTCCAGGAAAAGATTACTCATCGAGACCATGACCCTCCTTGCGGAGTAATGACGCAAGGACGATTGAAGGTTAATGTTGTACCTCATTATTAAAATAGGAAAGTGGTCTGAAGACGTAAAGAACTAAGTACTTAAAGAGACACCTGTACCTCTATGATCTCCGATTGTAAAAGTTTGTTCGACTCAACGTCATTTCATTAAAGCAAAAAAAACTGAAAAGGCGAAACACTAGCACGACGCAATCGACACCCAGCGCCATCTATTGGTAGAGAGTGGATCTAAAGTCCCGAAACGAAATGAGGACAGGCCGCTAATAGGTTATTACCTATTTTGTGCGCGTGTAGTATTTTCCGCATTCGGCGATAGCTCGATTTCTATGATGGAGGCCTTTGTCCTGCAGTGGGACAGAATATAGGCTGATACTTGTTCTTGTTGTTGTACTTTGCTAATATTTTTATACTCAACAATAAAGCCAAGCTTTTAGCAGTTCAAAAATGCAAAACGTTTTTACTCGCGACATAAATTTACATGTTAGGATGTCTATAAAAACCTACACTCGCGGAGTTGTGTGGATCGTCTCATAACGATGCTTGTCATAAAGGCGGCTTTTTTCACTCCCCGCGAAATTAAATTATGGAAATGTTAACTCGGTGGCATTGTACAAAGTAAACAGCAAAGGAAAGGTAATAAATATTAATAATTGGGATTTATTGCCGCGCCTGGCAATTGTTTTAATGAGATGGGTTTTGTTAACGAAGTTAGCTGTTTATTTTTACACTTCACCTTGGGAGGTGCTTTAGTACCTACCTTATCAGGTAATCTCGTCTTGTGTAGATAAAAAGACAATCTACATCATCATCAGCCAGGCAGTATGTACCTACCGCCCTTCCCTTATGGTGATCCATGTGGTCCCTGCGATTTTGGCAATGTCGTCGACCAATCGTGACACCGGACTCAACATACTTCTATGTACCCTTTTTGGGTTATCTGGAGTCGGCGGAATTAGTCTTTCCATACGTCCCTATCATTTGTCATCTAATTAGACACTGATTTTTCAATCATGTCATTATTTTCTTTTATCTGATAGATCCTCTGTCATTGCGATGCCTTCGGGCACCTAAGAAGCCGCACCCTAGGCAGCTACCACATCAGCCCAAAAGATGTTAAGGCTATCACTCCCAAGGCTAGCACACGGTTCATAACGTCCGTAGGTGGGCCTAGGAGACGATCTCTAGAGGGAGCGGAGGACACAATATATCAATTTGGTTGGTACTCGGAAACGAACGCTCAGACCTACAAATAAATAGTTAGTTAGGTTCATTCCACTCATAATTTGCATGATCTATAAGAACGAAAATATTAAAATTTCTTTCATGTTTTTCCAAGTTAATTGTCAGATTAATGAATTCCTTTTTAAACATGGAAATTATAGAATCGGAACCCGAAGCCTTGATTTCCAAAAGGCACTTCCAGGAACCAATTGATTTAAATGGAAATCCCTATCTCGTATGAAAATAGGAATCTTGGAAATATTTCATCAAAAAGGCGTGGAGTGAACCCATTAGGTTATTTTTAGGGCCACTTGGGATGAATGGGCAGAAATTAATAGGTCCAAATTCAATTACTGAGCCCCAGTGCTTTCGAACATGGGCATATATTTATTCCATTTATTTCGTATTTATAACAGTTCACCTTTTCAGACTTAATGGCGTTAATAAAGCAATTTTAGCTCGCAGTTTCCCGTGATTTTCTGTCACCTTTTCGGATACAGGTTTGTGTTAACACAAATTCAGTTGAGAAAATATCGTGAGGAAACATGATCGTTTTTGGAAAGTTTCTCAAAGCTGTTTCTCATTATTGTTGTGATAGTAACTAATTTTATCAAAATATTTTTCAACAGTATCCATCCATAGTATTATTATAAATGCGAAAGTAACTCTGTCTGTCTGTCTGCTACTCTTTCACGCCAAAACTACTCAACGGATTTAAATGAAATTTGGTATACAGATAATCTGGACCCTTAGAAAGGACATAGGCTACTTTTTATTGCGAAAAGGGGGTTGTAAAGGGTTGAAAGGGGGGTAAAAAGTTACTTTTCCACGCGGACGGAGTCGCGGGCGGCCGCTAGTAATTACATATTTTGTACTGTAACTGCTGCTTGCTTTCCGATGGCACGGGCGTAGTTACAAGACCGCTATTTTCCAGATTTAAGAATGACACTGAGAAATTTCTTAACAGAAAAAAATTAAGGCAAATTTTTGCCCGAATCCTCAAGTCGGGCAAAAATGATCGAACCCGTGTCCCCAAGCGCAGCAATCGCTTTAAAGTGCGATCCATTCATTACCCACTACACCATAGAAGAACTTCATACATAAAGGAGTGTTCCACCGATTTAAAGTAACACAGCTCCGATATTTATCAGTAGTAAAAACAAATAGGGGCCTAAAAATAAAGGCGCGTTCACACGAACGGAAATACCGGTACAGTACCGTACCGTATCGGTACCGTACCGTACTACCGGCATTGTGCGATTTTTACGCTCCGCTTGATGAGGGTCGCTTTATTGACTTTAAAGGTTTATAGAGTGCCAGATTCCAATTTACGCGCGTGTGTCCGCTGCGGACCGATAAACTTTGCCGGTTTTGTAGAGTTCCGTACCTCAAAATTAAAACGGATATTTGTACTTGTCAATTAAAACTAATTTTCTTAGGACCGTGTAATACCAAAATTGATATTTACAGTTCAGATATTATGTCTCGTTTCCTTTTTTGATAAAAACCTGCATGAGTTATGTTTGTCGAACTGTTACTGAGTATAAATAAATTTTAAAGTTTTCACATTTTCTTAAGTGTGACTATTTGTAAGAGGTAATGTGTACCTACAGACAGGCCTATGGCAGTAAAATATTTTGACTTTGACATTGAATAAAATTGTTTGTATTTTCGTGTATCTTGGCGTGTTACCTACCAGTTAAGTCTTTTTAATTAATACATATTATTCGGCCCTATCACATGTTTCTGAAATGTACATAACTTGTTGCCTGAAATAAATAAGTTATTGAGTAAACCTCGGTCTACTTCAACATCATTCACTTTCTTCCGTTCTTCCATTTTTTTAGTCTTCACTAGGGGGAAGCAATCATCGACGACCCGGTTGGTTCAGTGGTAGTGAATGCTGCGTCTGGGCCAAGGGTTGCGGGTTCGATCCCCGCACAGTACAAACATTTGTGTGCATGAACATGTCTGTTTGTACTGGTCTGGGTGTTTTCTATGTATTATAGGCATGTATTTACAAAAGAAAAAGTATTATATGTATATATTTGTAATCCCACTGTTGGTTCTGATATCTGTAACACAGGTGCTTGAGCAACCTATCTCAGAGTCAGATCAATGTATGTGATGTAGTGAAAATATTATTATATTATTATTATTATTCTCCCACGGAACCCTCTGTTGCAAATCCAGCTCAATTTTGACCGGTTTTTCGCCGATTGTAGAGATTTAGTTTCGACGCGATACGTGTTTATTTTATTTTATTTTTATTCATGGAATGGCATAGACTTTTTATGGATTGGCGAAAGTTTCGGATTTTAGCTTAGTATCCGTGATCGGAATTTATATTGCAAAGTAACAATGTTCAATAAACATTTTTGAAAAGTTTTTTACTTTGTCTAAGTGATTTACAACTTGCTGTGTAAAGTTAACCTACAGCTTATAAAATAAAATACAGTGTCTATCTATAAGAATCCACTTTATAGTAAGTAATTGGAAAGTTTGTAAATCACTATTTATGTAACGTGATGTCTTATTTATTATTTGATTTTGACTTACAACCCGTTTTGCGCAGTGGTTTGAGCGCCGGTTGAGACATAAGCGTTGCGGGAATCGAACCCGCCCGATTTTTTTTTTATTTATAGACAATTATTGTTTATTGGTGAAAGATATTTTTGTTGGGTCTGGATGTTTGTGGTTTCGTTTCTATTTGTTCGGCACCAGGATAATGTATGTGATGTGTCTCCATTTATTTATTGTTTTATTATTTACACAATTTGGATTTGTTAGCAAAGATTGTTACCAAAAGCAACCGACCGGATACCTATTATTAAAAAATATAAGTGTTCTTACCTGTGTATGTAAAACGCTATCATTTATTCGTCTTCATTAAGATCTTAAACTTAAATTTGCATCGAGGTACGAGAGAAGTTAAATTATTATTCTATTTAGTAACGTCGAGTATTAAAATTGGAACCGCAAACCCACTCTATCTAGACCACTTTAGATTTGTATATCTCTAACAGTAATTTGGTTTTATTGCTTACATTATTAAAAGCAAATCATCCGTAGGGATGGCAAGCTATTCGATGTCATCCGATTTATATTACCTACATACATTAAGCGATTATTTCATTGCTTCGTCCCATAAATTACTGATGAAGAATGCTTTGAAGGCATACAATCCTCCAATTTTAATAATAGCGCGATAAATATACCTACATATTTTAAGGTCTTAAATCACGATTAATCAGAACTGATTATTATTGCTCGAACACGTTCCATTCGTGTATATTTAAGAGTCAATATTAGAATATTCTCATATCGATGTAACATTTTAGAAATACATAAAACACAAGAATATCAATTTTGTGAGCTAGCAATGTAGGTACCTAATATGTTTTTTTTCATCAATGAGTATTTTATATTCTTTTTTGTTGTGAACCACCAAGAAAATTCTTAAATATCACTCACATACTTAGACATACATAAGTAGTATAAGACATAAATGGTATCCGTGTGAAGTCGAGGCGGGAAATTTGTTCGGTTGATTACGACTATTAATCATTAGAGATTTTTTACGATTAAATTCAAATCGATTAACAATCGATCTTTTCTTGGAACTGGCCATCCCTATCCATTATCAAACGTGAATCGTGGCTCGTCGTTGTTACTCGGCAATAAGCGTCATTTTCGTCACCATCGCAAAGGGCCGAATTCCGTTTACGGCCCTGCGAGACGAAATTAATTTTACCTCTCAAATGCAATTAGTTATAACTTCTACAATAGATGTGACGATTTAAACCGATGTATTAAGAGTTGAAAGGCCTCGTTGGGATAGGTGCCTAGGAGACAAGGAGCGTGTCTGAATAGGAATAGACATTAAGGGGCTACACGAATGAAACTAGCGCCGCCAACCTATTTACACTGATTGTGGCGAAAATACGATATTTTTTAAGAAAGCAAAACATGACAGACTTAGATAAAAGTAAATTGAATTTTTCAAGATGCAATACAATATATAAAACACGCAACAAGTAACAATAATGTCAATTATTGATAAAAGTAGCTGTTTTTAGCAATAATTAACATTATTGTTACTTTTCGTGTGTTAGAAATATTGTATGGCATCTTGAAAAATCCAATTTACTGGGATCTAAGTCTGTAATGTTTTATTTTCTTCAAAAATATCATATTTTCGCCACAATCAGTATAAATAGATTGGCGGCGCTAGTTTCATTCGTATAGCTTCCTTAACTATTATACTAAGCATTAGCATGAATGTTTCAAGACGCTATTAGTATAGACACTTAATCCCTTGTTACAAAACGTGGTCTAAATAGTAGTTTCGGTTTAAAACAATGATGTCACTTTTTAACAAATGTTGTTTAGAATGGTTGAATTTCACAGATACCTACACCGCTGATAGTTTACTTATGTTCTTTTTTTATGTGATAGGTGGTAGACGAGCAGACGGAACACCTGCTGGTAAGCGATCGCCGCCCATAGACGCCCGAAACACCAGTTAAGTCACAAATACCACCACTACGACCTACAAACCTTCAAGAAAAGGGCATATCTCGCTCTAAAAGGCCGGCAGCGCACTTGTGAAGCCCCTGGAGTTGCAGGTGTTCATGGGCGACGGTAATCGCTTAACATCAGGTGATCCGTATGCTCGTCTGCCCCCTATCCTATAAAAAAAAAAAAATGCGCTGACAATCTTTTAAACCCCTTGCCCCCCGATTTGGCCTTCGGTACTCTCAATTACTTGGTGAAATTTTGACGACCCGTTTAGCGCAATGGTTTGAGCGCCGGTTGAGACGTAAGGGTCGCGGGTTCGATTCCCGCATCAACACAAATGTTTGTTGATAAAACAGATATTTGTGTTGGGTCTGGGTGTTTGTAGTACCTTCGTTGTTTCTGGTTTCCATAGCACAAGGGAAAACCTTAGTTTGGGGCCAGGACAATGTATGTGATGTTCTCTCAATTTATTTATAACTAGTGGCCCGCCCTCACTTCGCTTCGGGACCGTAATTCAGAAATGAAATAATAGATGGCGCTGTGCTAAATTACATCGCGCAAGCGTTTCGTGTTTTCGGTTTACCTATAAGCCTTGTCGTTGTCTTTTAATGTTATCTCTTTTTATATAGTATGGATTCATAAATACAGCGCAGGCGCTGCTTCACGCCGGTCACCTGTGAGGCCGTGGTATCACTCTGGTTAACCTGGCACATTCATCAAGTTAGTGATTTGCAAAATAAATATTTATATTCCTAATGAATGTGCAAGAATTGCCCCCTGAACTCCTATTACGACGCGTCACAAAATTAATTTTCTCCTCGCGTAACACAAAGGTGTTAACACTTTGCGTTACTGCCTTTTGCTGATTTGCGTTTTAAAAGGATTGGTTGTACGCGTCGCTTTGTTGTGTGGTGTTTGGGCATCAAAGGGTCTACAACGAAAAGGCCCCGTAACAAACGATTATATACCTGTCGCTTAAACAAAGAAAAGAGACTTTGGTAATAAACTACTGCGCTTAAGGGGCTATACGAATGAAACTAGCGCCGCCAACCTATTTACACTGATTGTGGCGAAAATATGATATTTTTGAAGAAAATAAAACATTACGGACTTAGATCCAAGTAAATTGGATTTTTGAAGATACAATACATATTTCTAACACGCAACAAGTAACAATAATGTTAATTATTGCTAAAAACGGCTACTATTAGCAATAATTGATATTATTGTTACTTGTTGCGTGTTTATTATATTGTATTGCATCTTGAAAAATTCAATTTACTTTTATCTAAGTCTGTAATGTTTTGCTTTCTTAAAAAGTATCATATTTTCGCCACAATCACTGTAAATAGGTTGGCGGCGCTAGTTTCATTCGTATAGCCCCTTAATAAGTAGGTCGTGTTTAGCACAACGGCATTAAAGCATCGTATCACAAACATTTGTTGATAAAATACTATTTATACTTGGGTTGACGTCTGGGTGTTTTCCTCATATTATCTTCGTTGTTGCAGTCAGCAGCTGATATACATGAGCGGGTAAGGCGTCCAAGAAAACATAGACTCGTATTCGATCGTCACAAAATTATTGAGGTCTATGTTGTCATTTTCACCTACACGTTCAATTTGTCAAATCTTCTATACCATTCATAAAGAGTAAGTCCTTATGACAGCGACGAGGCTTATAGGTAAAACCAAAACACGATACGCTTGCGCGATGTAATCGAAACCGTGCGCCATCTTTTGGTGTGTTTTGGAACAAATACAGAAATACACCTGGTCCTGAAACAAAGTGACGGCGATCTACTAGTATTTTATTATAAACCTCAGTGGTTTGGAGTGGCCCGCCCTCACTTCGCTTCGGGACCGTAGTTCTGAAATGAACCAATAGATGGCGCTGTGCACAATTACATCGCGCAAGCGTTTCGTGTTTTCGGTTTACCTATAAGCCTTGTCGTTGTCTATAGAAGTTATCTCTTTATAAATAGTATAGATAGAAGATATCTGAGAGTTCTATAAAATATCAACGATTTGTCGTAAGTTAAATAACTTCTGTTGCTGACTGTACTAGGGAAAACCTTAGATTAGGAACCAAGAAAATGTTCGAGATGTTGTGTCTATTTGTTTACAGCACGTGTGAAAGTGACGGAAACAAAGTTTCGCTCTTGATTTCCTATTCTTTGTAGGCCCTCCAGCTTCGTGTTTAATTTAAATGGATTAATTCAGGAAATGGGGGAAATCGTATAGGGTTAACCACCTATACAAATAAGAGGGAAGACATTGTGTATTACCTTTTGTATAATCAAGATCTTGTAACGTATTTTATGAACGATTTTTAACACAGTTTCGCTTATCTGATAGGTGATATTTTTTGCTTTATGTAAAAACTAAAAAATAAGTACAGTCAGGAACACACGCAAATGGAGTGCAGAAAATTTGGGCTTTTTAACATGTGGAAATTGAAATGGAAATATTCTTTATTCATTTTATGTCCTTATAGAACATTTATGAATGTCAAATATTATGCGAGCTACCGCTGATTCGGAAAGTCGTTTTCTACCGAGACGAATCAGCAAGAAAGAATGTGAATCCGCAACATCAACATCTGCATAAGTATCATATTTTTTATACCATTTTCTAAAATCGTTTCATATATGTGGCATAATGGCCAATAGTACGCCTAGCCTTTCGCTTTGTGGTCGCAATAGGGAACCCATGTGGCACCCGCTATAGGCAAAAAAAGTCTATCTCCCTTCTCAATTTTCCAACATTTTCAAAAGAAAATCTCGGTAACTAGCGACCGCCCTTGTTTGAGCCCTTATTAATATTCAAAGGTTTTCAAAGGTTACAGGTGTACGAGATGGGCCATAGCATTATCTATTATCTACGTAGGGAGTGAAAAGATTTTTTTTATATATTCGGTGATACATTTAGTAGGAGTGACATGTTTGGAGCTGTGTACTAGCTAGCGCAAAAAGTAAGGATTTACTTCATCATCATCATCATCAGCCTGTTGCAGTCCACTGCTGGACATAGGCCTCTCCAAATGCTGGCGAGCACTTTGATCGATCTTCGGCTACTCGCATCCAGCTCCAGCCAAACCTCTTGCGCAGATCGTTACTCCATCTGGCCTGAGGTCGTCCTACACTACGTTTACCAAGACGCAAGAAGGATTTACTTAATCGACCTAAGTGCAGTATGGTTGTATAGGAAACGGTGAACAGGTGATCGTCTTTCGGGAAGTCAATCGGCAGTCAGTTCGGGGGCATCCATGCCGATATTTTTTTTTTATTTTGGTTCAGTAAATTCGCTCACCTCAGCCTGATGATAAGAAAGAGGAGAGCCCACGTTGCATTTACAATGGACGCGATGGCACGGCATCACATCCGTTGGCACTGCCATACTGGCCCGCGAGATGCTTCTTTACGATTCGTTAGAAGGAGTCCATAATGTAGGATAGAGGAAACACATGGGATGGCAACGAGTTCAACCGCTTAATGGTACAGCATCTTTTCTACAGCTTGGGGGACAGTTGGCACTCCTAGCTATCCCTGTCACTCCCCCAGGCCTTTTGGGGGAGTAGTGTCGTATACGGCCCGCGCTATAAGCGGGTTGCGCTTGGGGAGAGACAAGTAGATGAATGAGGCTCTTTAGTCTGTTCTCGTGTCTCCTTCCCACTCAGGTGTAAATGGGAGCACCCTTAGTGTATTAGTTATAGCGGCCGCCCGCGACTTCGTACGCGTGTAGTTAATTATTGACACTTACCGTCATATTTTGGACAATCCACACAATATATTTTTATAAATTGTAGCCTATGTGTTATTCTGATGTATAAGCTATATTGTGGTAAAGTTTCATTCAAATCTATTTAGTAGTTTTTACGTGAAAGAGTAACAAACATCCATACATAAAAAACAAACTTTCGCCTTTATAATAGTAGTAGGAAGTAGGATTAGTGGGTATGCCTCAGGCCACGGCTAGAGGAAAGCCTTTGGTCCCCCAGCGGCGGTTAAAAAAAAAGTTATGATTGAGTTGACGGCCTCGATGGCGCAGTGGCTAAGGTGTCCGCCCGAAGCGCGAAAGGTCCCGGGTTAGATTCCTGGTCAAGTCAATTTAGGAAACTACATTTTCTAAGTTTTCTTGGGTCATGTTCTGGGCTGACGCCCCCAGTTAATTATCGTCACCTGGTACTCATAGTACAGGGTTTTCCCTAGTTTGAGACCAGGTTGATTGGTGTGATTGTCTAAAAACAAGACGAGAAGAAGAAGACAAGATATCGGTGCTAGTGGTTACAAGAAGGTGGCCTAAATGCTTTATTGCTATTAGGCCGTGGCGCGTTTGCCAATCCGGACTAATCCGATCATTAATACCGGCTTACCCGCCTCATAATAACGTTTAGAGCGGCGCCCACTTGCTATGCGCAACAATTTGTACCCAATTTACGGGCAAAGATCAACATCTTTCAATAGATCAATAGATAGGCCATGGCCCATCGTACACCTGTACACCTTTGAAATCCTTTGAATATTAATAAGGGCTTTTAAACAAAGGTAAGTAGCTACAAGATATAACTAATATAGCAAATGGAGAAAAAAAATTGGATAAAACCCACTCATGGCCCAAGTTTTGAGTACCCACACATCAGGTTTCAACACTCTGTCAAATTTCCTCAATGATATCTAACCTTATGTGTATCTGACAGTTTTGTATACTTTGATGTGTGGCTGTAACAAAAACATGCCAAAATGTGTGTATATTATTAAATAAATCGTAAAGGTACGTACAGCCACACATAAAAGTATACAAAATTATCAAATTTCTTCAATCGACTCTCATCTTACTGTCCTTTACATTAGGTTGAATATCAATTGAAGAAATTTGACAGGTTGTGGTAACCTGAAGTGTGGCCGACTGTACATGTTTGTTGAATCTCCAAATATTTAATGGGAATTACTTTTAGAACTTACAAATTTATATCAAACTAGCTGTTACACGCGACTTCGTCCGCGTGGAATAGATCTTTGGGTAGATAGCACTTTTTATTGCGAAAAGCGGGTTGTAGGGGGTTAAAAGGGGGTGTAAATGATTAAATAATTAAAAATGCTACACTGGACACTTTCCCTCATTAAGTACATGGGCTGCGTCTGTCTTTATAGACTCAAAACATCTATTTAAAAAAATCAGAAATCCAGACTTACCTACGTCCTACGACCTTCCATATGCCAGAACCACGTACTTACAATTTATTCTTTCAAATCCTCTATTTACTACTGTTAATAAATAGCCCAGCAAATCAAACTTCATAAAGGGCCTGAACCAAAATCTCCGTTTCTTCAAACACATAAACTGACCCAACAAACTTTTCCTAGGAAATAAACAAGAAAGGACGGAGAGATAAAATAAAATACGTTTCGAATAATATCAAGTTTCAAATACAGATGTAGACATTCAAAGGGAATCACGGCATCTTGAGAGCGAAAATGAGGGATGTGGAGGGTCCGTTAGAGACTACTCAGCAATTTTTGGGGTCCCGTATAATCATGGAGTGTTAGTCTGTTTTAAGTAGCAGTATACTTCTTGTCTCTCCCATCTTAGCATGTAATTCTGAGATGTTTGGGACTAGTAAAACACCCGGTTAGTCGCAAGGTTTATTTGTCACTGATTGAGGTGCGACGCAGCGCATAGGATACGGGTAATACATACACCTCATTTCCTCCACCATTAATTAGGAAACCTGGTAACAAACAAATAAAAAGATATTAGGATAAGGATTACATCTAAAGTTTATTTCTAGGACGGAGTCTACTCGACCAAGGCGATCTAGATCTAGACAATTGGGAGGGACTAGGAATATCCGACCCAGGCCGTTCTTCCCCGGCCTCTTGTTGCGCTATCGAGTCCTCGGCATCATTCCACTCCTCTTCCTCTTCCCGCTCACCTTGGGTGTTATTTGCTTCAGTTTGTGGTGACTCATTAATGGGCGGTTCGCACATAGTATCGCGTGATGGTATCCTTGGTGCGGGGGGAGAGAAAAGGGGTGTCGAGTTCCCGGATTCATTGTTTTTAACCGACTTCATTACATACAATGTTTTCACTATAACCTTTATCAACATATTTCATTAATTGATCAACGTGACGTATGCATTCTGTATCATGATCGAAAATGTATATTTTATACATTCTGTTACCTATAATGGCAACTACTGTACCTTTCACCCAAGTTTCTTTACGTGCACTGTACCACCGTACCCACACATGGTTTCCAATGTTAAACTTATGATGAAGACTATTAGATTTACAGAATTCCAAGGCAGTGTCGTTTTCGCACGGAAATATTAAATCTGAACGCGTTCTTAAATTACGACCAAACATAAGTTTTGCAGGGCTTTCGCCGGTCGCACAATGCACGGTATTCCTGTAATCAAATAAATAATCTAACAGTATATCATTGATTTTGCTTTGTGGCACATTTACATTTAAAATACATTTTAGCATTTTCTTACAGTTTTTTACAGAATTTTCCGCCTGCCCGTTACTTATGGGGTGATAAATAGGTGATGTCATGTGTTTAATTCCATTAGCTAAACAAAAATCTCTGAATTCCGTCGAGCTTATCTTAACGTCATTATCAGATACAATAACATTTGGGATACCGAACACCGCAAGCAAACGCTTTAATTGTGATATTAAAGCTTGTGTCGAAGTTCCATTTGGCATGTGTAAACACTCGATCCATTTACTGTATGCGTCGACAATTATTAAATAGTCCCTCTGAGCTATAGTCATATAGTCGATATGAATGCGCTGCCACGGCGCTTTCGGCCTGGGCCACGGGGCCGGGGGAGCGCGCGGGGGCGAGTCGCGCACGCTGACGCAGGTCTCACACGCACTCACGCGCCGCTCGATGTCCGCGTCTATGCCCGGCCACCATAACCTACTGCGCGCATTACTCTTTGTTTTGACAATACCCTGATGTGATTTATGAAGCTCATCTAGTATACGCGACCTTATTGTACTCGGAATAATTACTTTGTGGCCCTTTAATACGCAACCGTTTTCGAACTGTAAATCGGTTTTACGTCGAAAAATAAGGCAAAATGGAGGTACATTTAATTTTCTTAGGCCATCCCCGGTTCATATATTTTATGACTTTTTGTAATATTTTGTCCTGTTCAGTGGCCTCTTTAATATCCTTATGTGAAACTGCTGGCGATATAGAATTTAGAAATTTTAATGCCGCATAAGCATCATGCTCCGATTCGGCGTCGCATTCGCTGGCGAGTAATGGTGCCCGAGAGAAATAATCTGCGACTACATTATTTGTTCCTGACGTATATTGCACTACATAATTATAAGCCGACAATATTATGGCGTAACGTTGTAATCGTAAAGATGATGTCATAGAGATTCCTGTGTTATTATTAAAGATAGAAACAAGCGGCCTGTGGTCAGTTTTTAAATGAATGGATCATTTCTACCGTACAATATTGGTGAAATTTTTTAACACCGAATATAATCGCGGTAGCTTCCTTCTGAATCTGGCTGTAATTTTTCTCACTAGCCGAAAGCGATCGCGATGCAAAAGCAAGTGGTCTTTCGACTCCATCAGAGTCCTGGTGAGCTAACACGACCCCGAGGCCGCCTGGTCCAGCGTCTACGGCCAGCACCAGGCGCGCGGCCGGGTCGAAATGTGCGAGTACCCGCTCGGAAGCCAGCTCGCGGCACACAGCCTTCATTGCTGTACGCTGCCGCTCACCCCACTTCCATTCGGCGCCGTTATGTTGGAATACAACAAAAATAACTCAAACTCGTCCCATGCTAATCTGCACTTAATTGCATAGTAATAGAGTTCCTCGTGTTGCACTTGTTAATAAGGTTCATTTTACGAATACATATTTCGACCTTGAATCCTGAGGGATCACTCTGTTAGTAAGTCTTGATCTGTTAGTAAGTCTTGAGATGTCAGCGAGTCTTGTCGACTCGGCCGGTTCGTCTTGTGGAGTCTGTTGACTCAGATAGTTAGTCTGGCTCTGCCTGTGAGTCTCGTTACTCTGCTAACTGTACATTTGTAAACATGCGTACTCTCCTATAAAAACGATTGAATAAAGATATCGTTTAGTACCAACAAATAAGTTTGTCATTGACTCCCAAAACCCAATAGGTTATGGGCCCAGTCATTGCAGTAATTTAAAGTAAATGTAATAATAGTATATTAGAGAACTTTTTGTTTGAAATATTGCCACAGACATTTTTAAGTGAATTACCAGTGACACTTGTGTGCGCGTTAATTGTGAACTTTATGTTATTTTCGCTGTGCGTTTTAATTGACTTTAACCATGGACCGTTCTGCGTTGAAAAGAAACATTAGGCTGTTTGATGGTGAAAAGTTTAGTATTTGGAAATTAAGAATTAGACAATTATTAAAAGAACTTGACGTATTAGTTGTGATCGACGAAGAGAGACCAAGTGAATTAACGCAGGAGTGGCAAAAGAAAGAAAATGTGGCGAAAAATACTATCATTGAATATTTGGCAGATAGTCTTCTCGGACTCATCACCGAAAACTGTACCGCAAAAGAAATCCTTTCAAAATTGAGTAACATCTATGAAAGGAAAAGCATAGCAACTCAGCTTGCTTTGAGAAAACGACTTTTGAACTTAAAATTGGAAGGAAAAACATTATTGAATCATTTCCAACTTTTTGATGAGTTGATCTGCGAGTTGATGGCTGCCGGTGCAAAGTTAGAAGAGGCGGATAAGATTACACATCTTTTCATGACGTTACCTAATAACTACGATGGTGTAATTACGGCAATCGAAACACTGGCTGAAGAAAACTTAACGTTAACTTTTGTCAAAACACGACTTCTTGACCATGAATAAAATTAATAAATGAGAGACAGGATACTTCTATGAAAATTCTACAGGCAGAAAGTTCAAATTTCTCAAGAAGTAGACAACACATAGCAAATAGAATACCTGCTCATAAAAGTACTTCAACAAGTACAAAAACATGAAATGTCATGTTTGTGGCAAGTCTGGACATTTCAAAAGGACTTGCAATTTTAATAAAAACTATAAGAAAAAACAACCTCACAACAATAGAATGGTACAAACCGTCCAGATGTCTGCGGATGCTGAGAAATCTTCAAATATATCATTTGCCTTCATGGCTGGAGATGACGTTTATGACCGTATAGGAAACGATGAGCACAATATTACCTTCATCTTGGATTCAGGAGCATCGGATCACCTGATAAACAGACAAGATTTGGCTCAACACTTTGAAACCCTTCAACAACCCATCGCTATTTCGGTTGCTAAATACGGCACGTAGCCTTTATGTACGAACTACAAAGAAAGGAAATCTACCTGTTATGACTAGCCTTGGCATAAAGGGAATACTACAGGATGTATTATTCAGCTCTGATATTCCATACAACTTGTTATCAGTAAAGAAAATGCAACAAGCAGGTATGACTGTTGTATTTGACAAAGATGGCAGCGTTCAGATATACGATGTGGGTAAGAATTTGGTAACAAAGGGTGAGTCAATGAACAATTTGATTGGTATTAATTTTGTGCTTTACAGGAATGCTTTACATACGTCTATGTCGTTAAATAGAGGTGTAAACAATAATTACACGTTATGGCATAAAAGATTAGGCCATATTGGCAAATCTAAGTTTATGCAAATCAAAAGTAAGCTAATGTTTTCAGATACTGAAAAGTTAAAAAATATATCACCTAATGACGAATTGTGTGTAGATTGCATAATCATGTTTGCCATTTAATAAGTCAAAGTTTAAAATTGTAAGTCGACCTCTATTTAATGTCCATTGAGACGTCTGTGGTCCCATCACGCCCACGACCCTTGACGACAAAAACTATTTTGTTGTTTTTATTGATGAGTACACGCACTATTGTGCAACGTATTTAAAAGCTCATAAACAGATGTTTATTTGCTTGCTTTCGGGACTTTGTAGCAAAAAGTGAAGCTCATTTTGGTTTGAGACTGGTCAATTTGTACTGTGACAATGGTGGTGAATATTTTTCTAATGAGATGAAAAAGTATTGTTTGCACAGGGGTATATCCTACCACATGTCAGTGCCTCATACTCCTTCCTTGAATGGTATCTCGGAAAGGATGATGAGAATTACAGAACGTAGTCGAGCTATGATCTCGGGTGCTAAATTAAATAAGGCGTTCTGGGGTGAGGCTGTATTGACTGGTATATATTTGATCAATATTAGCGCCACCACGGCACTGAAAATGTTTGTTACACCTTTTGAATTGTAGCATGGTAAGAAACCTCAATTAAAGTATTTGAAGGTTTTCGGTTCGACTGTGTATTATCACAATAAAGTGAGGAAAGCCAAGTTTGACGATAAGTCATTGAAAGGTATTTTGGTTGGCTTTGAACCGAATGGCTACAAGGTGTGGATGTGGTAGAAGATAAGTTTGTGAGTCAGAGATGTAATTGTGGATGAGATTAATTTCTTATCATTCAGGCCTTTAAAGCCTGGGGGAATAACTTCAGTTAATTCCGGCAAGCATACTGAAAGAATGTTGTCTGAAAGTTCCAGTAAGCTTGGTAGTACCTCTGACGGGTGTGATTATGGAGAATCACACATGTCTGATATAGAGAAATCAGATAATAATGTAATGTCACAAACGGTACCATTAGGTCCACCGCCTAAGAAATCTGTTCGCGGAACAGATGTGCATACAGTTTCAGACTACTCTTCATTACAGGATACATTGACTACGTCCCCAACCAATGTGACTTCACACGAACTTAGACGAAGTAAACGGATAAAAAACATATCTTCTATTTGATATAACGAAAAACGATGATATTTCTGAGAGCTATTTATTGTTTGCTAATTCTTTAGTGTAAAATACCTAAGTCATATAAAGAAATCGAATAAAGGGATGACAAGTATTTATGTCGAAATGCTAAAGCTGATGAAATTAATTCACTGATTCAAAATAATACGTGGATAATTGTGTCGAAACCAGCGAACAGAAATATTGTCAGTTGTAAATGGTTATTTAATATTAAAAATGATGAGTTTGGGAAACCTGTAAAATATAAAGCTCGGTTAGTAACAAGAGGTTTTAGTCAGAAGTATTTGACTGACTACAATGTAACTTTTGCACCTGTCGCAAGAATTTCAAGTTTCAGGTATATAATTGCTTTTGCGAATCAATTTAATTTACTTGTCCACCATAATGGACGTGAAAACAGCGTTTTTGAATGGAGATCTTAACGAGGAAATATACATGGAAATTCCTGAAGGTCTGCCTAAGCAGAAAATAAAGTCTGCAAATTAAAGAAAGCTTTATGGTTTGAAACGTTTGAAATGCTTTGATTGAAAAAGGTTTTCGATACTCATCTGCTGATCGATGCATTTATTTTCTAGACACATGTGACATTCATAAAAACATTTGTGTGTGGTGTCTGTTGATGTCGTAATATGATCGGCATGTATAGTTTCAAAAGTTATTTATTGCAAAAGTTTAAAATGGTTGACTTGAAAGTCATAAATTGTTTCTTGGGAATAAAAGTTACAAGAAACGACAGCAAAAAAGGTCACTTTGGACCAAAGTTGTTACATATGTCTAATAAAAGTTCAACATGAGTGACTATAAATCTGTCAAAATGCCATTAGAAACTAAAGTAAGCTTCAAAATCAGCTTTGAATTCGTGTGAAATTACAAGTGCCCCTTGTAAAAACCTAATCGGTTGTTTGATGTATGTCATGTTGTGCACACGACCCGACCTAAGTTTTTGTGTGAACGTTCTCAGCAGATTTGCTAGCAAAAACAACGAGGCCTTATGGTTACACTTGAAAAGAGTGTTACGATATTTAAAAGGAACCATAAATTTAAAGTTAACTTACACCCGCAGTGATTATAGTGACATATTGAGTGGTTATTCCGATTCTGACTGGGCTGGTTGTGCATTATTTAGAAAAAGCACCACTGGTTATTTGTTTCAATTGTTTGAAAGATGCACAATATGTTGGCAAACAAAGCGGCAGACTTCTGTTGCAGCTTCGTCTACGGAAGCGGAGTATATGGCTTTGTTTGAAGCAGTTAGAGAAGCTTTGTGGTTAAAAGCTTTAATGACCAGCATAAATATTGAGGTACCTAGTGCAATTCCTATTTATGAGGATAACAATAGATGCATAAGCATTGCTAACAACCCAACATGTCACAAACGATCAAAGCATATTGATGTAAAGTATCATTTTTCTAGGGAACAGGTTGAGAAAAATGTTATTAAAATGGTTTATGTTCCCACAGGTAATCAACTGGCTGATGTGCTGACAAAGTCATTGGCGACCTTACGCTTCTCAGAATTGAGAATGAAATTAGGCGTATTGTAATTTTGTTTGTTTTTTTTTTTTTTCAAGACTATGTTTAAGAGTGATTCTTTGTAATAAGTGAGATTTTTAAGATTTAGAATTTAATTAATATTGTTGGCCTGGTTAGGTTTTGACTGGTTTCCCTAATCCTCGTTGCAACGAATGTTGGGCCAATAGAAATGTTCCCAGTCAATAGGAGAGTACATGATAATTGTAAATAATTTTTAATTAAGTTTAGAATTTATTTTTGAGGGGGCGTGTTGGAATACAACAAAAATAACTCAAACTCGTCCCATGCTAATCTGCACTTAATTGCATAGTAATAGAGTTCCTCGTGTTGCACTTGTTAATAAGGTTCATTTTACGAATACATATTTCGACCTTGAATCCTGAGGGATCACTCTGTTAGTAAGTCTTGATCTGTTAGTAAGTCTTGAGATGTCAGCGAGTCTTGTCGACTCGGCCGGTTCGTCTTGTGGAGTCTGTTGACTCAGATAGTTAGTCTGGCTCTGCCTGTGAGTCTCGTTACTCTGCTAACTGTACATTTGTAAACATGCGTACTCTCCTATAAAACGATTTAATAAAGATATCGTTTAGTACCAACAAATAAGTTTGTCATTGACTCCCAAAACCCAATACGTTACACAATAATTCATTTAACGGGCTTAATAGGGAAGATGCATTCGGAACGAACATTCTATAATAATTAACAACCCCCAGGAATCTCTTTACCTCCGTAACGTTAGTAGGTTCTGGGGCGTTTAATATGGCTTGTACCTTATTCGGGCAAGTTTTTAGGGTTCCTTAGCCAAAATGGCAAAAACGGAACCCTTATAGTTTCGTCATATCCGTCTGTCCGTCTGTCCGTCTGTCCGTCTGTCCGTCTGTCACAGCCGATTTACTCGGAAACTATAAGTACTACAGTGATGAAATTTGATGGGAATATGTGTTGTATGAACCGCTACAAAAATATGACACTAAATAGTAAAAAAAAAGAATTGGGGGTGGGGCCCCCCCATACATGTAACTGAGGGATGAAATTTTTTTTTTCGATGTACATACCCGTGTGGGGTATCAATGGAAAGGTCTTTTAAAATGATATAAAGTTTTCTAAAAAACATTTTTCTTAAAGTGAACGGTTTTTGAGATATCAGCTCTCAAAGTCGTAAAAAGTATGTCCCCCCCCTCTATTTTTATAACTACGGGGTATAAAATTCTAAAAAAAATAGAGGTGATGCATGCTAATTAACTCTTTCAACGATTTTTGGTTTGATCAAAGTATCTCTTATAGTTTTTGAGATAGGTTGATTTAACTGTAATTTTGGTTAGTTATTGTGCTTACACTGAAAACGATGGCTGAACCTTTATTTGCTGCTACGGAACCCTTTGTGCGCGAGCCCGACTCGCACTTGGCCGGTTTTTAATCCTTCTTTACTTATGACATAGCCTAAGTAAGTGACACTATCTTGAAAGAAGGCGCACTTTTCCTTGTGTAGGCGCAATCCTGCGTCCCTGAGGCGCTTCAGTACTTCTTCTAAGCGTGATAAATGGATGGCTCTCGTGGGTCCTGTCACGCAAATGTCGTCTAACCAAATGCTGACCCCGTCAATGCCTGACAACAAACTTTCCATTGCCTTTTGGAACACTGCTGGTGCGTTGGCAAGGCCATACAAAGCCTCGCGTATTTGAACAAACCCTTGTGAGTATTAATGGTAGTGAGGTCCTGTGACTCCTCGGTCAGTAAAAATTGGTTGTAAGCATTTTTTAAATCGAGCTTACTGTAGTGTTCACCACCTCCCAGTTGGGCAAACACTTCCTCAATACGGGGGAATGGGTATTGGTCTATCACCAAGTCTTTATTAAGAGTGACGGAATAATCGCCTGCTATTCTTACCCTACCCCCCTCCTTTAAAACAGGAACGATAGGAGTCGCATACTGTGAATGGTCAACTGATACCAATATCCCTAGGGATACCAATCGATTTAATTCCTTTTCAACTTTATCCTTAAGCGCAAATGGAACTGGACGTGGTTTGAAAAACTTTGGTACACTGTTAGGTTTTAACATTAGATTAACTTTAAATTTATTAAAAGTCCCTAATTCTTCACGCCACAATTCAGAGTATTGTTGCAATAAACCCGTGACATCACTTTCAGTTTTGATTGAATTAATGTTTTGAGTAAGTGTCAACTTATATGCTGCCATAAAATCCCTACCAAGTAAGGGCGGGCCACCGTTTTCAATAACAAAAAAATTAATATTTTTTGTTTCGTTATTGTAAGTGATATTACATTCAAAACATCCTAAGGGTGAAATAATACGTCCATCATACAGGCACATTCTCACTTTGCATTTAGTTAATTTGTAATAACTAGCGAATTTATTTCTATACAAATCATCTGAGATCACTGATGAACCCGAGCCAGAGTCTAACTCCATATCGAATTGCTGGGATCCAACCGAAACATTAATTTTAATCGGTTTACTGTTCACGTACCTTAATTGGAACATTTGACATTCCTCGCAGTCAGCGTCTTCCACGCTGCTGTCTGCTACGTTACCCGCGTTGGAAATATTATTCACTCGCGAATTTACGCCACACACTTTTTTTAAATGACCTTTCCGTCCACACTTCTTACACTTATAGTTCTTGAAACGACATGCCGATTCCTGGTGGTTTCTCATCCCGCATATTGCGCAGCATGGGAACCGCACATCTGCATACCGTCCCGCATGTCCCGCCTGTCCCGCTGCGACCGGGCCGTTACGCGTTCCTCCAGGACCTCTGCTGCCGCTTCCGCGAACACTGCCTTCCATGTGTGCCCGATATATGGGTTCCTCCTTTATTGGCATAATTTTAGCCTCTCTGGTACACGCAGCTTGCTCCGCCAGCTCTAGTGCTCGTGCAAAGGTTAGGTTTGATGGATTCTGCTCGAATAATTTATCCCGTTCGGGACCTGAGCCAAGACCGAGGACAAAACGATCCCTTAGATTCGTTTCCAGAGCAGCGCCGAAGTCGCAGTAGCTCGCTAAAACCTCTTAGTCGCGCTGCCCAGTCTCCTAATTTTTCGCCAGGGCTTCTTACCGCTTCGAAAAATTTCGCCTTATCCACAAACGAACACGTTCTGGGCTTGAAATGCGTATCAAATAGTGAAAGCAAATTATCGTATTGTAGACTATCTACGTTATCCGGGTATGCTAGGTTACGTAACAGTCTGTATGACTCGTCAGATAAATGCGTTAATAGTATAGCACTTTTATTTTCTTTGACTGCATTCACCAGTAAAAACTGTGTTAATCGGCTTTTGAATATAGCCCATTCACCGGTTTTGTAGTCGAAAATCGGCAAAATTCCTAAAAACGACATTATTTTTATTTTGCGTATCGCGTGGATATGACCGAACTCGTTCGCCAATGAGATGTTTGGGACTAGTAAAACACCCGGTTAGTCGCAAGGTTTATTTGTCACTGATTGAGGTGCGACGCAGCGCATAGGATACGGGTAATACATACACCTCAAATTCCCAGTTGCGTGATACCACTACCTTAGAGAAAACCTTATGCTGCTGCGCTTCGCCGAGTGAGTGAGGGTACCGGAGGCTCAGTCCGGAGGGGAGGGGATTAAAGTTGGTAGCGCGTTTGAGACTCCATTGGTATTTCAGGTTTCTATGGGCAGCGGCAATGGGGGCTATCGCGTGTAAAAATAAGTTTGATTCAGTCTAACAGGAGATCATCTAGAGGGTTTTTCACTACACCCATTGCTTCCCATCAGGTCTTCCGCCTGCTCAACTGCCACCTATGACTTTAAAAAAATACCGAATCTATTTTCAATAATTGTGGATCGACAGATTTTCGGTATCTTGGCTTCGCTAGTGCGCTTTACCCTTCGCCTTAGAAGGTAACTGCGGTGTGATAGTCCGCCTGTGTGGCGGGATCTTGAAGATGTTTAGCATTTTTTCCCGTAGAAATGTGAAGTAGTGTGACTGACACACACACAATAGGTTCTGATAGTTATTTTGAAAATATGTATATTTCAAGTATACAATTGACCTCTCTACAGATTTCATTTTAAGTATAAGTATATAGAAGATTATAGATTCATTGTGCGTGTTCTTCATTCTTCTAAATAAGTACGTAGGTATTTAATTACATAATTATACTTATTTATCCCTTTAATACAATTGGGCAATCTGTCCCAAAAATTCCATGATTAAGAATGCTATTTTTCCGTCCCATCCGTGTGTTACAAGATTATCTGACATCTAAAAGAAGCTCGTATGTCCTCGTACCCTGAGGGCCTACAACCAAACGCAATTCACTACCGAACCTTCAACCTCGTCCCATTCACACTCGTCCGTCCCTCTTGTTAGAATGCGACAGGTATATTCTCGTTCGTCACGGGTTTCGTTGTAGGGCTCTGCAAAGGTCTGTCCGTCCGCGTATCATTTGGAGCGAAATGAGATGAGAGTAAGAGGTGTGATAACTTTTAACAGCTAAGCTTTTTATGTTATAGCGTTTCCTTCCCTTTGTTGGACTGTTTACGGTATCTTAGCTTTGAGATCGAGACCCTCCGAATTTAGTTTGTTAACTGCTCGTTTGACTAAGTACAACTTTCACAAAGAGAAAGTGTTTGAAAAAATAAAAAAGAGTTAGATGGGTGAATTTCAACAAACTCCATTTTTGCCTAATTACGGTGGCGAATTTTTAAAACCACTTTACATACATTTTATGGGAGGCACATAATAGAATAAACATTGTAGTATTCAATAATATAGGAGGCATAAAAATATTATAATTATTTTTAGAGATATTCAATTTGAAATTTTTACAAGCCACCGTAATTGTATTTGAGCCACCGTAATTTAATTCCCTACACCGCGATTATTTTAAGCCAGCGAAATTATAATAAATAAACAATTTTATTGTTTATTGTCATTTTTTGAATTAAATTATTAAAAACCTGAGTTTAATTAGATATAATATATGACATGTATCTGTATTGCAATCACGTTAATATAGGCAACACTTAGTTGATGTTAATTAATGTAACCTGTATGACTTTTTAATAAAGGTAATAGTCGTGTAGAATATGATCAGTTTTAAGTTGTTGAATAGCAATATTCGTAAGGGGCGGGGAGGGGGGAATCAGGGTATGGTCTTAGTGGAATTACTGTTAGTAAGTGAGAACGGCAATTGCCAATAAAGTGCTAAAAAACCATCTGCAGTGCTAGTGGCGGAACACCAGTTTAAGCAGAGCCCTAGCCAGTCCAAGTCACCTCACGTCACGTTGTTCCTCCTGGAACCGTTCACCACACGGCCGCCACCTTGAGGTGCAGCTGAGCTCAGGTCGAAAGGCGAGTCTTCTGCGCCTCCAAACCGAACCAAACTCACAAGAAAGGAAACCCGAAACAAAACCGAGCACGCTTGCAGGCTCCAAGGTGGCAGCCCCTACTAGCTTGCTAGTGGTTATAGTGGATTAATCACTGGCTTACCTGAACCCAGCTGAAGAAACCGGACCGATAAAGCTACAACGACCTTTGGCATGAAAATACGGTCACGAATAGCATGTTGGAATGTGCGAACACTCGGCGAGGATAGCCGACTAGCCTAAGTGGAAGCAGAAATGCTTAGATACAAGCTGCAAATACTCGTCCACAGCAAGTGCGTAGGAATGGATTCGGAGAACTGGGAACGTCCAGGGGCCTTACTTTTTTTTAATCTGGGAAGGAGGATGAAGAAGGCGTAGGTACGTGAAAACGGCGTAGGATTCCTCCTTCCTCACGTTGCGACGAAGAGCCTACTGGACTGGAAAACCCATCTCAGAGCGAATCATCACGGCCCGATTCAACAGCAAAGCTCGCAAGATAATCGACCTGGCCGACGCCTTTGGGCTAAAACTGCGAATCGCTTTTCCGCCCTCGAAAATGTCTCTCTAAACTTTCTGTCAACGCGGAGTGGAACCATATCAAAATGGCCCATACAGAGACTAACTCCGCCGTCCTTGGACACAAAACACATACACGCGAAGACTGTATGTCTCAGAAAACCTGGAACCTGATTGAGACAAGACGGGAACTCCATCTTCAACTCTCTCTCCATCCAAAACTCAACAACCTCCAATACCGACAGATTCGCAGAAAAATTTACCGCAGTACCCGTCGTGATCGCCGATTGTGGGCTGACAGTATTGCCGAACGAGCTTAACGCACTGACAATGCCAGTAATCTCAGGGAGATATATAAGGCAACATTGATGTTGTCTCCCCCTACAGGAGGAAAAGTATTGAAGGCCATCCAATACCCGAAAAACGGGAAAGCCCTAGGAGTGGACCTCATCACAGCGGAAATGCTAAAAGCTGATGTCTGGACCGCTGTGAACGTGCTGAATCCCCTCTTGAAGAACAGCTGGCTGGCCGAAGAGGTGCCCAAGGATTAGAGAAAAAAAAGGATTTCTCACCACCGTACACAAGAAGTGTTAGTGAATGTGGCAACAGGAGAGGCATCACCTTGCTCTCAATTCCTTTTGAAGAGCTCTCTTGGATCATCCTAGACAGACTATCGTATTGAGGGCCGTCGAAGCTCTTCTTCGCAAAGAGCAGGTTGGCTTTCGACCCAACCGATCGTGTACTGACCAGATCAACACCTTGCGAATAATCTTCAAACAGGCATCAGAAGGGAAATGTATGTGACCTTTGTGGATTTCGAAAAAGTCTTTGAAACGCTATCTAAAATGAAACGTTATCTGGTGGCTCGTGAAATCGAAGTTTCCGAGAAGATCACCAACATAATCAAGGCCATCTACTGGAACTATTCCTGTAGAGTCGAGTCGAGACGCATGAAGGCCTCGTCTCGGAGGACGTACCAGTTGATCCGGAGGTATGTCAGGGCAGGGGTGTCTCCTCTCGCCTCTCCTCTTATTTGTCGCTCTGGATGGCATTATGCATTAAACCTAGAACAAACGCTGAGGCATAGAGTGGGGACTGTCCAACGTATTGGAAGATTTGGACTATGCCGATGATCTTTGCCTGTTGAGCCACACACGAGCTGACATGCAGGCCAAACTGGACGACCTTCGACGAGAAGCTCGGGAAATGGGTCTGAAGATAAACATCCCAGACCCAGGAAATGAGATGTGGAGTGACAAGTTCTTCGCCGTTGCTCATCGGCACAAAGGGTGTGGAAAGAGTCCAGAACTGTACTGTAATTAGTAGAAAATCAATTTCAGTGGCACTGTACAATTACGGTGGCGCTATATTTCGCCACCGGAGCCACCGGGATTGCACCACCGGACTTAGAAACAGTAACAAAATTGGTATTATAAAAAAATATATCATACCACCACTAACTTACAGTCTATAAATATGACAGTTAACTTAATCTCAATAAGCTATAAAACTGGATTTCATGTAAAGGAGAAAAGACAGCTCAAATACATGCCACCGGTATTGATGAAAAACGTTCTCCTGCGCCACCGCAACTAGTACTTACTTTTTTGGCGGGAAAACGATGACAGCGCGCCGCATGTCCTTTAATCCCGATCATGGGGACACACTGAGCGGTAGAGGAAGCAGAGCTCGTGTCTCCCAAAGCACATCGTGACAAGTAAAGAAGGATTCAAAACGCGCCACCGTTATTGCTATTTTCCGCGGGACATTTTTGAGATCGATATAAAATTCCAATTATTAATATTTAAATAATTCTGTTTGATTAATTTGAAGTCTCGTCTATTGTATTTTAAGTGTACATTATTTTAAAGTTACAATTATTCATCAAAAACTTACAATAACACTTTTATTGTAAACTAATGCAATTCGGACAGTCCACCGTAATTAGAATTTAGGTCTTCCAACATTTTTTAAACTAATAAATACATATCTAAAGGCTAAAACGCTGATGACATGTCATAAATAATAGTTCAAATATTTACCAAAAAAATAAAAACTGTTACTAGTAGCTCTCGAAACATCGATTTTCAGCTTCGCCGCTAAAAAAAAGTGCTTGGGAAAATCACCCAGATACACATTCGATTACTAGAAATCAATTGAAATATAAATATACAAAGGCGTTTGGAATTAAGGTGAACATCGTTTATAGAACGACAAATTAGCATTATTAAATTGAGGTATGACTTGTAACAGATTTTTGTATTTTAAAATCACCCAAAACGAATCTTCTTGAAAAAAGCAGTTACGTAAAATAAATGAAAAAAATTAATAAAAGCGGTTTTGAAATCAATAAAAATATTCACCATTAAAAATAAAGCTCTATATAAACCAGAACCATTTAATATAAGAGTCGTATAGTTTCAAAAGCGGCAATCTGGCACTCATATCTCGCCGTACGTCGTCTACAACCACAACTCGTATACAGGGTGTATCTGTGAACATTTACAACCACGTGTTTTACCAACCGTTCTGAACAAAATTTGTTCTATGACTTTTGAAAATTCGCATAAAAAAATTTCATCTTTCCATACAAATACGGTCACGTGACTTGGTCATTTTGTATGAGGAGTCGAAAATTTTTTCGAAGAATTTGGGAAAGTTGTTGAACAAATGTTGTTTAGAATGGTTGATAGAGCACGTGGTTAAAGGGATGTAAATGTTCACAGATACACCCTGTATGACTCATATAACATCAAGAAGATAAAAGAATCACACTAAAAGTGTAAATCTCAACCCTCCAAACCGATTTTAAAACCTTTAATTTTTAACACAACCGTAAACAGCGATCGCAGTTAAAACTAAATGGAGTGTTAAGTTCAGCCATCTATAACGGGGGCCGGAAGGGCCCGGCGGCCGCAGGGTTAACAAATCGTCTGCACAAATCAAGCTTACGCGATGCCGGGCTTAACCCTACAGGGTTACCAGATGGACTGTTTTGAAGTCTGAAGAACTCAGTACTCACTAATGCTAACCCACTAATTCTTACCGTGGGAGAGCCATGCTTTGGCATGAATAGACCAGCTCGACCGGATACTATGGCCTTTTTTTTTATGTCGCTGGGGAATGCGTCCTTATACATACCTTCCTGCCCGGGGGGCAGGCGGGTTATGTCGGGCTCTCCTCCGGCAGCGGCCGGAGGCATACCGACTAAACCCCAGCGGCGCTCCCTCGTCGCCAGAGTGGGGAGGGGACATGAGTACTGGTTGAAGAACCTTACTTCACGTCCCTCACCATGGCCTAACAGAAGACCGGCGTGAAGTAGCGCTTGCACTGTGTTTCGTCTTAGCGCACTTGTAATTCTACTGGTATTGCTAAGGGCGGCGGCAATCGCTTACCATCAGGTGATCCGTCTGCTTGTCTGCTACTTAACATATAAAAAACCCACAATCATTCTCACAATCAAAGAGAAAGGCTTAAAAAATCCCGATTGATCGACCAAAGTGTTAAAAAGGTTATTTGTTTATTCTCAAAAAAGGTAAGTTTTTTCGAAAAAATACCTCAGAACAGAGTTGTAGAAGTGAAAACTCTTTACAAAACCGGTCTAATGATATTTTTAGGGAGACACTGGACTCTAACTAATAAGGCTCTGTTGGATTTTTTCTTATTTTAAACGGGTAGTATTTTACTGATCCCCAAACCAACCTTTTTTTTTTTGACCCCAACGGTTTTCCCTCATCGCCCTTAAATGGAGAGTGGTCGTGGGTTGTAGGACGAATCCCCAAACAAACCTAAGCTAACTCACCATATTAATTACTAACTGCACACCAAAATTTCTAAACCAAATATGAAACCTCTGGATCTTGATTCTACAATGATAAAGTGCGTGGCAAAAAGTAGTTTTTACCCTGGAATTTTAAAATGAAGATATGGTAGCCCTAATCTGGGGTTCATTTTGCGTAATTGTTAACAGTATCAGTTGGACATTATAGTGATTGGGTAGCAGTCGATTGTCATTTGTTTCGACTTGGAGACCTCTTCCATCTCTTCACTCTCGTAAATAAGTACGGCAGTGTCATTCGCCAAGTTATGTACGTATGTACAGCACACATCAAAGTATACAACCTGCCGAATTTTATCAAACGACTCTCATCTTACTGTCATACACATCACGTTTAATATGAATTGGTGAAATTTGACAGGCTGTGGAAATCTGATGTGTGGCTGACAGGCCAAAAAGTTGTGCACAGTTATTCAATAAATAGTACAACTGTTTGCCGAGAGGCTGTGGGACAGCGATAGGTAATAACAGATCCGGCTTTGTAGCTATAAATGTAAATCAATTGGCGGCGCTAGAGTGCCGTACCCTTCGTCTTAAGTACCTATTTCTTTGTTGCGTATACGATTGGCCATTGGTGGTAAGAATTTTACACGTTCAAGTACTTTAGTTACTACTTGAACGAGCAAAACTCTCGGTGGGTTACCAATACCAATATTAGTTCATGAGTAAAGCACTCATGAACTAGTATTATAAAGGAATCCGCAAAATGTTTTATACGGATGGATGGCGTAAAACCGTATTAAATGAACCATATAAAACTAGGTACTCTGAATTGGAGGAAAATGAAACATGGAAAATTATACATATGGGTAGTAAATATGGTTAGTAAATTTATAGCCGCTAACTTCTTATTATTTAAGCTGCAATTCGACATTTTCACCTTCAGCAAGTACTCATTGAAGTAAACAATCTTAAGTAAAACAATTACGTATTACTGAAATATAGTGAAATTAAAGTCAATATATCTTCAATCGTTTATTTGCTAAAAATGCTGGTAATTTTGTTACCTGTACTGACAAACTTTTTTGTATGTGTAGGATATTAGGTGAAACGGACAAAAATATTTTTTGTGAGGGTAATTTCAAATACTTACAAAGTCTATATAGTATTGATATCAACATTTATCAATGTATGTACATAAATAACTCTACATAGAATCGACCACTGTTGATCTGCCTTACAAGTACGAAAAAGCCTGAGTACGTTTCTGTGTTTACTTCTACTTACTTAGCTGGTTTAATATATTATCTAAGCATAACCACGCCACCACCACTAACCACTAGGTCACGGGGAAGGTCACCCACACGATGGACTGACCAGATAAAAACCATTGCGGGTGACTCATCAAACGAATGCTTCAGGATGACGGCTAGTCGAGAGAAATGGCGAGGCATCGTGAAACGCATTCTGTCTGCCCCTCCCGTCGGGAAAGCAAATGCATGACGACCACGACCGCTCTGTCAAGAGTGCATCGATGAAGAAGAAGAAGAAGCATAAACCATAGCACGACAACCCTTTATGAAAAAGTGATCAAACATCTAATCCAATATTGAACGAAAATATTTTTTCACTTAGAAAAAAAAAGAATAATGGTCAACAAAACTTGGCCTTATGTTTTCGTTTGAACTTTGAAGCACAAAATACTTGAAGCGTGGGCTAAACGCAGCATTTAGCGAACCAAATTTCAAATATTATGGTGTTTACTAAACAACGATCAAAAAGTTTCAATAGGTTGCAATTAACACTTAATCTGCCTCCGGGTCTGTTTTATTTCGCGACATCCGGTAGTTAACCCTCAACTAGTGCTGTTCGTCTATCGACTATCGATAGTCAGATAGATGTTCCCATTTTGAACCCTGTATATTTTCCATGGCTAACTTCAAAATATTGTCTATGTACATAAACAATTTTATATGTTCAGCCACCGTGGGAGAGCCACGCTTCGGTATGAATGGGCCGGCTTGTCTATGTAGGTACATAAACAATTTTATATGTTCAGCCACCGTGGGAGAGCCACGCTTCGGTATGAATAGGCCGGCTTGTCTATGTAGGTACATAAACAATTTTATATGTTCAGCCACCGTGGGAGAGCCACGCTTCGGTATGAATGGGCCGGCTCGACAGGAGTGATACCACGGCCTCACAGAAGACCGGCGTGAAGCAGCGCTTGCGCTGTGTTTCGTCTAGTGAGTGAGGGTACTGGAGGCCCAATTGGGGGGAAAGGGGTGAAAGGTTGGCAGCCCACTTGAGACTCTATTGGTGTTGCAGGTGTCTAGGAGCGGCGGTAATTGCTTACCATCAGGTGATCCGTCTGCTTGTCTGCCACCTATCACATAAAAAAAACGGTGGATCTACGATAGACGAAGCAAGAGCGATTCATTATTTTTTATCATCATTTCAGCCAATAGACGTCCACTGCTGGACATAGGCCTCCCCCAAAGTTCTCCATACGAATCGGTCCTGTGCCACCCGCATCCAATGGACTCCCGCGACCTTTACCAGATCGTCGGTCCACCTGGTGGGAGGCCTGCCACGACTGCGGCCTCCTGCGCGTTGCCTCCACTCAAGGACCTTTCCACCCCAACGGCCGTCTGTTCTCCTCGCAATGTGCCCTGCCCATTGCCACTTCAGCCACGCAATTCTTTGGACTATGTCCGTGACCTTAGATCTCCTGCGGATCTCATCATTTCTGACACGATCGCGCAAGGAGATTCCGAGCATAGCCCTCTCCATTGCCCTCTGAGTGACTTTGAGCCTTCTTAAGCGGCCCATTGTAAGCGGCCACGTTTCAGTTCCGTATGTCATCACTGGCAATACACACGCATTAAAGACTTTCGTCTTCAGACACTGTGGTAGATGAGCCGAAAATATGCTGCGTAGCTTCCCGAACGCTGCCCAGCCGAGTTGGATTCGCCGGTCGACCTCTTTCTGGAAGTTAGACTTACCAAGTTGCACTTTTTGTCCGAGGTAAATATATTCGTCTACAACTTCCAGTGTAGAGCTTCCTACTTTTACAGGAGTGGGTACGACATGAGAGTTCAACATGAGTTTTGTCTTGTCCATGTTCATTTTGAGACCCACTTGTTGAGAGACTCTACTGAGGTCATCAAGCATTCTGCTTAAGTCTTCCAAGGTCTCAGCCATGACTACGATATCATCGGCAAATCGAAGCAATCGAATTATTTTTTATGTTGTGTGGTAACTATTTATGTTCATTTATTATTTTACCATCTATCGATATTTCCGCAAATGTTACAACCGTCCCTGCGCAGGCGCGTGTGACTAATCGCCGGCAGATGGGCCGGTTTAATTGTGTCAATGGGCCCATTGGTAGGGTTAAGATCCCGAGACAAGGAGTGACCGTTATGCGTGACAAACTAAATAATTTGCATTTGCTTGAACTCTTACACTTCCTTGGAATAGAGCTTAAGAGATATTTATTGTTTAAAGGGTGTATCTGTGAACATTCAAATCCCTTTAACCACGTGTTCTACACAAATATTCTGAACAACTTCCCGAAATTAATCGAAACATTTTTGACTTTTGAATTTGTATGGAAAGATGAAATTATTTTATGTTGTGTGGTAACTATTTATGTTCATTTATTATTTTGCCATCTATCGATATTTCCGCAAATGTTACAACCGTCCCTGCGCAGGCGCGTGTGACTAATCGCCGGCAGATGGGCCGGTTTAATTGTGTCAATGGGCCCATTGGTAGGGTTAAGATCCCGAGACAAGGAGTGACCGTTATGCGTGACAAACTAAATAATTTGCATTTGCTTGAACTCTTACACTTCCTTGGAATAGAGCTTAAGAGATATTTATTGTTTAAAGGGTGTATCTGTGAACATTTACATCCCTTTAACCACGTGTTCTACACAAATATTCTGAACAACTTCCCGAAACTCAACGAAAAATTTTTTGACTTTTGAATTTGTATGAAAAGATGAAATTATTTAATGCGATTTTTCAAAAGTCATTGAATAACTGTGGGAGAGTCACGCTTCGGCATGAATGGGCCGGCTCGACCGGAGTGATACCACTGCCTCACAGAAAACCGGCGTGAAGCAGCCCCTATGCTGTGTTTCGCCGAGTGAGTGAGGGTACCGGAGGCCCACTCGGGGGGAAGGGGACAAAAGGTTGGCAGCGCACTTGTAATTCCACTGGTGTTGCAAGTGTCTATGGGCGGCGGCAATTACTTACCATCAGGTGATCCGCCTGCTCGCCTGCTACCTATCACATAAAAAAAAAGTATAATTTGGTTCATAATGGGTTGGAGGGTTTTTGAAGGTCAGACGGCAGTAACTTAATTATAATGACTAGAGACTCCAAATCCTGAATCACGGACTAAGTACCTTGGGCTCCAAAGCAACAGCTTTGGATTCAACTGGGAATGAAACTTAAACGCTTTAAGATGTAAGATGGCTTCTAGCTACTGCAGTAAATGATGAGGTTGTGCCTTGTTGGCCGCCTGTTATTATTTTGTTATTTCTTTTTGTTTTTATGGCTAACTAGTGGCCCGCCCTCACTTTGCTTCGGGACCGTAATTCAGAAATGAACCAATAGATGGCGCTGTGTCCAATTACATCGCGCAAGCGTTTCGTGTTTTCGGTTTACCTATAATCCTTGTCGTTGTCTATATAAATAGTATAGATAGACGAAATCTATATATCTATGGATCCAATAACTAATTGGTCCAGATATAGGGTCCGAACAAAAATAGAAGAAAAATACTCTTAAAGGTAGCTTATCCGCTCTTCCAAAGGCTGCCTGAAAGAAAATACCTACAGATACATTAATAAAATAAATAAAAGCCGTCCCGAACTGATCCGCAGTTACGAGCACTTATAACAGTAATCCACTTGGGATCCTCTTAAAGGTCGTTCACACCTGTACGCAATTTCTCTAGGACAGTGGTTCCCAAACTGGCCATTGAAACGGCCGAGTAATGAGGATTAAAAGTAACCACCCAGCCGCCCATATCCTGTTGGAGTGCAAAGGGGTGGCCAGCTGCCGGGCGCACTACCTGAGGAACCTAGGTAGTCTCCAGTAGGCCTAACATGCGCACCGCAACAATATTTTGTCAGCTCTCGTTCGCGAGAGCGCATCCTTCTATCCCGCTCATAGCTCAGTCAGGTGAGCGAGAAGCCACTTGCGCTGACACATTACGAGTGTCGACAAAATTATCTCGTGGCGCGCATGTTAGCCCGGCAGGAGATCTTCCGCAGCGGGAAAGCATGGTCAAGCTTCCTAGAGGAACTTGGCTGGTTGGAGTGAAGACCGGCCGACATCACTTTCCGCTCGCGAAATGGGCACAACTGAAGCCTGATTGCGGAAAATACCCGTACAGAAGAAGAAGACAGTAACCACCAAGGCGCTGCTTGCCCCGTTTTAATGCTTGACCGTCCTCCATCATAGAAATCAAGCTACTATGATGAGACTAAGCATAATCACCACGCTTGCCAAATGCGGATTGGTGATCACAAACCCGAGCTATGTTAAATTTTCGAAACGTGCTATGGACACCAAAAACTACGAAGGTACCACAAACACCAAACCCAATTCAAATATCTGTTTCATCAACAAATATTTGTGTTGGTGTAAGAACGAACCCGTGACGTGACCCTTGCGCCTCAACCGGCGCTCAAACCACTGCGCTAAACGGGTCTTACAAGTACTATTCCTAGAATAACAAAAATAGCATAGCAAAGAAAGTTTGGGGAATTCGTTCTAAGCCCTAGGTCGTTACAGACAACAATACATTAAAGTCGGGGAAAAGAAAAACGGCAAAGGATATCCGAAATGTTTGGAGATGAGTAATAAGTTTTTTTTTGTTAGGTTACAAGGTGTTAATATATAGACACTGGGTCAACATACACACATCAAAATAATCTAGGGATATTCTAACAATATTCATACTAAGTAGGTATACCTAGTCACCCTACCCTTATTTGGCATATGGCCAAAATCGGGACTAATTAAATAGAAATTTATTTATTGGACATTACAATACGATACAAACATCAGTTGAATACACTTCCATACATATGTGGAAAGGTCCCAGGTTCGATTTTTGAGAGGCCTATGTTTAAGTGGACTGTGACAGGTTGATAATAACCACGACAAAGACACTTATTGAGTCAGCTTAACCCAAAGATTATCTAACTAATTGCATACCAAGTATCCCAAGAGCGAAGGCCGCAAGTTAATTCCATTTAAGTTCCTTCAAAAACCCAAGCCCATAACTTTGAACAGCAAAACAAACAACGACAAATGTTATGTGCGGTCTTCACAAGCATCCCTTTGAGATTTTTTCAACCCTTCACTGGATGAAATATGAGGGTTGGACTTGCAATAATTTTTACTTTACACTAATTGGTTAACCCTCTGATGCTAATGAATCACTTGTAGGCGAGTATTTAGCGTCCATATTTTTAAAAGGTTGGTGGGCGCGTGTATTAAGTTAAATGCTCGAAAAGGTATTTTGTTTTAATTTACTTAAAAGAAGATAAAGTCAGATCATTCAGTCAGTGACTTACAGAGCCGTCCTCTAACGAATGAGAATATAAGTACCAGATTCACATCCGTCCAAATGAAGTGACACACAGCTTTTAAGAAAAAGAGGAATGGAAAGATTATCTGGCACTGCGAACAGATGTTGCATCTCTATGTGTCTTTTACCGCCTTTATCATAGTGAGTGCTTCGAGGAGTTGTTTGAATTAATACCCGCTGCCAAATTTCACCACTGTATTATACGCCATAAACTTGGATTCCATCCATACCACCTGAATGGTTGGTAGTCTTCTACCGTGCGCTTTACTCGACAGTTTTTGCCACGCACCTCCTCAATGAGGAATCAACTTCCCGCAGCGGTATTTCCGAACCGGTACGACATTAATGTCTTCAAGAAACGAGCCTATACCTAAAAGGCCCGCGACGCATCCACACTCCTTCTGGTGTAGCTGATATCCATTGGACGTCGGTGTTCACTTCCCATCAGGTGAACCGCTTGCTCGTTTGCCTTCCTATATTAAAAAAAATTATGAGGGAAACTCCGTTTCGATCATAATGTCTGGACCATTTTAGACCCTCTGGACCGTATGCTAAATTTTGTGTGGGTGCTCTGCCCATTCGGGTATCCAACCAGGGCCAGGATTTATAATGAAGCCATCCCGTTACGAATCAGAATATACCTGTCGCATTCAAACAACAGCTTGTACAGCGCGTGTGAAAGGGAGGGGAATTCAAATTAAGCCATCAGTCTTGGGCGTCGCGTTCGTCCGTGTCTTTCTAGCTAGGAGTCCTTAGTGATTCCTTACATGTATGGCTGATGACTTATCTTACTGTAGTCAGTCATTATGAGTCCTATATACGGTACTATTCATTAGACCACCAGAATCTATTTCCATGGAGGAGACTATAGAAATAAGAGATCGCATTAAAATAAAAAACGTAACGATGAATCGACAGTTTACTGAATCTTTACGATTAACGTTTCGATTGTCTATCCTCTGACATGCAACAATATGAAAATACGTCGTCTTCAAATACTCCAATGACGGGCTTCCATACAAATTTTCAATCTCCTTTATGCTCAGGAGTTCCATTTTCCTTTACTATGCACATAGCAGTGCGCGAAATAAAATTCCTAGCTAGAAATAAAGAGCTCACTGCGAGACTCGAAGAGGCTGCGTTATGAGTCGCCAGCTATGCAAATATCGTTTTCACAATCCGTGGGCTTCAGATAATGTGGCATAATTCCATCGTGGGAGAGTCACGCTTCTTAGTGATTACAAACTATATATTTTTTTATATGATAGGGTGGCAGACGAGTAGAAGGATCCCCTGATGGTAAGCGATTGCCGCCGCCCATAGACAATCTGCAATAACATCAGTCACAAATGCGCTGTCAACCCTAAACCCCCTTTCCCCCATTGGGCTTCGAGCACTCTCAATCACTCGACGAAACACAGCGCAGTCGCTGCTTCACGCCGCTCTTTTGTGAGGCTGTGGTATCACTCCAGTCGAGCCGGCCCATTCATACCGAAGCGAACTAGCGAAATTCTGGCAAATTGTCACCCTAAGCACACCTCCGACATTCACAAAGAAATATTATGTAGCAAATGCATTAATTACCCGCCATCAATCATAATCATGTCTGGATACCATTCCGTAGGGAAGCGTTTGAAAAATTAATGCTAACCGCGTTATCATTGTTAAAGCTATGTTATACAGGGTGTAACAAAAAGGGAGTATGAACCTTAAAGGGAAATAATGTGTACCTTGTGTAGATTCTATATGCAAAGTTACAAATTAATAAAAAAAATTTAGGAAAAGATAAAGAATCTTACAGTAATTCATTTATAAATTTTGTATGCAAACTATTGTCAGGAATGCAAGGGGCGGTAACTATTCAAAAAGGAGCGGTCAAAGGTTAATATCCCTATCAGCAGATTGCTCATTAGTGATGTGTGAATTGAAATGGATTTCACCAAGAATCAGATTTCAATTAAATAGTAATAATCGTAATATTAACTTGGCAGGTTAAAAACTCTAATATGAGATTTGTAAAGTGTGTCAGAATCGGTTCACTTTGGGATGATACCCCCTTTTTGTTACACCCTGTATATATTTTGGATTCCGAAAATACCTTTAATCAGGTGAACCGTCTGCTTGTCTGCCACCTACAACATGAATAAAAGTCTACGCGTACTCTCAATAGAAAATGTGATCCAACAGAAGGCGGAAAAAGAAATAGAGTTGATCAAATTAATAGACCGACACGGAGGCGACTAAATAGAAACAAATCTAATGAAACACAACTAATTGTGTTATCTGCAGCGACATTTCTTAAGCAATCATGTAGACGTTACAGAAATACAAACAGAAACACACATTCCGAACCCCTGTGTTCTTATTGACATGTACATAGAGTACAAATTAACACAAAAACACCTTTATCTCCACCAAGATCAGGCCAAAATAGACCTAATTCCATTATTATAAGATTTATGTCGGATGCAAAGATGAACTTGTCGCATCTCACAATACAGACAATGGCAGTAGGTGCGCATGGCTACGCAACTCTGTGCCTCATTTTCTCATATTGTAGCGTTACGTAATGTTCGATCATAAATAATAGTCTATCGGGTTTCAATACGCTGTAGGGATGGGATTTATGTTTTCAAAGTAATTAGTGGGCATATCGATAAAATGTTAAAACCTTTTTATTTTACATAAGATTGGTGCTAGACAATCGTAAGTGATTGCCGCTGCCATGGACTCCTGTACCCTCACTCACTCAGTATATTCTCTCTGTCCACCCCCTGCTTGCTAATGCTGCTATTAATTGTACGGGCGTACAGTCTACAGTCAACAGCAAAATTCAAACAGTTCTGACGCCAAACTTTCGTTATTCCTCAAAGTGATTTATACAGTTCTGTAAGGCTGCCTGTTCCATTTAAGCGTCGCGAGCGGCGGAGCGGGGAAACGGACAAATATTAGCCAATATAATTTATTTATTTAGCCATAGATTTTTGTGTAATACTATGGCTAATATTTGTCCGTTTCTCCGCTCCGCCGCATCGCTCCGCTTAAATGGACAGGCAGCCTAAAGGACTAAAATTGAATAAAGAGATTTGAGTTGATTTTGATTCTGACGCAAACTCCGTATAGCCTCAAAGTGATTCATACAGTTCTGACGCGGACTCTGCCCAATAGTGAATATAGAATTTTTGATTTTTATCATCTACTTTTGCTGTTGTCTGTACAGTTAGTAGCAAACTCAGTAGTAACGGCAGGACTTTTTTTTAAATTAGGTTGCTGTCCACACGGGGTGGACAGGAAAAAGCCTCACTTGTGTCAGGTTTTATATGAGAAGTATCACTCTGGTAGAGCCATTTATGCCAAATCACAGCTCTAGCATTGTTAGAACTTTTTATAAATCTCGTCAAAACTGTAGGTATAAAATAAAGTCTAAGATAAGGCACTTCAATCCCTAATTTTCCTTTAGGGAACACTATTCATGAGCAATAACCGTAACCTGGAACCCTTGACTAAACGTTCTAAAGGCATAACATGAATTACGAATTTTATGACATCACGATGCTATACAAGTGTGTTGTATTTGTTAACTTGGTTAAAATAGGGAAAACATTATCAAAACAGCGAAAAGGTAAGCTTTAAAACTTTTTTAGAACCACATAATGATTAACTAATATTATGTTTAATGTTTAATATATTATAAAAGTGTTAGTCTTCATTTCAGCGTGTTATTTTTGGTTTCCTAAAAGGAACTTACTTGAATTAAGATTTTTTTTATTTCTCTGCTATCGTCATCATAAAGCTCACGACAAAATAATAATAATTTCAAAAACTAATAAAAAGTGTCTAGTCAAATTTTTAAACATTTATTTTAAACATGTCGATAAACTGGCTTAAAATCTATCGACAACTCATTGGCACATCACTATCGCCGAGCCGGAAGCGAGCGGCACACTTTACGACCGCTGCAACTGTCCGGTAGGTCCGGCGCTAATGTATCCGACTGTACCGGGCCTCTGCCAGTTTGTACCGGCATGTGAGCGTACAGTCAATACGATAAACGGTTTGCTTACCTTAATGTAGGTTAAAAGGATTGCTAGAGGTATCTTAAATCGTGCCTCGGCCGAGGTAGTACAAAACCTGGGTTTAGATGATTGTTGGAAAGTAATTTGTGGTAATACATTGGACTCCGAAATTAAGACATAATCATGCAAGTGTTTTGTTATGTCCGTAGGTACATTTATATCCCTTATATCCCGCCCTCACTTCGCTTCGGGACAGTAATTCAGAAATGAACCAATAGATAGCGCTGTGCTCAATTACATCGCGCAAGCGTTTCGTGTTTTCAGTTTACCTATAAGCCTTGTCGTTGTCTATAGAAGTTATCTCTTTATAAATAGTATAGAAGATTATGCCCTCTGTCAAAAATAGAACTTTAAGAATAGACACTTTTACTTTAAGAATAGAATCTTAAATCCTCTAAAATTTTTAAATAATATTATTTTTAACTGATTACTGACGTTAATTCCCTTCATTTCTTTTTAAGTAGGTAGTGCACCACTAGATAATTATTATAAAAGTGTTAGTCTTCATTTCAGCGTGTTATTTTTGGTTTCCTTAAAGGAACTTACTTGAATTAAGATTTTTTTTATTTCTCTGCTATCATCATCATAAAGCTCACGACAACATAATAATTATTTCAAAAAGTAATAAAAAGTGTCTACTTAGTAAAATTTTTAAATATTTCATTTAAACATATCAATAAACTGGCTTAAAATCTATCGACAACTCATTGGCACATCACTATCGCCGAGCCGGAAGCGAGCGGCACACTTTACGACCGCTGCAACTGTCCGGTAGGTCCGGCGCTAATGTATCCGACTGTACCGGGCCTCTGCCAGTTTGTACCGGCATGTGAGCGTACAGTCAATACGATAAACGGTTTGCTTACCTTAATGTAGGTTAAAAGGATTGCTAGAGGTATCTTAAATCGTGCCTCGGCCGAGGTAGTACAAAACCTGGGTTTAGATGATTGTTGGAAAGTAATTTGTGGTAATACATTGGACTCCGAAATTAAGACATAATCATGCAAGTGTTTTGTTATGTCCGTAGGTACATTTATATCCCTTATTATGCCCTCTGTCAAAATAGAACGATTAAATCGTGTTTAAGACGATTTTTATTTTGATTAAAACTTTTTGCATGCATGTTCGAGAATTATTTAAAATCGAGTAATAAATGGTGTTAGGTATAATGTTTTTAGAACACTGTTACTTTAAGAATAGAATCTTAAATCCTCTAAAATTTTTAAATAATATTATTTTTTAACTGATTTACTGACGTTAATTCCCTTCATTTCTTTTTAAGTAGGTAGTGCACCACTAGATAATTATTATAATTTCTTCTGTTTTAACTCCATTTCACAATAAAGATAGCTTAAAATAAGCTTCACTCTAGCGAGATTGAAGCGAATATTATCTAAACATTGTGTTAATGTAACCCTGTAGGTATATTTCTGTTTGCCAGTTAAGATCGCTTCAAAGTACTCGTATATATCCTTTATCGAACTAACACAAAAATTCACTCCATACTTCATCAGTTCGTAAAAAAAAGAGTTTGCACTAGACTAAATATTGCCAAAGCTGCATTTTACGAATGGCAAAGCCGAACGCTGGGGTGCACGAACTATGCCGAGATTTGCGGCGATGCGCCCGAAAATCCCTATGATTCAAAACGTTTCGGTCCGATTGTGACGGGGCTATTGGCATCTGTTATTGTGTGGGTAGTGCGCTTTGAAAACTATCGATTAATATCTGTCACTTCACTATTCTGGCAAGGGGAGTCTGGTATTGGCAACGAGGCGGTTATCGCAAAGTAAATACCGTCAGATTGTAGTAAACTTAGGCAGCTAATTAGCTTAATTAGAAACTGATATTTAAATTTTAAATAGATAGGTACTAGTTATAGAGGAATAGAATTTCATTAGGTATGTATTTAGACGTTTAATATATCGCTTGCTTGGAGTCACTCGACTAGCAACGAATGGGTGAGGTCGCTCGTTGCGGTCGATTGATTAATAATTGCTGATTTTCGGACGTCGATAGAAGATCAGTAAAATACAGGGTGTATCTGTAAACATTTACATCCCTTTAACCACGTGTTCTATCAACCATTCTGAACAACATTTGTCAACAACTTTTCCAAATTCTTCGAAAAATTTTTTGACTCCCCATACAAAATGACCAAGTCACGTGACCGACTTTGTATGGAAAGATGAAAAATTTTTATGCGAATATTCAAAAGTCATAGCACAAATGTTGTTCAGAATGGTTGGTAGAACACGTGGCTAAAGGGATGTAAACGTTCACAGATACACCCTGTAGTGTTCTAAGTTCCTCTGTAAAGTTCCTCGGCTTTGAATTTTTTTTATGTGATAGGTAGCAGACGAGTAGGCGGATTACCTGATGGTAAGCCAACCAAAAGGCTAAGAATATCCGCCTTTATTGTATCCACCAAAAGAGGCACTCTTTCCCGGACAAAATTTACCGTGGCAAACCTGGAAGTCCCTAAACAAGCTGCGCACTCGGGTCGACTTATAGGAATAACCTGAGTTAATGGGGATTCACAACCGCATCAAGCAACGTTTGTGAGTACTGCGCTTCTACCTTCTACCTTCCAAACCATGGCTCATCTCCTACCATGCCCTTTATGCCTGGACAGCTGCACATACGGCGAACTCCTGCAGCCTACCGATATCCAGTCATTGTGGCGTATTATTGGGCTGGGAAAATTGTATATCTAAGAGCTTGTCCAGATGACGCGTATAAGTCACGCGTTTTACACGCGATTTGTAGTTCATTGCTGTTTACGTTCGTGTCGTGTTAACATACCTATAGGCTTCGTTAAACAGCAATAAACGCGCGTGATATTGACACCAGAAAAAAAAACACAACTATACTCTGATTCATAATCATGTAAAGTAAACTGACAGATGGAAATGACAAGTTGAGTGATAATGTATGGAGATGACACATTGACAGCTGTCAGTTTACTTTACATGATTACGAATCAGAGTATAGAAATGACACGCAAAAGCCAAATGAGGTATACAAAATGTCGAGTGTAACTTTTTACAGAGCAAACGTTTTTGTAGTCGAGTGTACTCCGTATAATCAATCGAAGGCGCGCCTCCATTCACCGGTGCACGTGTTGTCGCCGACTGTATTTGTGTTCAGCTCAGACTGTTCCTATGTCGACTGTACCTACCTAGTACATTACTTACTGCTGATGAAATGGCACGGCGGGATTAAACCAGATGTGCGTTATTTTGTAAACTCTTGTAGGTATTAGTGTTTTATGTGAGGTGGCAGGGGAGCGTGCGGATCAGCGGTTATGAATTTTATAGATACCATACTTCGATGAGTACTGCTAAGATGTGCGTTTATCGTGGAGAGCCACTCTTCGGCATGAATGGACCGGCTCAACCGGAGAGATACCACGGCCTCACAGAAGACCGGCATGAAGCAGCGACTACGCTGTGTTTCATCGAGTGAGTGAGGGCATCGGAGACCCAATTGGGGGAAGGGTGTTATAGGTTGGCACTTTGGCAGCGCACTTGTGACTCGACTAGTGTTGCAGGTGTCTATAGGCGGCGGCCATCATCACTTACCATCAGGTGATCCGTCTGCTTGTCTGCCACCTATAACTTAAAAATTATCTTATTAGGACATTAACGCTGAAGCAGATTTACATTATAGCGGACAAACGAGCTGACGGCTAACCTGATATCGAGTGTTTTTTTTTATAAATCTCAACATGCGCGCCCCGAATTCCCGAATTCCCGCCTGCGCTAAACGGATCGTATTTTTTTGTCTAAATTTTTACACCACTACTCTTAAAACTTTATAAGGTAAGTATTTGTATCTACAAAATTTTCAAAGTAACAACATCGTTAAAAGTTTCAAAATACTTGACGCGAGTGTCAAATTGCTCCTAACTCGAAAGCTTTTTCAATTTCTAAGATAATATCGGGGACAAATCGTGGGGCCCTTAAGTATTCATCTTTAATAGGAAAACTTTACACAGGAAAAAAGACAAAGATAAAAAACCGGCCAAGTTCGAGTCGGAATCGCGGTCGGAGGATTCCTTATATAAATAACTAGTGGCCCGCCCTCACTTCGCTTCGGGACCGTAATTCAGAAATGAACCAATAGATGACGCTGTGCTAAATTACATCGCGCAAGCGTTTAATGTTTTCGGTTTACCTATAAGCCTTGTCGTTGTCTATTGAAGTTATCTCTTTATAAATAGTATAGAAGAAGATTATAAATTTATTGAAAAAATCATGTTACAATCACTAAGTACTTATAATCTACTTTTAATCTAAAATAATTTATTTTTAGGTGGGTGCCTGAACTAGGAAAATCCTGTATCTCATGCGAAAACTGAACTAAACCTAAGTAGGTACCTACATAAATAATAATAATTTGATTAAACAATTGCTTTCATAATTAATATAATATAAATAAGATTTATTTATGAAACTGAATGGTGTTCCTTTATGTGGTAGACGAGCATTGGGGTCATCTGATGGTAAGCGATTACTGCCGCCCATAGTGTTGCAGGTGTCTTAATCCCCTTTTCCCCAATTGGGCCTCCGCTATCCTCACTCACTCAGCGAAATACACACTGTATAGGAACTGTTCGATCTACCGCAGCTAAATTTTCATGAATGACACGCAAATGTGGGATAGCGCACTTGTGACTCTACTGGAGTTGCAGGTGTCTGTGGGCGGCGGCCACCGCTTACCATCAAGTGATCCGTCTGTTCATCTGCCACCTATCACATAAAAAAAAGCCTTCACTCACTTGACAAAACATCACAGCGCAGGCGCTAAACCTTCATCACTTGCTTCAGCGTCAACCTCCTGTGGTATTTTTGAGGTTACGTTTTTTACCCAAAAGTATCATAATGTAGGCCAGTTTTCACTCTCCAGAAAGATATTCAAATCCTATCATACAGGCAAAGTTAATAAAAGGCTCGAGGCACAATAGAGGAAGCGCAAAGTTTTTAATAAGCTTGGCTCATAAAAATACTTGGATTCCTAAAAGAAAAAGAGAAGAAAAGTGTATCATTAGATCACATAAATAAGAGGCTTTTTTTCTTTTTGTGTGAATCGCTAATAAACTTTTCCAGCCACATTAAAGTTGTTTATGAACTAGTAATATACCTACTGACTACAGGGGTATACGTATAGTCTACGGCAAGAAGCTGTAGTTATGACCTTGAGTGCGCAGAAATCAATTTTAATAGAAAGTCTTCTTTTTTACAAGTGCGCAAAATAACGGTCATCGCTATACTTTCGTGCTGCCAGCTATGTCTATATACGTTGGATGCCACAGGATGCTGTAGATTTTTAAATATTTTTTCTTATGTGATAGACCTGATGGAAAGCAATGGACGACCCATTTAGCGCAATGGTTTGAGCGCCGGTTGAGACGCAAGGGTCACGGGTTCGATTCCCGCACCAACACAAATGTTTGTTGATGAAACAGATATTTGTGTTGGGTTTGGGTGTTTTTGGTTCCTGGTTTCCATAGCACAAGGGAACACCTTAGTTTGAGACCAGGACAATGTATGGAATGTTGTCTCAATTTGAATTTATTTATTATTTATTGCCACCGCTTGTAGACACCTGCATTACCAGTTGAGTCACAAGTGCGCTGCCCACATTTAACCCCCTTTCCCCTCTATTGGGCCTCCGGTACCCTCACTCACTCGAAATACTGCGCAAGCGCTGCTTTACGCCGGTCTTTTCTCAGTATCATTTCGGTCAAGCAAGCCCATTCATACCGAAGCGTGGCTCTCCCACGGTAATAAGTCAGCTTTGAGTATTCAAAAACCTTTATCTTTCGTAGTTTACTACACGTACTACACGTAGTTTTTCGTAGTTTAGTAAACGATTTATCGTTTATCCATTTTATATTGAATTGTTCAACACAGCTTCAAAAAAATGGCTGAACACGATACTGAAAGCCAGAACAACAAACATCACTTCCCTTTGAAACCGTCGAAGGTAAAACAAAAAGCAATACCAACACAAAGTGTGTTTGAAACCTGCCGCGCACCTGGCGGCATGGCGCCGATACAAAGCGACGCGTCAGGCTCTCTGACGCGACAACGCGCTGGGCGCCACTTCAACATTTCGATATTTGAGATAATATGAGAGAGGGACTGCATGCTACAGAGATGAGCATTATATCAAATTGAGATGTGTGTGTGGCGTGACGAGAATAGACAAGATAAGGTATATCAGAGGCAGTACGAAATTGGCACCTATCACCGACAAACTGAAAGGCAGTCGTTATGTCGTTATGTCGGCTTCGGCATGAATGGGCCGGCTCTACCGGAGTGATACCACTGCCTCACAGAAAACCGGCGTGAAGCAGCCCCTGTGCTGTGTTTCGCCGAGTGAGTGAGGGTACCGGAGGCCCACCCGGGGGGAAAGGGATAAAAGGTTGGCAGCGCACTTGTAACTCCACTGGTGTTGTAAGTGTCCATGAGCGCAGCAATTGCTTACCATCAAGTGATCCGTCTGTTCATCTGCCACCTATCACATAAAAGATACGGTTTTTCTGTTTCATAATTATTTGTTTCTTTTTAAAGAAATCACATTTATGATTTTTCTTTTAAATCTATGGGCGGTAGTGGTTACTAACCGTTATATTACCCGTTGGAGCGTCAAACCTTCTAATTGTATTTTCGACGTTTTAAGTAAGTAAAATTTGTTAACCACAAAAACAAATGCACCAAACCAAGGTTTCGTACATGAAGTCTCATACTGTAGACCAGTTTTCACTCTCCAGAAAGATATTCAAATCCTATCATACAGGCAAAGTTAATAAAAGGCTCGAGGCACAATAGAGGAAGCGCAAAGTTTTTAATAAGCTTGCCTCATAAAATTACTTGGATTCCAAAAGAAAAAGAGAAGAAAAGTGTATCATTAGATCACATAAATAAGAGTCTTTTTTTCTTTTTGTGTGAATCGCTAATAAACTTTTCCAGCCACATTAAAGTTGTTTATGAACTAGTAATATACCTACTGACTATAGATACGTTGGATGCCACAGGATGCTGTAGATTTTAAATATTTTTTCTTATGTGATAGACCTGATGGAAAGCAATGGACGACCCATTTAGCGCAATGGTTTGAGCGCCGGTTGAGACGCAAGGGTCACGGGTTCGATTCCCGCACCAACACAAATGTTTGTTGATGAAACAGATATTTGTGTTGGGTTTGGGTGTTTTTGGTTCTTTTGTTGTTTCTGGTTTCCATAGCACAAGGGAAGGGACAATGTATGGGATGTTGTCTCAATTTAAATTTATTTATTATTTATTGCCACTGCCCATAGACACCTGCATTACCAGTTGAGTCACAAGTGCGCTGCCCACATTTAACCTCTATTGGGCCTCCGGTACCCTCACTCACTCGAAATACTGCGCAAGCGCTGCTTTACGCCGGTCTTTTCTCAGTATCACTCGGTCAAGCAAGCCCATTCATACCGAAGCGTGGCTCTCCCACGGTAATAAGTCAGCTTTGAGTATTCAAAAACCTTTATCTTTCGTAGTTTACTACACGTACTACACGTAGTTTCGAAGTTTTCGTAGTTTAGTAAACGATTTATCGTTTATCCATTTTATATTGAATTGGTCAACACAGCTTCAAAAAAATGGCTGAACACGATACTGAAAGCCAGAACAACAAACATCACTTCCCTTTGAAACCGTCGAAGGTAAAACAAAAAGCAATACCAACACAAAGTGTGTTTGAAACCTGCCGCGCACCTGGTGCGATGGCGCCGATACAAAGCGACGCGTCAGGCTCTCTGACGCGACAACGCGCTGGGCGCCACTTCAACATTTCGATATCTATACTGTTTATAAAGTAGTTTTTAAAGACAACGACAAGGCTTATAGGCAAACGAAATAGCGAAACGCTAGCGCAATGTAATCAATGTAAGTCCGGCGCCGACCCCCAAACTATGGCTCATCTCCTGGCATGCCTACCGATAGCGCACTAGTTGTGGCGGAGTATTGGGCTGGGAAAATTTAATATCTCGATGCTATTGACACAAAAAAAGAAGAAAAATTAAGGTAATCGACACCCAACGCCATCTAAACGGATGAGTGTGAAACTGAATGTCAGGAAACGAAGTGAGCGCGGGCCACTACTTTGAGATAATATTAAGAGGGACTGCCCGGATGGCGCAGTGGGTAGTGGGTCGCCGTTTAAAGCGACGGCTACACTAAAGGAGATATGAAAAAAAAACTACTTTCATGTTTTCAAATTAGGAATTCAAAGGTAAACAAAACACTTTGTGATACTCTAGGCTCTAAACAATTTTTTTTGTACATTAGGGCGGACAAATGAGCAGTCAGCTCACCTGATGGTAAGTGATCACAGCCGGCTATGGACATCTTCTGCAACACTTGAGGAATCACAAATGCGTTGCCGGTTCTCAAGGCAGGAATAGGCTTATTGGTTATAATCACCATTTCATTATGCAACATTTTCTTTTCTATTGCCGTGAGAATAAATAATTCCATCCTACTGCAAATAAATTAAGCGTTATCGTTGGATTTCTTACTTCGAGGACTACCTACATGAGTGTAGGTACAGTATAGTAGTGAAAAAGCCGGGTAAGGGCCGGGGATCTATCCCGAGCGCGGTAAGCCATTGGTCCTGCATCCAATCTCTCTTCGGTGTCACACTGCAGTCCCATCGAATTAAGAGGGCAAGGGAATAGAGAGTGCATCTGTGTGCAATATCCGGATGATCGTTCAGTTAGAGTTTTTTTCATTTGAGATATTCTGACAAAATTATGGAATGAACTACTGTCACTTGCGGTATTTCCGGACCACACGACCTTCCTAAACTAGCCTCTAATAAGTGCCTTAAAATCAGCCTCCAATTCCGTTATTGTAAGTCTTGCCTTCCATTATGTTAAAACCTATGTTAGTTGTAACGGAACGTATGTAACGGAACCCCTTCAATTCCGTTCCTTTGAGGCCAGCAAGGTGCTTCCGCGAACTCCACAAAGGAAGCAAACTAGTTTCCGTTCGTACAGTCATTGTCAAACGGAATATTGCACTTTCAATACCTTACAGTTGGGTGGGTTATTGTATGAAATTCAAATGACTTCGATGCATTGAAATTGCGCAAGTTGTTTGGTTTTAGTAAATAAAGTAATTCGTGTAGCGGAACTCAAAGTTATCTAGGTATCTTCTTCTATACAATTTATAAAGAGGTAAATTTGAAAGACATCGACCAACCTCATAAGCAAACCGATAAGGCGAAACAGTAGCAATGCAATCAATGCCCAGCGCCATCTTTTGATGGACAGTGAAACAGTGGAAAACAGTGGAATTATTATCCGGAACTAAGTGAGGGCATCGTATCTAAATAAACTCATCCGTGAACTCCAAGTTATCTTCTTTTATTATATTATTATGAGCCCGTAATGTCCCACTGCAGGGCAAGGCCTCCCTACCCTTTCTCCATCTACTCCGGTCCTGGGCTACGGTAGACCAGTCTTTTTGAAAAAGCGTCTAGCTCGTCATGCCATCTTCGCCTCGGTCTGCCGCGAGGACGTTTCACATTTTGGGGCATCCACTTTGTGGCTATTTTTGCCCAAAGCTCGTCTGGCATGCGACTGACGTGACCGGCCCAATCCCATTTAAGCAGAGCGGCCTTTTTAGAAACATCGGTTATGAGCGTTCTGGAGCGCAGAGTAGTGTTTCTGATTCGGTCTGATAATTTGACTCCTAACATACTGCGCTCCATAGCTCTCTGACAAACCTCTAGAGTGGACCTTTCTATCTTCTTTACTTTTCAAAAATGTTATTGCTGCACCACCGAGCTAATAAATATAATTAACTGTTTTAACTGTGGGAGAGCCACGCTTGGGCATGAATGGGCCGGCTTAACCGTGAGAATATCCGGAGTGAAACCACGGTCTTACAGAAGACCAGCGTGAAGCAGCGCCTGCGCTGTGTTTCGTCGAGTGAGTGAGGGCACCGGAGGCCCAATTGGGGGAATGGGGGTTAAAGGTTCGCAGCGCACTTGTGACTCTACTGGTATTTCAGATGCCTATGAGCGGCAGCTATCGCTTAACATCAGGTGATCCGTCTGCTCGTCTGCCACCTTATAAAAAAATCGTGTAAGAAAACTTAAAGTTATCTTCTATACTTTTTATAACGAATTTTGGCACACCGCCGAGCTAATGGTAAAAATAAACACACTACATAAATATAACAAACTATTTCAAGTCAAACAAAAGTCAACTTACTCGTGTAATATTCATGTAAGCTTATTCTAAACTTCATTGTAACATCCCGAACTTTTGCAGCTCCTGGCAAGACTAACGGAATCATTCACTTGTCGAGTCCTAAAACTCTTGTAATACAGGATGTCATAGTAAAAATCAGGAAGGTAGGGCATATACTCGTACTTGCGTTTGTTCGGTGTCTAGGTCTTAGGTCGATATTAAATTTGTATACTAACTGCGTTCCACAGTTTCAAATTAAGTCAATGTAGGAGATGTTTTAGAAAATGTACAGATTAATAGTCCATAAACAAGATATAGAGTTTAATTACTATTAGGTGAATACATACGTTACTAGCGGCCGCCCGCAACTTTGCCGGCGTGAAACAGTAACTTTTCGCCCTTGTCTACCCCTTTTCGCAATAAAAAGTAGCCTATGTTCTTTTTCAGGGTCTAGACCATCTGTATACCAAATTTTTATTAAAATCCGTTCAGTAGTTTTGGCGTGAAAGAGTAACAGACAAACAGAGTTACTTTCGCATTTATAATATTAGTTAAGCTGTATATTATTTAGTACCTAAAATCTATTTAGTGCTGTAAATTTCTAAAATGGAGTCCATTTAAATTCAAAACATGAAGCAGCGGATACGCTATTTTGGGTAGAAAACCAAATCCGAGGCCAAAATCTGTGCTTTGACTCCTTCTTACGGATTAACATGTTGCCCGTAATTTAATAATTTACCTATATTGTAAAATAATCAACTATTTGAATTAAATTGAATTTGTGATCCGCTATTCTATTTCCATAACCATAGTTTGAGGACACTGGCTTCTTCAAGTTATTTCGCCCGGTCTACCCTAAACGTGCCTCAAACTATCTCAGATGTTTACATAACCGAAGTAAACTACGATCCTGAATGTGTACTATGCGCTGAAAGCCAGGCATTATTCAGCTGGCTCCAAGTTGTTCCGAGGTAACTTTAATAACGCGGGCTACACATTCCTCAGATGCTCTTGGTAGACAAATGACACATTTTACGAATAAAAATTTTCGTAACCTGTTTTCTAAGTAGGTCGCCAACTTATTTTCTTGTAGGATTTTAGCGAGTACCTGGAAATTATTCAACATCGCGAGATTGCTTGTAGACGTTATACATTCTGTTTCTTATTGTGTTGGTTGTTCAGTTCTTATATCAGAATTTTATACAGCCATATGGACCTATTATAACAATGTCCTCCTAATCGTTAAGTTTTTTTTATGTGATAGGTGGCACATGAGCAAACAGATCACTTGATGGTAAGCGATGGTCGCACATAGACACCTGCAATACCAGTAGAATCACAAGTGCGCTGCGACCTTGAACCTTATTTTTCTCCCCTTATTGGGCCTCCAGCTCTCTTACTCGACGAAACACAATGCAGGCGCTGGGTCACGCTAGTCTTCTATGATATACCAGGGGGTCTACTCCGCCAAACGATATCGAATTATTCGTAACGATACGTCAGTTCATACAAAAACCCTACTCTAACACAGCTTAAAATACGAATAATTGAATTTGACAGCTTAACAAACGTCAGATCGGCGAACATTCCGACGACGTCTCTGATGGTATCGTTAAGAGTATCGTCTCGAGATATCAAGATTTGACGTTTGTGAAGCTGTCAAATTCAATTATTCGTATTTTGAGCTGTGTTTGAGTAGGGTTTTTGTAAGAACTGACGTATCGTTACGAATAATTCGATATCGTTTGGCGGAGTAGACCCCCAGGGTAGGTATACACCTGTAATGATAGTTTAAGCTGTATTAATAAATAAACAAATAAATATTTCAGGTGGAGCCGGCCCATCCATACCGAATTAAAGTTAGTGTTTCTGAAATGTTCAAGATATCGATAAGTACTATGTATATCGATAGTATTGGCATTGTTATTTTCAAAGTCGTAAATGTCACAAATTGTTTATAGTATCTACTATTTAATTGTAAGCAGAATTTCCGCTCCCAGTCTCGCACAGCTCATTAAACATCCTTCCTAGTTTAAGAGAAATCACTAAGTTGTCTTGCTAAAGAGACAGTTAACTTTAAGAAGCACGAGACACTAACGTCGACTTTATGTAGCTCCTTTCAACTTACTAACAAAGACAAGGTAACTATGTTCGTAACAAGATATAAGTACAGGGATATAGCTTGAAAGACCGCACACAAAGACGTCATTTAATCTAATGGCAATTATTGACTTTTTGAAATCGTCTTTATTTATATTAAAATTAACATTTTGTTTTAAGTAACCGTCTCAAAGAAGCATTTCACCGACCAGGGGACAATTCTCGTGCACTCGACATTGAAGTCGAATTAGAAGTTTGTATGGACAAATGTATGAGATCTCTAAATTCCCCCCATTTGTAAAAGTATTTATTTATTCAGAAAATCAACAGTATGAGTTACATTAAAGACCTTAAAATAAATGGTACCGCTAATTACAGATTTCCATAGCTTACTTCTAAATACATCTGTATTAGTATCCTTATTTATTTAAAGATATAATCATGTAGGTATAACATTATTCATGTGTGTGCACATGTGTGCATTCGTGCGTTTTTGTCCGCGTGTGCGTGTTTAAACACTACGCTATACTACTACTTTTATACGCTACAAAATTAATGCCATAGAGGTTCTGATTTGGTTCCTAAGTACTAACACTGTTAGGTGTTACTTGCTATGTACCTCTAGACTCAAGGTGGCTATTCATCTCGCTCGAGTGCCACGCGCTGCGTGACACCGCCTTTGTCTCAGGTATGAGCGAGCTGTGTCTTTTAGCGGAACTACTTGACTTTCATCACAGAGTGAAGATTTTCTATTGTACTTTTTTAATCTTGAAGTCATGTGGGGCCAGCCCAAGGCAGTACAGAAAACGATATGGTACAGCCATTTTCCAATACAACAAGATATTTTTGTGATATGTGGCTAATGTGCAGGCGGATCACCTGATGAAGCAATTTTCGCTACCCATTGGCACCTGTAATCCAGTAGAGTCTTACTCTACCGGCAGTATTCAGGGAAGGATCAGGTTTTGAGAATGGGAGAGTCACGCTTCAGCAGGATGGGTCGGCTTGACGAGAGTGATCCCACGGCCTCACAGAAGACTGGTAGAGAATGCCTCTTGGCATTAAGTTCGCCTATTGTACGAAGTTTTGTGCAATAAAGTTTTTAAATAAATAAATAAGACTGCCGTGAAGCAGCGCCTGCGCTGTGTTCCGTCAAGTAAGTGAGGGTACTGGAGGCCCAATTGAGGGGAAAGGGGATTAAAGGTTGACTCTACTAGTGTTGTAGATGTCTCTCGGCGGCGGCAATTGCTTACCACCAGGTGATCCGTCTGCTCGTCTGCTACCTATCACATAAAACATTAGCAATATATAGTAACGTGTCTCTCCCACACGTAAAGCGAGCGTATTCCTTCTTAAAAGGTCGGCAGCGCATTTGCGACTCCTCTGGTGTTGGTGATCCGTCTGTTCGTCTGCCCCCTATCTCATAAAAAAAACACGTCTGCATCTATCACTCTGAGATCACTGTTGTGTAACTGTGCATCATTCATATCTGTGTGCGTAGCCCTAAACGGGCTCATAAACAGCCGGGGTTCTATGTCTAATTATTTCGTGCTCCACGCCAGCATAATGTGCTTGTAAATCTCAACATCTCAGCAACAGTCGCGAGGTAGGCCGTGCGTTCATCGCGCTCGACGGCGTCGCCCGCGTGACTCCGCGTTGTTTCCAGACAGTAACCTGCACAGTGCAAAGAAAAGGCGTGAAGTAGCGCCGGGCAATCGTGCATTCGACATTGAAGTCGAATTTGGGATTTGTGTGTACGAATGTATGAAATGTTCAAAATCGACTTCAATGTTGAACCACGAAAATTGCTCCCCTGCGCTGTGCTTCGACGAGTGAGTGAGGATATCGGAGGCCCAATCGGGAGAACAGGGGATAATGGTTTGCAGCGCACTTGTGACTCTACTGCTGTTGCGGGTGTCTATGAGTGGCGGCAATCATTTACCATCAGGTGATCCGTCTGCTTGTCTGGCACCTATCACATAAAAAAATATACTTGTAAATCTCAACATCTCAGCAACAGTTGCGAGGTAGGCCGTACGTTCATCGCGCTGACTCCGCGCTGTTTCCTGCACAGTGCAAAGAATAACAATGAACTGGCTTAAATTTGAACATGATTTTATTGATTTAATCATATCCTCCTACCTATATTCGACTACGGCGGCCGAACATAAAGATCAGCCACGTACGCAAGATATAGTGTGTGCCCAAACACATTCCCTTACCCTTTAATTTAATGGGACATCAGTGCGACACGAGGTAAGAGACATCGGGTGCAGGACCCACATCTCAACCTGCTTTCCGAGGCACGGGGGTCAAGACGAACTTTCAAACTTCGGGCAGACACTGAGAAAATCTTATTTTCTGTTCAGAAGTTCTCAGTGTCTGCCCTATTAGTAAAATTTTTTGGCCCAAACCAAGCGCAGCCGTCTCTTTAAAATACGACACACTATATCTAATGCGAAAAAATCAATTATAAATTGATTTGGGTCTTTCTTTAATTTTTTTATCTTTATTGTCGCTTACTTTGTTTTGAGACATTTAGTTTCACTTAATATTATGGCGCTAGACATCGATTGCATCGCGTTATTGTTTGGTATTTTCGAATTAGGTACCTATACGCCTTGTTGTAATCTACCGAAGTTACTTCTTTATAAATAAGTAGTATAGATTAATTTCCACACTGGTATTTATTGCAGTACAAAATGACTGGGGCCTTTTAACGGAATCAGACAATTCCAGTCTTAGACATTGTACTTACCTCTCATATACATATAAGTACATGTAGGACGCAATTATTATACTTAGGTAAGTATGACTTGTGCTCTTTTAGTCTTAGTGTCTCTTTTTTAACTTTTTATTTTCTTATTTTGTGTATTGGATTGGGGGTAGAATGTCGACTAAATAAAACGTAATAAACATTTTGACGATTATAAAGAGTAACCGCCAAGTTTTTTGTCGGATTTTCTTATCAGATTAAATTTTTCCGATTCCAGTGGTAGACTCGCATTAAGTCTATTTATGTTTTACATCTTAATGTTATCGACATATATAATATTATGACGAATTTGCAAGTGCTGAGTATTCGCCTATACTTACTAATAAAATCTGAAATGAAATTAAAGATTATTTTCATTTCAGTTGGGTTCTTCACTTGCTTTCTAGATTCACTGCTTGAAGGCCCATTTAGTTCTTGCCAGACATCCTTCGGAAGTCATTCATTACCTACTTCAGATGCTAATCAAGCAATATGGATAAAATAATATTATGAACCAAAAAGGTCCCTGATAAGCTAAATGTAAGGCCGGAATGTTAGACACCATAGGCCTAGGTCTTGTGCTGATGTCCCGCTTTACCACACTATCTACGGGTCACGATTCCCTACAAAATCTGATCCAGATAACAAACAATTAATTCCAAACCTCGAAAACCGTGCCAGGCAATCTTCCAACAACGCAAATTAATTCCTGTTCCAAAGTGAAATGTACCGAACTATCGTCTCAAATTCCCCAATTTTCTGGCCACTAGCAATAGCAGGAATACAAACGGAAAACATCCAAACTTGGCTACGATACCGCCGCAAGCGAGCCCGTACATAAAATACGAACTCCACCCACTTGGATGCACATTTCCGCATATAACCGGATAAAAGGAGATTAAACTGGCTCAAACCGGCTACTAGAAAAGGTTTCGGGCCAGCACGTTGCGAAATAATCCTTTTAAAGTACACTTTTGTATTTGGGTCGAAAATGAGACCGTACAAGGTTATCCGAATCATCCGGAACTAAGTTTCGGTGTTTGGCAAGAATAGGGCTTCGTCGTAACCCTTTATTCGATTTGCCGTGATTCGAGGACGTGATTCAATTTTGATTCCATTTCGGGTTTTCTATTTTGAGTGGAGTGTCAAATGTTTAAACTGATTCTATGAAAGACAAAGAAACAGCGTATTGTAAGTTTTACGCAGAATATTTCTCGGATGGTAGGTATTTAATAGTAGTATAGGTTCAAAATTCACCCGAGACAAACATTCGTGTGATGAACATTTGTGTTTGTTCCGTGTCTATTATACAAAATTAAACACATGTGCTTAAGTGCAAAAACAGCATCAGCAGTTTTCCGTGAGGCCGGATAATCACTACAATTTAACCAGCCCATTCGTGCGAAGGTGTGGTTTTCCCACCTAGTTATTTCCGAAAATACAGTCAATCTTTTTCCTACAAATTATTCGTAACTGTAAATTAACTTACCTTCTTGATGCTTGATTGGAATTTGCATCATAGAACCTTTATTTTCTGGAATGGTTTGGCTGCAGCAGTATTTTCTGACGGCTAAGGCTTAGGGAGACTTTCAAGAGAGAGCGCACCTTTGTAAAACACATCAGCATCCCCTCTGATCTCGCAGATGTTCATGGGCACTGGTGATTACTTACCAACAGGTGACCCACTTGTTCGCCTCTAGTATAAAAAATAATATTTTCATTTTTTAACCATACAAAAAACATATTTTCATTTTTCAACGCGGGTAGCTTAAGAAGTAAGTCGATCGCACTCAGTCCGAGATGCGGCATCTTCAAAGACGCGGCGAATTGTCTGCGCTCGAGCTCGGATGAGCTGAGACAAACGGAGAGAATCCATTACCATTTCTCTAACGGTTTTTACAATGCTCTTTAAGTGTCAGGTTACGTGGTTCCCGTTATTTTGTAACTTAAAAAGCTACAAACAGTTGTAGTTCAACTGGAAGGTTGTTTCATAGCTCAAACCTAGTGTGTATTTTTTATGCGATGGGTAAGTAGATCCTCTAATCGAGAGTGATGATAGCTTAGAGGATAAAAAAGCCCTACCATACGGGGGATCGGAGTTCGATTTTTTTTAAAGATATACGTGGCAGACCTGATAAGCGGCTACCACGCCTATGGACACCTGCAATTTAAGTGGTGTCACAAGTGCACTGTTTCACGCCGGTATTGTCTTCAACAGAGGTTGGTGGCAGTTAGTGCTACGGGTCCCCAGCCAGCAGCTCATATTATCGTAAACAAAAGTTTACGATATTATGAGCTGCTGGCTGGCATTTTTCACAAAAGGGGACATTTTCGCGACACGCCGCTTTGTTTCGGGACAAACGGGACAGGTGACCAAAAAAACGGAACTATCCTGTTCAAAACGAAACACTAACCTCATAAACGACTTAACCGTCCAAATAGAAAGATATCAAAAACAGGCTAAAGTGGCGTAAACCCGTTTCGTCCACGATGTATGTGAGTGTTTCTTAACCCTCTGGTTACCTGTGAGCTGAGCCGTGAAACCTGCAGCTGACAGTTCCCGCGTGATAAATATCACGGTCATTGGAGGGTTAACAGAAATAAACGATACCAATTTTTAGTATGGATTGGTCTGATGGCGAATTTTGGAGTGACCCCTTACTCTCTAAGTCCGGTATGTTCGTTTACTCTGCAGTTCAGCACCATTTAGCTATGGTGGCTTCTGAACAATCAAGCATCGATGTAAGACCATATTATAGTACGCAAGTGTGTGTGCAAACACAAGTGGACGCTTTTTTTTTTATATTGAGGACAATCAAGATGACCTCACTCCGCCTGATGGTGGCGGCTATTCAAGTAACCTACCTCCTCCCTTACCAATAATGAAGGGGGCACACTAGTGTGACATGACCGAAAGTGAATCAGGCGCAGGACGAACGCTTAACGTGTTTTCCGAGGCTTGTACCTACAATACAGCCATCTTCCAGTCTTCGGGCTGACCCTGAGAATTTCTCAACAGAAAATTCAGGTAGGTATAAATCTTGGCAAAATCCATCGAAGCATCAAGTCATGTGATGAACACGTGTTAGTGAATGTATAGGCGCTATTATTTATTTGTGGTCATTTTAAGATTCCGATACTTATGCCATAAGAGCGAAAGCTATTTACCTACTTTCACGACACGTCAATGTACGTGTAGGAATATAATTTATTATCTTAAATGACATATTAGGTCATTGGGCAAGCCACATCTTTTTATTAGATTACACCCCCATTACGTTTTTTATCAGTAAGTACCTACCATTCCCTCAATAAATCTGTTAAAAAAGCACAGTGTACACTCAACGTTGAAAATTTCCAACGTCAACAAACCACCCAAAACCAAATAAAACACAGCCTCAAACTAAGGACACGAATTTGTCCAACTGTATCAATTGCCTATTTCGTTCGCGATGTTGGTATTTCTTCAAATCGCTACCTGTGAAGCGAGCCGTGAGGCAAATCTGCGGTTGGCAGTGCGCGTGATATACGCGAGGGTTGGATCTGATATCGTCAACGTAGCGTGATTGCTATTTGGCTTTGGGCTACGGGGTTAGGTGATATCGAACTGGTATTTTCAAATACAAGTCAGGGTTAGTGTTTCGAACACAATTCAAATGGCTCAGGCACAGATTATTTAATAGTTAGCGGCATTCGAATCTACATAGGTACTTATTATGGTGCAAGTGTATCTTCGGCTCCATAGATGGCTTTAGATGTGCTGGAATGTTGATGATTTGGCTAAGCTGCAGGGTAACAAATAAATAAATAAATAAAATAAATAAATAAAAATGCGTTTATTGTTTTTCAGAACAACAAGAAGGTACATATTTTTAAGATTTTACAAAAAGCAAAGGGAAGTGGCTCAGCGAGTGCTGACATGGGTCAGCGCTGATTTTCAGCCACTCCTACCCTCTAAGGTCTTGTGCGAGGGTTAGGTTCAGAGGGCAAAATAAAAAAATACTCTTTTGCATCAGGTGCTATCCCAATCCTAGTCATAGTTACAGTTACAATTACATACTCACTACCTAAAATTCATAAGTGTTAGGAGTAGTCATGTAGATATGTGAGGCAATGTAGGTGTGTAAGTTCGATTCATATACCTACGTTTCCACTTTTATATCTTCTTCTTCTCGTATGTTTTTAAATTTTCGCGTTGCATTAAACAAATACTTTACATAAACAGGACTAAACGCGACGAAATTAAATAAGTACATTTTAGCACTTACTGCTTGACGTTTCGGCTGCGTTACAACAGCCGTGGTCACAAGTTGAGTTCGCTTGTGACCACGGCTGTTGTAAACGTCAAGCAGTAAGTGATAAAATGTACTTATTTAATTTCGTCGCGTTTAGTCCTGTTTATTTAAAGTATTCTTCTTCTCGTTTCGATGGCAAGATATTAAAATTTCCCACCCCAATACTCCGCCACAACAACTGCGCTATAGGCTGCAGGAGTTCACCGTATGTGCAGCTGACTGGACATAAAGGTCATGCCACATGAGCCATGGTTTGGGGGGCGGCGCCGCACTCGCAAACACGAAGAGAAGAAGACAAATGATCAAAACGCGCTAAACAAGGAACTAGAAAAACATCTCAACTCCTTGCATATATGAGAGGCATGGAGCAGCCACGCCTGATAGCGGGAATAATAACATTGAGTGCAAGATCCTCAGCCGAAGGAATTGAATTAGGAATCGCATTATTACAACGAGCGTGTGGACAAGTCATAAGAGACAGCGAAGTGAAAGGTTTATGTGACTGTCACCCAATAAGGGTTTACAAGGGGACACGAGCGGTATTTTGACGAGTGTTTTAATGCTAAATTATGTGCAGTCTTTTATACCACTTTATCTTTTAAGTAAAAAATCAGTTCTATGGCCTTACAGATGGCAGTCACTTATTTTGGCAATAAAAACAATTTCCTGATATTCTCTGACTCTGATTTTGGGAAAAATACTCCGTTTTGATACAATTTGGGACATTTTTAAAATTAAGGATAAGTACTTAAACTTATCTCACTTAAAAAGTACCAAATTTGACTGGCCGGATGGCGCATTTAGTAGTGTCCCTGCCTCATACGCCAAAGATTGTAGGTTCGATCCCCACCCTAAACAAACATATGTGTGATAAACAAGAGTTTATTCAGTGTGTGGGTGTTATCTTCTATACTATTTACAAAGAGATAACTTCTATAGAAAACGACAAGGCTTTTAGGTAAACCGAAAACACGAAACGCTTGCGCGATGTAATTGCACACAGCGCCATCTATTGGCTTATTTCTGAATTACGGTCCTGAAGCGAAGTGAGAGCGGGCCACTAGTAATAAGTATTTTATTTATGTTTCGACTGATATCTGTTTAACAAGTGCTTAGTAGCTTTAGCACAGCCTGACAGCAGTGCGGAGTCAGGGCAATATATGAGGCGTTGTGTGAATGATAAATGAATAGAATTTCTCGCTTTCCTCTCTTGAAATGGGCGTCCCAGTTATGCATTGTATAATTTAATCAGAGAACACCGCATTGCATGCAATCTCAATATGATCGAACGGCGTTGCACACATTTTGCATATCAAATACCAGCTGTAATCCCTAGCTCCGTACTATCTCTTGTTAGTCCAATTAGGAGATGGTATAAGCAATTATACATATGTGTAGTTTGATGCATCGAGAAAGGAAATATGTAGACAACAGATTTTGGCAAAACATACATGCGACTTGAGAGACTAGAAACAATTCCTATAGGGCTACATGTATGTAGATTCACCTTGGTATATCACTTTCACCTCAGGCCAGATGGAGTGATGATCTGCGCAAGAGGGCTGGCTGGAGCTGGATGCGAGTAGCCGAAGATCGATCAAAGTGGCGAGCATTTGGAGAGGCCTATGTCCAGCTGTGGACTGCAACAGGCTGATGATGATGATCATGAATATCACTTTAACCCATAACCTTCTACAAACCGGGTGGCTGTTCTACCAATTAAACTAATCACGTTGTGGGTTCCAGTCCCATCTGAACTCCTCGATGTTTTTTTTAAAGTGCATTATTTACTTATGAATAAACTGCACAGATTTGCTGTAACAAAAATAAAATTAAACATTTTTGTATTGTAGAGTTTATCATAGTCAACATTACTAATGCCTATTTATTATGTAATTTTTTTCTGATAATGATACAGCGTTCCGTGTCCATATCTCTTAGGTTTGTGTTTACCGACGCCATTTCAACGGCGATCATAAAAACAACATAAATCCAAATTTTATGTCGCATGCTTTACGATTTTGAACGTTAGTTATTTTCTAGTTTTGCTATTTTGAAGAAATCTTCAGCAAATATGATATGATTTTGATAGCTAATTCAATATAATAATATATTCACCTATAAAAAAACTAGTGACCTTGCCGTCATTTTGTTACCGAGCTTTAATTAGTTCCTATATGAATATGTACCCATAGTTTTCTCCTATACAGGGCGTATTTGTTAACATTTACTTCCCTTTAATCACTTCTTTCACCAATCACTCTGAACAACATAAAATTTAGTTCTATGACTTTTGAAAATTCGCGTAAAAACTATTTCAACTATGTTTAGTTATGCATTTACTACTTTTATATAAATAGTATATAGATGAGGCTCAATTCTACGAATCTTTAACCGAGTAACAAAATGGTTGGTAGAAAACATGAAAAATGAATGTCACTTTTTACCGATACACCCAGTTGGTATAATGTTCTATGCTGTCATCACGACGCCGTAGCCCGTAGCGAAGACTACGGCCGGTCGTAGTCGCTGCTACGAAATATTGCGGCGTTTAGATCACTATGCTAAAGTATAGACTTAGAGCTATGATAGGTGAGTGGATAGGAACGGAATCTTCTATCCGGAAGGTCGAGGTTCAAATCCGACCATGCACCTTTGGATATTACAATTCTTGCGCCCTGTCAAGTGTTATAGGCTAAGAACACAGTTCGGCTTGTCGTATAAAAAATGGTGTGTCATGTATCAGTACACCCTGTCTGTCCGTATATGCCCCGCTCACGGGCTCATTACTATGAGTTGAAAGGGCTCGCGTGCCGAGTGATGCGATTACTCACGGCTCACCGCAGCCGGCTCCTAACGACCGTAATAATGATCTACGTCAAATGTCGAAGCAATGAATATGAGAATACAATACAACATCGATCATAATCATTTCTAATTTTTTTTATAGTATAGGAAGCGGGTCACCTGATGGTAAGTGAATACCACCGCCCATGGACATCAGCTGCACCAGCGTTAAATTCGGGGTAGCACGGAGGGGCAAAAAGTAGCTTATGTTACTCTCCATCCCTCCAACTACCTCCACTTAAAAAACACGTCAAGTCAAAAGACAAACAGACACACTTTCCCATTTATAATATTAGAATGAATGATAAATATCACTAAATAACCAATGACATTGAAGTTGGACCTCGATCTTACAGTACGCCATCTAGCGTATTTTCCACAATAGCCCCCATTAAATCACTTAACAATGCGTCTACCAATTCGAGCAATCCTAACACACTAACCCCAAGCGTCTGCACTCCCCCATAATCCTGGCCAACTTGGCCTATGTAATCAAATTAAATCTAGACACGGCCGCATGAATATTCACGACGTTATCGTAAACTGTGTCGTCCAATACGCGGCGTGTAAGCATGCGCGCGCGATTAATTAATGGCCGCCCAGCGTTGGTCAGCAGATGCGCGCGAACACGCGTCAGTGCTCGTTAAATTTTACGAGCTAGTGATGTGGATGTCATTGATAGTACTGTGTGGGAATTTTGAAATGCAACTGCACTAGGTCATGATAAAAAACATATTGCATGCATGAATGGGCCGGCTCGACCGGAGTAATACCACGTCCTCAAAGAAAACCGGCGTGAAACAGTGCATGCGCTGTGTTTGGCTTCGCGAGTGAGGGCACCGGACGCCCAGTCCAGGTGAAGGGGGGTTAACAGATAAGCAGTGGTGTCAAAAGTGCGCTGCGGGGGCGACGGAAATCGCTTACCGTCAGGTGATCCGTCGGCTCGTCTGCCACCTATATCATTAAAAAAACATAATGTAACATTAGACAGCTAAGAACTATTTTGATGATGTGTCAAAGCAAATATCATTCGTTAAATCCCAATTTGGAAATTCGAAGTCTACAATCTTCAATCATAATTTTCCAGTGTCTAAACAATCAAAACCTCGCCAACTTGGCTACGACACGAATATTCACGATGTTATCGTAAACTGTGTCGTTCAATACGCGGCGTGTAAGCATGCACACACTGTAATTAATAGTCGACCAGCATTGGACAGCAGCTGGGCGCGGACACGTGTCACAGCTCGTTAAATTTTACGGTCACGGTAGTGGTGTGGATGCCATCGACAGTTCTGTGCAGAAAGCACGATGCCCAAAAATGGCCATAGCACGCACATAAAAAAGATTTTGGTTAAAAATTATGTTTTTAATTATTTTTAATGGTCAACATATTCGTTTTACCCCTAAAGTCCAGAATAATTTATCACACTAAATAAGTTAAGCAATACAACAATACTGTTGCAATTGTATTGTAGGCCGTCGAACTGTGGGATGCTGTGCCCACGTCTTGTCGGTGATCTGTAGCGCTACCATGAGTTTACAGTGACAGAACTCGCTAGCGTCTGCGTAAAAAAAATGTATGAAAAAGTGTACAGCGCCTCTAGCGGTCACTTGGGAAACTAAAATCTGTAGTATCGAGTTACGCGCTACGTAAAAAACGTACTCGCTAGCGAGTAGCGTTTACGTAGCGCTACGAGTTGACATTGAAAACTGACATAACGTAAACTATTGCTCTGTCTCTTTCAAATGCATCACAATGAAAGAGACAAAGCGATAGTTTTCGAAATACCACGAGTTACAAATTTGACGTTAGGTATCGAAAAATACTTTACGATTGTAGTTAAGTAACTCACTTGTCAAATATGGTGTGAAAAGGTGTTTTGATTTTACAAAATATTTAACATATATTGAGTATAATGTCGGAAAAAAGATATCTAGCGTGGAACAATATTGACGGCGGCTGCATTTCAAGATGAACGACACTCACAAGCAAAATTTCAAGCTGATATGTACAAGTGGGCTGGAAATCCTCTTGAACACAAATATAGGGTTAATGCGGTGGTTTTTGAGGATTTGTGTGATTTGCTGGCGTATTACTTACACAGATTTAACATCCACGCAAAGAATCTCCCAGGAGTCTAAGGTAAGACATATCCTGTATAAACCTCAAGGTAGGACATGATACTTACGGCCACAATCAGAGACGTTATTTAATCTAATGTTGATAAAAGATTTTTTGGAGATGATCTTTATAAAATACTAGTGGCCGCCCGCGACTTCGTCCGCGTGGAAAAGTAACTTTTTACCCCCTTTTTAACAAGGGGTTAAAAACAACCCCCTTTTCGCAATAGAAAGTAGCCTATCTTCTTTCTCAGGGTCTAGATCATCTGCATACCAAATTTCATTTAGTTCAGTAGTTTTGAGCGTGAAAAAGTAACAGATAGACAGACAGACAGAGTTATTTTCGCATTTATAATATTAGTTAGGATATATTAATTATTATATGTTTACTTTCAGGTGGGCATTTTGTTCAAGAGGTATTAGAAAATGAAAGCGCCAGTACAGCCACTGACTTATTATTGGGAAGAGCATTACGCGACCAATTGGCAAGAAGACTAAAAACTCAAGAGAAACAAAATATAAAAAGATATAATATTTTAATATATTAACACATTACAAAATTATTTAACTATTCTTTAAGTATTTTATTTCTAAAATATAATAATGTAAGTATTCCCTAATTCTAAAAACTGCCCAAATAATTGTTGCCATCGTTCTAGACATCTTATTTCGGCTTCTCTTAGCCTGTTTCTCTCCCGCTCTGTTTCTTGCTGGATATTCCGCCATTCAGTCAGGTCTGACAAAAACCTGCCTTGGTAGATCTGACTGCATCCGTGTACGGGTCCTTCTGGGGATGGGGGATGACGGGTCTTGGAAACAGCCTCTACGCTGCCGGCGAGGCGTTAGAGGCAAGGGAGGACTCTGACGAGCTCGGTGCCGTGCTCTGTCGGATGGTAGAGGGGTCCTTGCAGCCGACGCCACGCCACTGCGGGCGCACTGGTTCTCATATTTAAAGAGACGTGAGAGAGATTAACACAAGCAACTAAACTTTCAATTTTGCCACTAAAATTCACCTAATAAAGTCTTTCACCCATGCTGTCATCTTAGAATTTATTCTAAGTCTGTCACATTGACAAAAATAATACCAATACAATTTAAAAAACATCATAAACATCAGCTTTACCCACTGCTATAAGACATTTAAAATCTCCGTCCCTTTTACACGCGTAGCCTCTTTTATTTAGTTTTTTTTATTGTGATAGGTGGCAGACGAGCAAACGGATCACCAGTAGCGCTACCATGAGTTTACAGTGACAGAACTCGCTAGCGTCTGCGTAAAAAAAATGTATGAAAAAGTGTACAGCGCCTCTAGCGGTCACTTGAGAAACTAAAATCTGTAGTATCGAGTTACGCGCTACGTAAACGTACTCGCTAGCGAGTAGCGTTTACGTAGCGCTACGAGTTGACATTGAAAACTGACATAACGTAAACTATTGCTCTGTCTCTTTCAAATGCATCACAATGAAAGAGACAAAGCGATAGTTTTCGAAATACCACGAGTTACAAATTTGACGTTAGGTATCGAAAAATACTTTACGATTGTAGTTAAGTAACTCACTTGTCAAATATGGTGTGAAAAGGTGTTTTGATTTTACAAAATATTTAACATATATTGAGTATAATGTCGGAAAAAAGATATCTAGCGTGGAACAATATTGACGGCGGCTGCATTTCAAGATGAACGACACTCACAAGCAAAATTTCAAGCTGATATGTACAAGTGGGCTGGAAATCCTCTTGAACACAAATATAGGCTTAATGCGGTGGTTTTTGAGGATTTGTGTGATTTGCTGGCGTATTACTTACACATTACACAGATTTAACATCCACGCAAAGAATCTCCCAGGAGTCTAAGGTAAGACATATCCTGTATAAACCTCAAGGTAGGACATGATACTTACGGCCACAATCAGAGACGTTATTTAATCTAATGTTGATTGTAGATTTTTTGGAGATGATCTTTATAAAATACTAGTGGCCGCCCGCGACTTCGTCCGCGTGGAAAAGTAACTTTTTACCCCCTTTTTAACCCCTTACAACCCCCTTTTCGCAATAGAAAGTAGCCTATCTTCTTTCTCAGGGTCTAGATCATCTGCATACCAAATTTCATTTAGTTCAGTAGTTTTGAGCGTGAAAAAGTAACAGATAGACAGACAGACAGAGTTACTTTCGCATTTATAATATTAGAATGGATGATAAATATCACTAAATAACCAATGACATTGAAGTTGGAACTCAGTCTAATAATACGCCATCTAGCGTATTTTCCACAATAGCTGATGATGATGATGATGATGATGATGATGATGATGATGATGATGATGATGATGATGATGATGATGATGATGATGATGATGATGATGATGATGATGATGATGATGATGATGATGATGATGATGATGATGATGATGATGATGATGATGATGATGATGATGATGATGATGATGATGATGATGATGATGATGATGATGATGATGATGATGATGATGATGATGATGATGATGATGATGATGATGATGATGATGATGATGATGATGATGATGATGATGATGATGATGATGATGATGATGATGATGATGATGATGATGATGATGATGATGATGATGATGATGATGATGATGATGATGATGATGATGATGATGATGATGATGATGATGATGATGATGATGATGATGATGATGATGATGATGATGATGATGATGATGATGATGATGATGATGATGATGATGATGATGATGATGATGATGATGATGATGATGATGATGATGATGATGATGATGATGATGATGATGATGATGATGATGATGATGATGATGATGATGATGATGATGATGATGATGATGATGATGATGATGATGATGATGATGATGATGATGATGATGATGATGATGATGATGATGATGATGATGATGATGATGATGATGATGATGATGATGATGATGATGATGATGATGATGATGATGATGATGATGATGATGATGATGATGATGATGATGATGATGATGATGATGATGATGATGATGATGATGATGATGATGATGATGATGATGATGATGATGATGATGATGATGATGATGATGATGATGATGATGATGATGATGATGATGATGATGATGATGATGATGATGATGATGATGATGATGATGATGATGATGATGATGATGATGATGATGATGATGATGATGATGATGATGATGATGATGATGATGATGATGATGATGATGATGATGATGATGATGATGATGATGATGATGATGATGATGATGATGATGATGATGATGATGATGATGATGTCAAAATGTCAGTAAGCAACAACAACCAATGACATTGAAGTTGGAACTCAGTCTAATAATACGCCATCTAGCGTATTTTCCACAATAGCCCCCATTAAATCACTTAACAATGCGTCTACCAATTCGAGCAATCCTAACATACTAACCCCAAGCGTCTGCACTCCACCCATAATCCTCACCAACTTGGCTATGTAATCAAATTAAATCTAGACACGGCCGCATGAATATTCACGCGTTATCGTAACATGTGTCGTCCAATACGCGGCGTGTAAGCATGCGCGCGCGATTAATTAATGGCCGCCCAGCGTGGTCAGCAGATGCGCGCGAACACGCGTCAGTGCTCGTTAAATTTTACGAGCTAGTGATGTGGATGTCATGATAGTACTGTGGGAGAATTTGAAATGCAACTGCACTTGGTCATGATAAAAACATATATGCATTGCATGAATGGCCGGCTTCGACCGTGAGTAATACCACGTCCTCACAGAAAACCGGCTGTGAACCGTACATGCGCTGTGTTTGGCTCCGCGAGTGAGGGTACCGGACGCCCAGTCCAGGGGAAGGGGGGTTAACAGATAAGTATGCCTGCAATACCAAGTGGTGTCAAAAGTGCGCTGCGGGGGCGACGGTAATCGCTTACCGTCAGGTGATCCGTCGGCTCGTCTGCCACCTATATCATTATAAAAAACATAATGTAACATTAGACAGCTAAGAACTATTTTGATGATGTGTCAAAGCAAATATCATTCGTTAGATCCCAATTTGGAAATTCGAAGTCTACAATCTACACTCATAATTTTCCAGTGTCTAAACAATCAAACCTCGCCAACTTGGCTACGACACGAATATTCACGATGTTATCGTAAACTGTGTCGTCCAATACGCGGCGTGTAAGCATGCACACACTGTAAATTAATAGTCGACCAGCGTTGGTCAGCAGCTGGGCTCGGACACACGTCACAGCTCGTTAAATTTTACGGACACGGTAGTGGTGTGGGTGCCATCGACAGTTGTTCTGTGCAGAAATTTCCGAATAGGGGGGCGGAAAAACTTATTTCCATTACATACACATTATCGGAAACAAAACTCACTAGTGGCGGTTACTCACGCACATAGAATTCCTATCTCTACAGGCTTCCGTTATCTCTATCACGTGCGTTGTGTCAGCAGATCTGACCACGTATGTGATAGACGATATGACGTCAGAGTGCCAGTATATAAGCCTGAAGAGATTGACCTACACTACTCATAGATCATTGTTATAATATACGTAATAGTCACACAAGACTTAGTGCATAATTTCTCCCGGGTCACCAGTACCTGCATCACGGCGTACTGGTGACCCACCAACAATCCACCAACGGCTGGCAAACTTACTTACTCCGATGGTTCAGCGACCCGAAATGAGTCTTGGCCTTTCCGAAACGAGATGTCTCCTTTTGTCTCGGTCTTGTGCAGCTTATCGACATTCTCCTGCTTTCGGTTCTTGCAGGTTTGCATTCACTACATCCCGCCAGCGGTAGCGTGAGCGCTCCAATAGTAGACGACCAGTAGGATATCGGAGATATGCTCTCTTAGCACCTCGATCTGATACCATTCTTTCAACATAGCCAAGCCATCGGAGTCTATGTGCCTTCGTCTCTCCCATTATGTTAGCGGCTGCCATCAGTTCTTCAATTTCGGCATTCTTCAGGATTCTCCAACTGCCATCCGCTTCTGGTGGCAGACCAAAAATTTTCCGATAGTATCAAAACTTTAATGGTAAAAGATAGTTCAAGAGAATCTGATCTCGCAGATGTTCATAGGCTAACATCAACTGACCCACTTGCTTGTTGCCCGCCTCTAGTAAGTATAAAAACCCACATGACACTGGGTTAAATCAACAGGATAATTAAAGCGGCTATTAACAGTTTTGATTCAAATTCCATGAATTCAGAGTTTATCAAAATTTCCACGAGTTCGTCACTCGACAAACATCGTACAAAATATCAATAAACTCTGTTCAGAATATCAAAGTGGAAGACGTGATGTGATTCAGAGCATAAGTTCACCTTTTGCGATAAAAGGTCTCCGTGCAAACAAACCAATACGTAGGCACTAGGTCTATAAATAGATATTACTATTTAACGTTTTGTAGATAAACTTACAATAATATTAACATTGCGCTGTATGAAATCATGCAACTTATGATTCCGACAGTTAAATTTAAAGACATAGGTCGTAGTTACTATAGTTTGGTAAGTGTTCTATGTTGTATGTAATATAACTTCAATAAAGATTAATTAGCTATTTCTACACGCCATTGTTTTTAACAATCACAGGGTCTCAATTAATGGTCACGCTCGGAACGGAGAGACAGAGTTTTATGTGTCAGACAAATACTAAGTTAAAATTACATGGTAGCCTACTTCACAACAATAGAGGATTCCGAATCCCAAAGACCGGGGCTACAAGCATCCTCCTCTTATGTTGTGTCTAGGGAAGCCCTCATTTAGCGATCGGTGTTGTACACGATGTAACATACAACACATGAGCTAGGGAGATTATTGCACCACCTGAACCAACTGTTCGGAAACATTATGACCATTCAAATGTCATTAAATGTAGTATATGTTTTGTTTGTATCCCCAGAGCAGTGTATCCACATTGCATTACTTTATGTTAAACACTCTGCAACATAGTGACATTAGTAGGTAGTAACATTGTTAGAGAATTAGGCGTTGGCTAACGTTAATTAACATAATAACTAGCAACTTATTTATAACTATAAATAATCTTTTTGACAGATGTTGCTTAGTAAAACGTTGGTCAACGACTTATGTCAATGTATCTTCTTTCCACTTGTTTAAATGTACAAGTAGTCGACCGAAACTTGCTAAAAAACTTTTTTTTTCTTTACAGAAAATTTCATGGGAGACATCGCAATCTCAGATACAGATTTCCGCAAGCCAGTTTCCAAGCCACCACCTTCAAACAAAATCAACAAGTCTTTACAAGAGGAGGTCGAGAGGCTAAAGAAGGAGGTTCTACTTGAGGGACTCCAGGTGGAAGAGGAGGGCCTCACGGATATACTGAGGAAGAGGACGAAGCAGCCAGTGCCTTTATCGCAGGAGAAGCCAAAGAAGTATAACGATGCTACGTTATCAACAAAGGTGCGCTAAATTCTAAGCTGCCATTTTGATAAAACAATAAAAACTCTCAAAGTCCACTGATAAAACCAATGCTTGCTCATGAATATCTTTCGTAAACCCCAATTTCATTATTAACTTAATCAGTCTTAAGTCAAAAATTATTCAAACAATGTACCTACAAAATCTGTATGTGACAATGTAGAACTACTTCTGAAAATTACTATAAAATACGCAATCTCATTTAATTACGTTGGCTTAACATACATTTCAATTTCCAGGTTTTGCCTGCAGGTTTAGATAGATCTGTACTTATGAAAAACGGGAAAATACCGCCCAGCGAAATGGACAACATAACCAACCTAGTCAATCAAACCAAACTAGAGCATGCTAACCAAACTGCCATAGACAACCTAACAGAGTACGACAGCTTAGAGCAAGACGGGGTTTTAGTAGTCAACATTTCTACTGACAACATACTGAATCTAGATGAACTGTACTTAAACATCCAAATAGCAAATATAACTAACAAAATGGAAGATGTAACCAATAAGATACAAAGCAATAGTCGAGAGATAACAGGAGATTCCAAAAACATTAGAGTAAAAGATATCCCTGACAACATAACAGTTGCTCCAGCCCCTACAAATGGAGTTTTATCAACAAATGAACAGGACGAAGAGTTTAATTCTAAGAAATTTGTTATAAATAAAACATTACCGGATTTGAGTGCTAATATTGAAGCCAATGACTTGTTAAAGCCGACGGAGAGTTTGCAGAGTTTAGTAGAGGAAACAAATGTTAGAAGAAGGCGAAGGAGAAGAAGACACGGTAATGGCAGAAGGTATGTAGAAATATTGTACATCATTTTGACAAAAGCTGAAATACGGGCAGTAGCAGTATTTTTTCTTTTCGATTTCAAATCATCATCGGCTGTTTGTAGTCTTCAGTTGGACAAGGCATCTCCTATAGAAAGAGGTTCTCCCATAGCCGCCACGCACACACTGCTATTCGTTACTGGTGTGTCTAGTCTTAAAAATAATTTCTACTTACCCTTATTTTAAAGCTATCATTAAACATGTCAAGTTATTCCCACTTGAGAGCTTGAACTCATGTCAAGTTAATCCCACTCAAAGGCTTCACCAGTTTCGACCCGTATTTTTACTCATTAAAACACCTCATTATTGACAAGTTTATCTGAAGAGGCGACCTATATCAGTGTTAACTAGAAGGTGCCCGCAGTTAAGCTGCTAGGATTAAAGCAAAACGGTGGTAAAAGCTGCTAGGCTTTTCGTAGAGCAATTACTACGCGCGTCGGGCCAAGTAACGAACCTTATTCACAGGACGCTATTGGAATCTAGACTTGTTAGTCTGGCATCAACGTTTTATACATATCTACATTTTAAATGTACATCAACTTTTTAGGCTTAGTATTCGTGAAGCGGTTTTTACTCGTGCTCACAGTAATTTCGGCAGAATTGCGCAGCTGTTATGGAAATGCAGATAAAACATTTTCCTATATGCGTACAGCCACAGCGGGTGCGTTTTTTTGCAATTGCCGCTGCATTGCCGCGTGGTTTTGCATTAAGGGTTCCTTAGATTGTACGATTGATCTGCAATGAGATGATTCATTGTACTTTTTCTATTTAAATGACCCCTACACCCTTTTATGAGTCTTGCTCAAAACTGCGGTCTCGTGAGTTTATACCTGCGGGTGCCGGTAAAAACCGCTCAATGAATTCTTAGCCCTAAACGTCTGAGGGAAATGTCAGCATTTCAGCTAAAAGTGAGGTCCGCTCGCGCTAGTTATCACGTAATTAGAAAGAAATCTGGTCCCATTTATTTTATCTGTTGGAAGTGAATTAATTCTACAGATTTTTTGCTTGCATTGAATGAATAGAGGCTTCCCCTATTAGGAGGTAGACTAAAAGACATGTAATTAACAGGGTAGTAAATAAAAACAATTTCATTTCAGACTTCGAAACATACATTCCAGTGAGAGACTAGGCCAAAACACGCTCAAGCTAGATGAAACCACCAGTGAAGCCCATTCCGAGAGGAAAAAGTTTTTTCGTCACCAAAAAAAGTACAACAGCAGAGAACGAGATGAGCCGAAGAAATACGAAGTACCAGTCCATGAGTTTGAGGAGAAGTTTGAAGTGAAGCCGCCGGCTAAAGATGACGTGAATAAGACTGATGTCAATCCTTTTCAAGGCTGGTTTTTTCGGGACTCATCAGATGATCTAGATGCGATGGAGAGTCAAGCGTATAGTTTAAATGTTACTGCAGTAAGTATTTTTCTGATTGAGGCACTAGTAGTTACCAAAATTGGTCTCAGTTTATTAGATATCGGGTATAGTAAATAATATATGGTTATTTTTAAGGACGTGATTTTTTTAAATGTAAATTTCACGACCGAAACAACCAATGAACCTTAGTGCAAAAGTAAAACACCTAGCGAATTCTTCACACACGATAGCCTCTTTTGTCTGGTCCTCAGGTGTTTTGTAGCAAAATCAATTCATCTGTTCCAATCATAATCTCTTAGCTCATCTTTTGATCAAACATTCCACCAGAAAAAGCTTTGAAATTCCGAAACTCTGAAAACTCCGAAACAAGAAAATGCCACTTTGATCGATCCTGCACTAATTTTGCTAATCATTTGCCTCAGACATTAACCTATTCAATTTTTTTATTTCCACAGCCCAACAAAAGACACCGCTCAGCCCGAGCCGCCACCAACAGAAAGGAACGCATCTGGGAAAATGGCGTCATACCTTACGAGATTGATGGGAACTTCAGCGGAGCCCACAAGTCCTTGTTCAAGCAAGCCATGAGGCACTGGGAGAACTTCACGTGCGTCAAGTTTGTGGAGCGGGACGGAGACCTGCATAAAGACTACATCGTGTTCACTGAGCGGCCTTGTGGGTAAGTGTAGAACAAACTTAGCGATAAACTCGTCGTATTTGCTTGTCATCACTGGTTGCGTCCAAAGCCGGAGCAACATGCGTCCATAGTCCACGATTTGGGAATACTAACTAGCTGTAGCCCGCGGTGTTACCTGCAGCTTGCTAGGATAATTTCACATTCATACAACATCACTTGTGTTTGTTCAGACACTGAACCAACACAAGTGTTCATCACATGAATGTATTTCCAGGTTATAGGAAAAATGTATTAGTGTATGAACACTAAAAATAATAACTAAATTTTCAGAAGGAAACTTAATTTACTTTTATCGATTTTCCCATGGGAATAAGATAGTTTTCCTGAAGTAAAATTTAGTCTATATAGTTAATCCAGAGCATCAGGTAACTACGTAACAATTCATTTCGTGCGTAGTCGTTTTATTTCGTTCCAGAATCATAATCTCGACAACTGTTTTTTTTATTGATAGGCTAACGTTTTTTTAACCACAATTGCACCTGATGGAAAGCGTCGATGAGGTCTAGTATGTTACGCGTTTACCTAGAAGATGTCTGTTCACTCTTGCCTGTGAGTTTTTTTCATATACTTAATTAGTTGTAAACTTTGTGGATATGTGCAATAAAACAATATCTCTACGCTTCTCTTGACACAGACGCATAGCCTTGGAAATAGCGCTCTAATGGCTAATATTTAGCTCAGCTGCGGCTGCTCTTAATGTTCCACTAGACTCGTACTAGTTTACTTGCGCGTTTTATGCATTTTTAAGTGCCACTTCAACAGACTAGTGCGAGTGGGTTAAATGGGATAGAAAAATGATGGTGAAATTACTGCAGAGTTTAGCAATATTGGAAATACGAGTACCTAAGAAGCTAATGATTTAGAACCTGTAACCATCATCTACTTGGTCTGGATCCCATGTCTAAACCAACCCACGCCATGCCCTCCAGAGGTCAACAAATTAAAACCAACCCACATTGCACCATAATGACGGTTCTATGGCTCATTTGGTAACTCATCCATCAGGCAGCAGCCGCCCTGCCCCATATGCCAAAGGCTTCATCTCAGTATGGAATGAGGCAACGTTGCCAGACGTCCCGTAACTGAGGGGATTGTCCCGCTATTTAAGCAAAATGTCCTGCGTGGGACAGGCTCAGTCTCCCTTTAGGAGGATTTGAATGGTGACTTTTTCAGGTAATTGAAGGTAGTAGTCATTTTCGTTTTGTCCCTTCCAAGCAAATTCCGCTGTTCCACTCAAATGGATTCAAAACCCCGCTTTCTTTTACTTGTAACTCTACTGGTGTTGCAGGTGTCTATGGGCGGTGGCCATCGCTTACCATCAGGTGTTCTGTCTTTTCGTCTGCCACATATCACATTAAAAAAATCTGCTATTTACGAGTATGAATCAGGTCAATGTACGAGATGTTGTAGGATATATCTAGACCTCAGAAGCATATGGGCGGATGTGTAGATCGGGCAAAATGTTTTTATTGGATAACTAAGATAAGCGTTTCTTTCTCTATCACTTTGAGATGTATTTCTATCCCTTTTCTGGGCTAAGATAATTTCGTGCATAATGTCGGTTCTGACAGCTTTTCTAAAATCATTCGAACCTTAAGGTCTAATTTACGCTTCCATCTCTTTGCGTCTACATTGCCGAATCTTTCTCAAGGCGGATTCAAAATTTGGCCCTTATGCTTTAATAATGTCATATATTTTTTCTCTAGATGCTGCTCGTTCGTCGGCAAGCGAGGCGGTGGAGCCCAGGCCATCTCCATCGGCAAGAACTGCGACAAGTTTGGCATCGTGGTCCACGAGTTGGGCCACGTGGTCGGCTTCTGGCACGAACACACTCGCCCTGACCGGGACAACCATGTGCAGATCATCAGGGATAATATTATGACTGGTAAGTTGTGTTTATACCTACTGAGAGAGAAAAAAAACTACTTACTTATATCTTGTGTGGTTATATGTTCTGTCGTCTGGCGGGTTGAGCTCGACTCCTATAGCCCCAACTGGACCATAGTCGCCCAAAATCGTGAAATGTGGAGAACGAGTAAGCAATGGTTCAGGAGTAGACACGATTAATAATAATATTTTCTGTACATTAACACCGTATCAGTTGATTACAAGGCCGTCACAAGGCCCTCAACACGTTTTGGAACTTAATTTTGATATTAGTTACCTTATTTTTTTACCAATAGATGGCGCTGCGTGTCGATTATATTGCACATGTATTTCCTCTTTTTGGATTACCTTAAAGCATTGCCGTTATTCATTTATTAACCTCTTTTTAATAAGTATAGAAGACTAATAAGGGTTAGTGGCAATTTCCGAAGAAAGATCCGTATAGCTAAGGTTTATGGTACACTTTCCTATTGTGAATGAGATAAGTACTACGCTTTTTATTTGAGAATACTCAGTTACTACGCAACGTATTGAGTTAGTAGGTATGTACAAAGAGACTTAGGCTGTAGGTCTATTTTCGCACGTCCTGTATTTTATGAAATTAAATTTTTGCGCCCCAGATTTCAGCTGAAACCATCAATTTAAGTTACAATGTAATAATGTAACTGGGCCAGGGCTTTTAGCAATACATTTCAGGTTATTATGTTCAGGTTGTAGGTCGTTATTTGCATGTTAAGCTCTGATATGAACTAATCGTTTGGTTAAGCAATTTAACAATACATATTTTTATAGTGAGTGCAAAAATTTTCGACGTATTTTGAAAAGTCGTGGAATAATGACGCACCTTTGATTGATTAACGGCGCAACTGTCGAAAATTATATAAAATAAAAAATGCGCCAAGACACTTAGACCAATCAACCTGGTCTCAAACTTAGGGCAACCCCTGCACTATGAGTAACAGGTGACGATAATTTAACTAAACACCCAGACCCAGGAAAATATTGAAAATGTAGTTTTCTAAATTGACTTGACCGGAGAATTGAACCTTTCGCATAAATGAATTAAGTATGCAAAATTGGAGGAATATTTTCATTATTTCTGCTTACTTAACTCATTTGTGCAATTTTTGGACAATAATCGTGTCTTTGCGGTTCAGTGAGTAACGTATGCAAATAATGTTTCTGGTTCTGTTTCTGTTTCTTGTACAGAATGGTTTGTAGAAATGATGTCAAATACGCATTTATAGGCAAGCGTGGCGATTAAGCTTAATCCCGTCATACTAGCGATGACTTATAAATAAATAATAATAAATAAATTGAGACAACATCACATACATTGTCCTAGTCCCAAACTAAGGTTTTCCCTTGTATTATGGAAACCAGAAACAACGAAGGAACTACAAACACCCAGACCCAACACAAATATCTGTTTCATCAACAAACATTTGTGTTGGTGCGGGAATCGAACCCGCGACCCTTGCGTCTCAACCGGCGTTCAAACCATTGCGCCAAATGGGTCGTCGAACTTGATTTCTATGATGGAAGTCCTTGCCCTGAAGTGGGACAGTATATCATAGGTTGATACTTTTAACTACATATCTCTATTATGTAGGTCATTGCGTTACACTTAAGTGAATTATCCGATGTGTACAGGAAGTGGTATCTGTTTCTCCCAGGCGAGGGCTGATTATGCGTCACGTCACCCTGGCGTGACGTGCTCAATGTACGAGTGTCACCTTCTGCGTAGGGGCAATCTTACACCATGGTGTAACAACGGGTGATTACAAATATTTAAATGCGTCAGACAATCACACCAATCAACCTGGTCTCAATCTAGGACATCCCTTGTACTATGAGTACCAGATGGCGATAATTAATTCGCCTGGGGGCGTCAAACCAGAACACCCAGCTCTCAGCTATTATACGCCGTGCTCTTTTAACCGTCCTACTCACTTTTCGCGGGCTACGAGTAATACCGATGAAAATAAACCTTATTCCCCAAGGACTAAAATGGTTAAAATAGCACCGTTATTTTGCCAACAACAGCATATAAATAAATAATAATAAATTGAGACAACATCACATACATTGTCCTGACCCCAAACTAAGGTTTTCCCTTGTGCTATGGAAACCAGAAACAATGAAGGTACTACAAACACCCAGACCCAACACAAATATCTGTTTCATCAACAAACATTTGTGCTGGTGCGGGAATCGAACCCGCGACCCTTACGTCTCAACAAATAATCCAGACCCAACACAAATATCTGTTTCATCAACAAACATTTGTGCTGGTGCGGGAATCGAACCCGCGACCCTTACGTCTCAACATATAATCCAGCAAAAAAGATATGAAATGAATTGACAGCGCCACGATACTGGCCGCTTACGTCGTAGAGCATGGTAGCCCTCATTGGTTAATACTATGGAACTCCGTAATAGTTCCTCAAGAATAAATTTCATGACTTTATTGATAGAGTCCAACCTATACATTTTCCTATTGTCTTTTAGGAAATCGGCTACCTCAGGAAATATACAGGAAGTAGGTATACCGATGTCCTAAAAAAATGCTTATTTGAAAATTTAAAACTTTTGACATCGATTCAAATTAAAATTATTATTGCACACCCAAATCCGATTACTGGTAATAATTACAGCACATAGCGGTGTGATAGAGGGCTGGATCTAAAGATTCGGGAAGACATTTGTAATGGAATCGGGTCAAGTATGGCATATTGTGAGCGAAGAGTGGCGCATTACTGATACGCACTTTACGTACAACGTAGCGCCACAGAGGAAAAAACACAGCTAGACTATGCACAAGGCAAGCGGATTACGCCTAATCCCACCATAGTAGCGATGACTTGATTTCTATGAGAGTCTATAGGCTGATACTATACTTTAAAAAAATGCGCCAGATATACATCATCATAAGACCAATCAACCAGGTCTCAAACTAGAGCAACCCGTGTACTATGAGTACCAAGATGACGATAATTAACTGAAGGAAATGGTACGATACGACACGTCGACAAAGGTACATCGTGCTGAGTACTAGCGTAATCGTAACGTAGGTACGATGCGTTTCTTTGCTCGTTATAAATTCTCAGTGCACCTACTAGCCAGGCTGAACTATCTCTCTCTATACTAGAAACTATTTAAACCAGTCTTAACTTTGTAACATTAGTCCTGCTACTGGATATTTTTATACTGCGTTGATAGTGATACGCACTCTACGTAGAGCAGAGCTCTAGGTAGAGTAGTGTCGTGTTTGATGGTAATCCACTAAGTGATCTTTATCAATCTTGTGTTGACGTTTACGTTTGCTGTAGGTGATGTGTCGGAAATAGAAGTGTTGTGATTACAGCTAAATTTTGTAATGGAATAGAGGAGAAATTACCACGTTTGTGATGTAATCTTTATCCGGAAATTTAGAAAGTCTCTATCGGGATACCGTTTTAACACGATGCTAAGCTTGTGATTTAATTTAATGTACTTATAATATATTGGATTGTATCAGTCTGTACCTTTGCCTAAATAAATAATTATGTTCAAATTAAGGTTATATAAAAAAGTTAAGTAAAGTATCAGCCTATATATTGTCCCACTGCAGGGCAAAGGCCTCCATCATAGAAATCAAGTTATCGCTACTATGATGGGATTAGGCTTAATCACTACGCTTGCCTAATGCGGATTGGTGATCACAAACCCGAGCTATGTTCGAAAAATTCGAAATATACTTTTGCTCGACCCGGGAATCGAACCCGGGACCCCTTGATCACGGCCCGGTACATAAACCACTAGACCAACGGGGCGAGTCAGCAAAAAAAAAAAAGTACCTAATTTAACCAATAAACTACTAAAGCAGCAATAAATGACTTATTTTGCTAATCATATAATATTTTGCTTCTGTCAATACAATTATTTGTCTTTCAAAAATATTAGTACAACAGTATTTTCTTTCTAATTATGTTCATCAACATAATTCACGCAAAAGAGAGAGCAATTCCTAATTAGCGTGTTTTATAAATAATTTTGATTGTATAGTGTAAGTACACCTAAAAGTTAAATAAATTGAGACAACATCACATACATTGTCCTGGCCCCAAACTAAGGTTTTCCCTTGTGCTATGGAACCAGAAACAACGAAGGTACTACAAACACCCAGACCCAACACAAATATCTGTTTCATCAACAAACATTTGTGTTGGTGCGGGAATCGAACTCGCGACCTTTACGTCTCAACCAAACGTAAAAGTTAACTCCAACTTGCGTGTCACAAAACACGCAGGGCCAATAAATCGCCTCCAACGAGACGTGTCACACTTGACCGCCGAATTAGCCAATTACGTCGACCACTTTCAGATAAAGTCGCCTAATTTCTTTAAATCACTTTTTAGGCCAACGACGTGTAGCTTAATAAGGGCTTACATTAGATCTACTCGTAATTCAGGTCAAAGAAAATTGGACGTATATTAAATTGATTACCTTTTATATGACAACGTAATGGCAACAGAAATACGACACAGATCGTGAAAACTGGACTAGTATATAAGTTCGTTCGTCTGCCACAAAAAAAGACTATAGCCGTCCTTGCTGAAACTCATAATAATAAAGCTCATAATAATAATACTTCTAGACGCTATTCACTAGAAATCTTCAATCACTGTCATCTCGATGTTATATAACTGAAATGTTAACAATTATCATTGTTTGTCGAGCAACTGACTTTAGGTAAGACGGCAGCAGGGTTGCCAGATGCCAAAACTTTTCTTTTTTCTCGTAGTACCAGTGATGCCAAAGGTGGACCGACGATATAGTGAGGGCCGCGGGAATTCCTTGGATACGGATGGCACAGGAAAGATCTGTGTGGATAACATTGGGGGAGACCTATGTCCAGCAATGAACATCTATTGGCTGAAATGATGAATGATGATGCCAAAATTCTCGTAGTTTCAAAACAATACTTGAAATATACGGAAGACCAGCGTCTGGGAGTCTTGGACACATTTTTTTATGCTTCAATTTATCGTTTAATTATGTTCATACTGAATAAATATTTTTCTTTTTCTAGTTCTTTCTAAAGGTATTCAAAAATGCGTCCTTACTCGTTATGTAACCTACTTGTTAAAGTAATGTAAATGAAACAATAAATTTATTTAAGGTCTAATAATAACATGCTTAAATTCTAATATAGTCCCTATTATGTGCTGAATAGATAGATTGTTGCGTGAAAAGATTTAATCCATACTAATATTATAAATGCGAAAGTAACTCTGTCTGTCTGTCTGCTACTCTTTCACGCCAAAACTACGCAACGGATTTTTATTGCAAAAAGGGTTTGTAAGGGGTTGAAAAGGGGGTAAAAAGTTACTTTTCCACGCGGACGGAGTCGCGGGCGGCTGCTAGTCTATTGATTATTATCTTACGTAGGTCGTACAAAAGTGCACGACATTTTTGTTATATTCGTACTTCATACATAAACTGAATTTTGTATCAACACGATAATTTTCGTACGTCTGCCAACCCTGGACAGCAGCCAACTTAGAACCAAGACGAACCAGAGCTTAGAACAAAGCCCTACAGGCTACAAGCAACAAAACCAAGTCTTAGTTAACGAAATATTGATGACTTGCAGGTTCCAAACAGTCTGGCTAAGAATCAAACTAAGAACTTATAGTGTATGTGGTATAGTTATGGGCGTTGTCAGGGTTACGCTGTGAGTTGTGATTATTTGTAATGGCTAGTTAACGGAGGTTTTCTTTACTTTCCCAAAAATACTTCAGAACCCAGTAAAGTGTAATGTGTAGCGCACCTTGCTCTTAGGTTGGGCTAGTAATATAAGCGAATTAGTAAGTTATTAAATAGTCTTAACACATCACTTGTCTCATTAAGACACACCACCAATCCACCAATGCAAGCTAGGTGACCCTGACAAGTTTACAGTGCGAGCGACTACCTAGCCAGTAAACCATAACTCGGCTATGACCGTAGGTGACTCTAAACTTTGTGACGAATAGGCCGGATCAACTGGAGTGATACCACCTCACAGATAACCGGCGTGAAGCAGCGCTTATGCTGTTTCGCTGGAAGGTAGAAGACCTTATATTAGGGGAAGGGGAACTCTACTGCAGTTGTGGGTGTCCATGAGCGATGGCCATAGATTTCCTACCATGTCGGTTGATTCCTTTGCTCGCCAGCCAAGTATCAAAATATTTTCTAGCTAGCTCCAGTTACTTCCAAGTGAAGTCCAAATAGTACGAATTCCTGCATACATATTACCTACGTTAACTCGCACTATGTAAACCAGTCTTTAGAGTAAATCTTGAACAAAAGTTAGGTAATTAGTGTACTAAATTTAACCCTCGAACACTAAAGACCTTCAAGTCTTTGTAATTAGCAATTTGGTTGCCTCGGTGGCGCAGTGGCTTGTGTAGCTCGTACTTTAAAGCATTGACTAAGCTTTGGGTCCCGGATTCAATCACTAGTTTGGGTATTTTTTATAATATCAGAGTTTATTGTGTCGGATCCCTCATTGGTCGTGTCACACTGGTGTCCCATTGAAATATCATCATCATCAGCAACCCACGCTCGTCCACTGCTGGACATAGGTCTCCCCTAATGCACGCCACCGCTCCCGATTTTCGGCCACTCTCATCCAGCTCACTCCAGCCAGCCTTCGAATGTCGTCATCCCATCTTGTGGCATTGAAATATCCTGATAGGGTAATGGAGAGTTACTTTAAGTCTTGTGCTCTTATTCATCAACCAATATTTTTATTGCATTCTCATATGTGGTACAATATGGTTTTTAATTATTTTAGTTATAATATGGACCCTGTCGATGGTTGATTTCCTGCGTCGAATCGGCGTCAAAATTTCTACCTGATTTCTGTTAAGAAATTCCTGCGCCTGAGTACCGAAAAAAACGTCACGACCCAATCAGAGTTTTTCTCCCTTTTTCAACTGATCTCTAAGCCGTTTGGTCGTGTCATACTGGTATGTGAACTCTTAACTACTATTAACTAAGGATGAGAGAATAGAGAGTGAACTTGTGTCTGCACACACACTTGTGCACCATAATAATTTCCTCCGGGAATAATTCATTAGGATGATGGATGATTACTTAAACTAGGTATTGTAGTATACCGAACAGCAAAACAAACAAAAGTTCCGATGAGAAATCTTGTAAATCAAAACTTACTTCGAACACTTCGTTGCGTGGGCGCTGACCTTTATAAGAAAGCCTAACTATCTCGGATTCTCCACATCCGGCCTTTTACAATCTATAATCCCGTTAAGTAGTAAAAACACATTCAAAGAAAATGGGATGAATGAATGAAAACTTTATTTTATTAAAGAGCGCGTTTAAAAATAAATCGCTGTTTTAAAAGAAAGAGTCAACTATGGGCTAATCATCATCATCATCAGCAACCCCGTTCTCCTCGTCCACTGCTGGACATAGGTGCCCTCCACCAATGTACGCCACACCGCTCCCCGATTTTCGGGCACTCTCATCCAGCTTCACTTCAGCCAGTCCTTCGAATGGTCCGTCATCCCATCTTGTAGCAGGGGCGTCGTATGCATAATGTGACCTATGTATTTAAATAGCTTTAGACGTCTTTTACCACAAACACATAAAGTAACTGAATATTAGATATACTAACAATCTCACAAAAACAATGCACTGAACAAATCATCAATACACTATCTCAGAGACTAAACAAATTAACAATACATACATTTGTAATTTCGGTCGGATGGGTATTCAAAAAGCCAAAACTGACTTTTATTTGTTAACAGTATAGGGGTCAGATTTCTGTGGCGAAGCTTGAAGGAGCCTTACGTAATCTAATATATAGACAAAGAAAGACGGACTTAGCTGACATGGATAGCGCAGCCTCCTTAGCTCGCGATATTGGTCACTGGTATTCTGTTTATTTTTTCTACTTCGTCTTATTATAAAGAAGCCTATATCGAAGCTATTCATTGACCCAAACCTTCACCCTTACGTACCAATAATTATCTCACAAGATTAATTAGATTAATACAGAAAATTAATAGTCCCGTACACATGATAAATATTTACAGCTACAAGATAAAGCTTCTTAAGTAGTATTATTGAAATATTAAGTTTGTTTCTCAGATCTGATAATAACAATTTGCGGTTTCTAATATTAATCAAATTATTTATCGTACTTAACTGTAATACAAATAACACAAAATTTCGTAATGTTTTTCTTTTCATCCTATAGGGGGTAGACGAGCAAACGTATCTCCTGATGGTAAGCTAAGCTAATACCACCGCCACCACTAGAGAAGTCTCTAATGCGCTGTTGATCTTTATACAGGGTGTATCTGTGAACATTTACATCCCTTTAACCACGTGTTCTAACAACCATTCTACACAACATTTCTTCTATGACTTGTCAAAGTCGGTCACGGAATGGTTGATAGAACATGTGGTTAAAGGGCTGTAAATGTTCCCAGATACAATCTGTAGAAACAATACGGTCTCTTTCTAAGGGTTGGGGGTAGTTTCCATTACAATATCGTCGAATCAACGGATGCTTCGTATATTTATCTACTAATTGAAAAATCACTTATATCCCAAAATATAATTATTTCAACTTTTTGCACTGTCAGAAACAGTACCGAGAACCCAAGGGTTTGTTTACTCAATAGTTTTGTTGATTGAACCAATCACAACTTTACACAATTATAGTTTGGTCAATTATGAATTTTAATGGACACACTGTACCAATTCATAGAAAAGGCTAACAGTACCAATATACTTAGTAGTATTCTTAGTGATTATAATGGATATTATCTATTTTGTTTAATCACTAAAAAGATATCGGTAAAAGTTATTTTACCGATATATAAGTATACAATACTTATCATATAACTTACATAGGTAACTGTTTATTTTTACTGACTGTTCCGATGGCATATTTAGTATTGACCCTGCCTCATACGCCAAAGCCCAAAAGTCGTGGGTTCTATCCTCACTAAGGACAGACATTATCTGATATCTGTAACACAAGTTCTTACGGTCATGTGATGGTGTGTGATTGTATTGTTATTTATAGCAAAAATCATATTTTATAATTTTTATGTGTTGTAACTCTAACATAGATAGTTTCTTTTGACTCAAATAGAAACCCTTTTTTTTTCAAAGACAGTTTTACGGGTGGTGACAGTTGCTTAAGTACTAACTATGAAATTAATGATCAGTCTGTCCCTTATCAAAAAAAAAATAGAGATCCACTCAGGGGGTTAAACTTTATTTAATTTAAATACACGAGTATCAAAATACGAATTTTATTAAAAACAATAAGTTGCAAAACTCAAATTTGAGCAGTTAGCTTTCAGTTTGTTTCGTAGTTTACCAACTTTAATAAAATTGCAATTAAGTTCGACCTAGTTTCAGCTTTTACAAACCTTTAGTTTCAGCTGAGCAGATGATTTTAAAGTCGAATCAGCAGTACTTGGATCTTGCGTTCAATTGTAAACCAAATACCGTTTAACATTTTAGATGAAACTGGAAATGGACCTATGTAAGCAGAAAACACAATAGACGTAAAATAAAATTACGTTTAGCTTAGCGCAGTAGTATTTAGCTTAGCGCCGGTTGAGACGCAAGGGTCGCGGATTTGATTCCCGCACCAACACAAATGTTTGTTGATGAAACAATTTGTTTTGCGTCACATTACACATATTATTAGAAAATTATTTATTCAGTATATTAAGCCCATACAGAACATTTAAGAATATCAAATATGTAATCTACCGCTGTTTCGAAATGTCTAAGTCTACTGCAGAAAAACCAGCAAGAAACATAGTAGTTACTTTTTTCAAATATTATGATCATTACAATCATAATTAGAAATACCTTCGTTTATATACTAAAGAATGCTTTCTTGCATTGATTGATGAAAAATGACTTCTCTGTGACATAATAGGATTTTGAGTTACATTTCATTCACTTTTAATGGGGAAGAAAATATAAATCTTTAATAATGAACGAACATTTTTATTACATCAAACCTATATTGTCCAGTTACTGGGCAAAGCACGGGTGTTCTTGAAACTTAGTAGAAATTTGTGAAAAGCAACTCATAACAAACTTAAATGTAAATAAGTAAGTAAATTACGAATAAATAAATGTTAGTTTAATGGCCAGATTTGGCTATGCCTAACCATAGCCGAATGCGAAGTATTAACGCAGCGAGCATGACCCAAGGTATCTCACAACCTGTCATTCTAATTCATTCTCGAAGTTGTGTATTTTTTATTTTCTAGGCATGACCTTGTTCTAGTGGTTTAAGTATCGCTCTGTGATCTCGGCCGCTCCAGGCTCCAACCTTACGAAGTTAAATCCGTCGCCTATGGAAAACGCGTTTTTGCTACTATAGCTCTTAATACCCTCATAATATCAACGAATATTGCTAAAACTTCCACCTCTGCCCGCAACACAAAGCATCCCAACTATTCGGGACCCACATGCAGAAAATGCAAAAACCCGCCGGAAAGCTAAGCGCTAAGCATAATCAGGTCATTGTTATAACATTTCTCAGACATAAATTACTGGAATAACTGAGCTGGCACTGCGCTAATATTCAACTAACTATTTAAATTAGATATCTCCACATTAAACGCAAGCCATTGCAATTTCGACCCTACACACACACGATAGATTCAATTTACAATTGGCGCCCTAAATTTCTATAATTTAAAGGAATCTAGACTTTAACAGACAGCAATAAAGTCAGGAGTGCATTAAATTTTATACGAAGCGTCTTGAAGGAAACCTCGAAAATTTCGAATAGTTGAAATTCTAACGGCGCTCTAAGATTAATAGTTTGAAACATCCTCTATAATTTAATAGGGATTTATCAAGCTCATTTGCGAGGTGACAAATTGAATAATCTTTTGGACAGGTGCGGAAACTTTTGCCGATTAAGTCAAGGATAATTTGATATTAAACTTTTAAAACTGGTACTCATTAGACTGATGGTTCAAATCTTTATCTTTGTCAAAGATCATGGTATTTTAGTCAGTTACATTCCTTAATCACTTGTTCTACCAAACATTTAGAACAATATTTTTTGTACGAATTCTTGATATTCGCATCATCAAATTTCAGCTTTTCATTCAAACAGACACGTGACTTTTATTGACTTGTTGACCAATCAATTTATGTTAGAATGGATAAGCCGACGCGGTCGCTAGTGTGTCAGACTAAAATAACATTCTTAATCATATTGTTTGGAACTCGATTTTTTTTTTCAACAAATGCTTCACAATGGATGCAATTCTTTACCGATACACCCTGTATATAAAGATAAAAATAGATAAGTTCAACATGTTGCTTACCACGTCTGCGTGACGCGGCCAACTCCATGAGCGGTAACGGGCCTACAACGAAACCATTCCATAAGGAACAAGATTCTCTGCACTTCTTAATTTCATTCAGCAATTTCTTTGCACTGCACCCCATTGCAAACACGTTGTTTTCTTTCCTTTACCCAAAGGTTGTCTGTAAGAAATCGCTACAAGCGATAAGTCCGCCTTATTGAACTGTTTATCGCTGTTGTTTCACTCGTGTATTCTATTTCTGTACAATAAAGAATATCTATTTATCTATTCTCAACTTGGTAGAACGCCCTTAAGGCGGATGGAGTGACGATCTGTGCAAGATGGCTGGCAGAGCTGGATCATCGTCATCAGCAACCCACACTCGTCCACTGCTGGACATAGGTCTCCCCTTATGCACGCCACTGCTCCCGATTTTCGGCCACTCTCATCCAGCCCACACCATCCAGTCTTCGAATGTCATCATTAAATCTGTCGCAGGGCGTTGAGGGCGTCCAACACTACGCTTACCGAGTCGCGGTCTCCACTCAAGGACTTTAAGGCTCCAACGGTTATCAGTTCTGCGGCTAATGTGACCAGCCCACCGCCACTTCAGTTTGCTAATTCGGTGGGCTATGTCGGAGACTCTGGTTCTCTGTCGGATTACATCATTTCTGATGTACGTACGCCCATGGACTGTGCTAATGATTCAGTCATGAATCCCGTTTCGTTGTAGGTCCTCGTGCCGGCTGTGGGGCGTCCGACCGCGATCGCGCTGACAAGGGTTTTGGTTAGGGTAAAAGCCCACACAATCAAGTAACAAGGTGACGGCCATAATGGTTTCCTCTGAATCAAAAAATGTGTTGTTTGTAATTCGGTCTGCCTAAGATCATTTTACGTGCTGAAATTGTAAGAAATCATTGACGCAAAGTTCAATACTTTATCGTAAAAGTAAAACTCAATGCTTCCGCAATTTGACAGGCAGGATGGTGCATTTAGTAATGACCCTGCTTCATACGCCAAAAGTCGTGAGTTCGGTCCCCACCCTGGACAAATATTCGTGTGATGAACACTTGTGTTAGTTCAGTGTCTGGGTGTAATAAATGTAGGTATTTAAGTTGTCTGATATCTGTAACACAAGTGCTTAAGCTACTTTTAGTACAGAGTCAGGTCAATGCTTGAGATGTTGTGTGATTTTTTTTATTTACCTATTTGTATGCAATGTGACAATTTCTGGGAGTGGAACCGAGCAGTTCATTTATAAGATGTAATCGTGTCCAAAGGAGGAGGGGATCTCTGGGCCCAAAATTATCAAGATGAAAAGCATCCTCAAAAATCGGTTATATTTTTGTAAAGAAACTCACAAAATACTAAACCATTTTACAATCCAGAATATTAGAAAACTTAAAAACATCGTATTAAACTAACTATCGATACAAAGCGAATTTGATGACTACACAATAATCGATAAAATGTATGAAAATCGTGTAAGCAATTGATAATCGATATTGTACCTAATCTATGAAGTACTCGGACTAATTAGAACTCTTCCGAGTTGAAGTATGAGGTGATGTATTTTTCTTTTTCATAAAGAAAAATTGATTTGACAGGTGTCAATAAAACGTTTGTCAAGAAAAGATGAATTTCATGTGTTTCAGCGATATAATGTTATTAATTTCAAAGTTATGGATGGCTTTTTATCACGGAGATAAATTATACAATTGGATATAATTTTGGGCTATGTGTCCCGTATAAGTACCTATACTTACCTATTATAGGTGAGTACCTTCTTAACCTCGCTTTTACTATTAATTCAAAAATCTCGATTCCTGGATTTGCCTAGTTTTCCTAAAATGTTTGTGGCGAATTTTTACTATGAATCTTTCATAATAAGGCATCTTTGATTTGTATAACACTTGAGCCCACAAATATATGAAACCGGTTTCGGTTTCCTTTAGGTCAAAATGGCGCCGACGCAATTTTTAAGAATAAGCACTAAAATTAGTTTACGTATAAGATATTTATTAATGCCTATTAAAAGGCTTTAGTTTTTTCCTTTATATGGAAACATTAGACCCCATTCGAATAAAAAAAAGAAAATTCTCAATCGGGAAGAAAGCCAGTTAAAAGTTGGCAGCGCACTTGTAACCCTGTGGTGTGGCTATGGGTGGTGGCAATTGTTTAGTGTCAGGTCTTCCGTCTGCTTATCTGCCACATAAAATTAAACTGCCCAGTAAAAATCTGCGTGATTGTACATTAAAAACAATAGTTAAAAAACGATTCCGATTATTTTCGATGGTTAAAAATAATGTTCTCAGAACGTCTTCTTCTAGACAGCACATTGTTTGAAACAATAGCATTTCTCGGCGATATATTGTCACTCCGGTGCCCTGAGGGAATACCTATTGCTGGCAAGAGGATATAAATTCATTGCAAGTATATTGGAACACATAGTTTTCACGCGGGACATCTATTGATTTGCACCGATTTCTGTTTGGTTTAGTTGTAAAAGTGTTTTGTATTGTTTTAGTAACATCTACAACTCGTCCAAAATATTCGTGGCGGTGGCCATCTTTGACCGGCAGCCATCAAATGTAGCTATAAACACTTTCGGCTATTTCAACATAAAAAATAATCAGTTACGTTGCACGATGCGACAAACAACCAAACAGAGAGATGTCAAACTTAATAACCGCCGTGTTGCTTCAAACTAGATGGAGTGACGAACTGCGCAAGATGGAAGGCAGGAGCTGGATTCGGCTATAAAAAAATATATCGGAGTGGCGAACATTAGGAAAGGCCTATGTCCAGCCTAGTGAAGTGCAACTTTTCCTAAGATTGACAACAAATGACCGCGGGGATATATAGGCTATATAAAAAATAATATGTTGGATTTTTTACTGTCACTAAAATGTTTAGTAAATAGATTATTATTTTAGTACTATGTGTATCAGGGTTTAACCGTAACATATACCTCGTTTCTTCGCCTCTAGCGTAAAAAACATAAACCAAGTAGGTACGGATGCTTAATTATAATTTTATTAATTCTTTAATTCCTTGAAAAATTAAATCTCCCCATATTTTCATCTCGCCTCTCAAGTTTATCCAAACAGAAGCTCTACTTAACGCAAAACGCGTCAGTTCTGAATTGGGGCAAAATATCTGCCTGCTTACTTTGCCCCGTAAATAAACAGCCCCAATCAGAGGGGTCTCGGCCAATTCCCTTCAAAAGCGGTTAATTGTTAACAAATTGGTTAGCGGATTTCTAGTGTAATTTAAAGCAATTATTTTGGGGAAACTGTGTAAGTGCCTAAACCCTGGTGACCTTGTAAACGAAAATCTAGGGCATCTAAAATTGTAAGTTGAATATTTCAAGCACGGGGCAATATGAACATGGAGGTCTGTGGTGCTATGGCCCTGCCGATAAACGGTACGATTTATCGTTAAAGATACCGATTGAAAACAGCATCGATGCTTACCTACGAATCGATATGATACTGTATGGTAACGTATTATTGATTTGAAACAAATTTGTATATGAAAAGGTAATTTCTAAAGATTAGGTTTAGACTTAGGCTTACAGGTACGATGCACTTATGCGATGTAATCGACACTCAACACTATCTATTCGAACATTTTGTAGCGACAATCAAGCTCCAAATAAAGTTGAGAATGGTCCTCAAGTTAATAGTATTTACAAATGCACATTCTAATATGAACTCTATTCCACAGGCCAAGAGTACAACTTCAACAAGCTGACAGCCGAAGAAGTGAACTCACTAGGACAGACATACGACTACGATTCCATCATGCACTACGCCAGGAACACCTTCAGCAAGGGGACCTACCTGGACACAATTCTACCTCTGGAGGTGCATGGGAAGAAGAGGCCGGAGATAGGGCAGCGGGTGAGGCTCAGCGTGAGCGACATCGCGCAGACCAACTTGCTATACAAGTGTGCTAGTGAGTATATTACACTACTATTTAAATCATTTATTTACCGCACCTCGCAGTGCGCCCTGCCCATTGCCACTTCAGCCACGCAATTCTTTGGGCTATGTCCCTGACCTTAAATCTCCTGCGGATCTCATCATTTCTGACACGATCACGCAAGGAGACTCCGAGCATAGCCCTCTCCATTGCCCTCTGAGTGACTTTGAGCCTCCTTAAGCGGCCCATTGTAAGTGGCCATGTTTCAGTTCCGTATGTCATCACTGGCAATACACACGCATTAAAGACTTTCGTCTTCAGACACTGTGGTAAATGAGCCGAAAATATGCTGCGTAGCTTCCCGGACGACGGCCGTTGGGGTGGAAAAGTCCTTGAGTGGAAGCCACGCGCAGGAGGCCGCAGCCGTGGCAGGCCTCCCACCAGCTGGACAGTCCATTGGATGCGGGTGGCACAGGACCGATCTGTGTGGAGAACTTTGGGGGAGGCCTATGTCCAGCAGTGGACGTCTTTTGGCTGAAATGATGATGATGATGACCAGGTAGTTAGGTAATAGGTACCAGGACCAGGATTCCCGGGTCGAACAATAGTATGTTTCGATTTTTTTTAACATAGCTCGGGTTTGTGATCACCAATCTGCATTAGTCAACCGTGGTGATTGAGCCTAATCCCATCGTAGTAGCGATAACTTGATTTCTATTTCTTGATTTCTCTGATGGAGGCCTTTGCTCTGCTCTCATTATAAAAAAAAACTGATTCACTTCGTACATTGAATATACCTACTTCTTATGCTTGTTGTACCAGTGTGAGGTATGGGTACCAACTCAGTGTCCGCTGTCCAAATAATACCCAGCACTATGAGCTCTAAACCCATTCGGCATTGCCTAAAAAGATTACTTTTCAACTTTCCTGGCAAAACTTCCTTACTGTCAAGGCACGTCAGCCTTGTGTCGTGGACATAAGCCGGAGCTATCGGACCCACATCACGGGCTGTCGGTCACGCCCGTAACAGGTTAATCTGTCGGAAAACTTTGCGGCCCTCCGCTTAACATTTGATTACATCAGAAGTTTTAACCAAAGATAAACACTCGTTAATCCGATGTAACAATTGGATTTTTGACAGTCTTGTTACAGGCAGTGGTAACGGGTTCGAATAAAAGGGTTTGTTTAAGATTGTTTCAATTGGTTCCAGCGCGCTATAATATAAACAATGTTAGTACTTAAATTCGGCAATAGATGTCGCTGTGCAAAAATACATCGCGCAAGCTTTTTGTTTTTTAGAAAAGTTTTAAATAAGACCTGGATTTTTAATTATACGCACAAAATAATATTTAGTTGATTATTAAATAACAAAAATATTTATTAATTATACAGATAGAAAATAGTAAAGAACCATTCAAGAGCAATTATATTATTCTGTCACGCACTTGGCCGGTGTTTTACTTCACGGGCCCTTAATATTAAGTAACTATTCTTTAATACGCACAAAATACTATAGTCCGAGGCAAGAAAGTGTAGTTATGACCTTGGGTGCGCAGAAACCAATTTTGATAGAAAGTCTTCTCTTTTACAAGTGCGCAAAATAACGGTCATCGCTATACTTTCGTGCCTCCAGCTATACTCTTATAACATTGCTACGACATGCTACGTAAAAAATGCTACGGGGCGCGGCTACGGACAGCCATTGCTGCTACGAACCGTAGCCACGCGTATTAATTTTCGTAGCGAAACTAAATTCCATACAAAGCTGTTGAGAAGTGTATTTCATTCGATTTACTTAGTAACCGCTTATCATCAGGTGATCCATTTGCTCATCTGTCACCTATCACATTGAAAAAATGGTTTTCGATTATCAACATAAATACATACTCACGCTGTATTTTTTGTAATAATTAACTTTTCTGGCAATATGGAACTATTAATGTTGTTAATAATACTATGAGCAAGTACTGACTAACAATGAAAATGAGAGTCTCTCTGTACATTCACACTTGATTTTTAGGGGAATTTCGTTTTTTTGTGTAGGTATACTAGAATTGAACTTGGACTCTTCCGCGATTCCGATACGCTCAAAATTTTTATCTTCAAAGTATTGGTATAGAAAATAAAGTGGCATAACTTATCTTCATTGAATTAGAGATGAAACCCTTGCTAACTTAATTGGTGGTCTATTCATAAAATTAATCAAACGCGGAGCCCTTATAATTCTGCCCTTTGATAACGATATTCCCAGATTTCGAATCTCATCAAAATTATGATAATCGGAACTTAATTGAGCGTGTTATACGGTTCGCAAATAGATAAGTCAAATTAATTGAGAATTACCCTCTTTAGGGTTCCAAAGCCAAATGGCACAAAACGGAATTCATGAGGGTTTCCATTAGGATTCGGCATGTCTGTTTGTCCGTTCGTCCGTAATTATGGTATGGCACCCTTCAAACGTTCGAAGTTCGACTCGCATTTGGCCGGTATTTTTATATATGCTAAATTTCCAAAATTATAGTGCTTAAGCAAAAACGCTAGTATAGCTGGCGGCATGAAAGAATAGCGATGACCATTAGTTTGCGTACTTGTAAAAAAGAAGACTTTCTACTAAAATTGGTTTCTGCGCACTCAAGGTCAACGCTATTGTTTCATGCCGCAGACTATATTAAAACGCCCTTATAAATATACCTATTACATTACCTTTCAAATTAAGCCTGAGTATTAAACTTAGATCTAAATAGAAGGAAATTAATTCATACCCGCGTACTTATTATAATATACGACTACCTACACCCCTTTGGTCTGAAGGCCACGTATAAAACATTGGCAGTTAAATGCCCTGTGTGTAATAAAATTCTCTTTTAGTTACTCAAATATCCTTTTACAGAATGTGGCAGGACTTTGCTTGGCAACTCAGGCTGGTTCAACTCACCAGGCTGGGGTACTGAGACACCCCCTGCGACCCCCGAGCGCTGTGAGTGGCGCATCGTGGCGACGCATGGCGAGAGAGTCGTGCTCAACATTACTGGTGAGTCACTGTCTAATGATATCATCAAACATTTCCCGCACGATTCCCGCAGCGGTATTTCCGAACCGGTACGACATCCAAATCTTCAAGAATCGAGCCTATACCTTCCTAAAGGGCCGGCAACGCATCCGCACTCCTTCTGGTGTAGCTGATGTCCATGGGCGGCGGTGTTCACTTACCATCAGGTGACCCGCTGGCTCGTTTGCCTTCCTATACTATAAAAAAAAACCTAAAGTGGTAGAACGCTTTTAGCAACTTATTGCGGTGCATCTCACTAGGCCGGGGTACAGAGACACCCCAGCCTTTCTTGAGCGCGGTGGGAGACGCAAAGAAGCGACGCATGGCAAAAGTGTTACTCAATATTACTGGTGATTCACTGTCTAATGATATCATCAAACCTAAAGCGGTAGAACGCTTTTAGCAACATATTGCGGTGCATCTCACTAGGTGGGGGTACAGAGACACCCCAGCCTTTCTTGAGCGCGGTGAGAGGCGCATAGTAGCAGCGACGAATGGCAAAAGTGTTACTCAACATTACTGTCGAGTTACTGTCTAATGATATCATCAAACCAATAGAATGCAGCAAAGCGCTGCTTGGCATCTTAGCCTGGTGCAACTCTCCAGGTTGGGGTACGGAGACACCCCAGCCACTCCTAAGCGCTGTAATAGCGTCTCATGGCCAAAAAATCGTACTCAACATACTGGTAATTCAGTCTGTTACCAGAACAGATAAGTAATATTTATATTGCTATCGAGTTTTTTAACATTAATAAAAATAAAAATGTTTATTCAGTTAACTTATTATCTCAAACAAAACACATGAGCAAAACAAAATATAATATAAGTACACAAGAATGTTAATTTGCCTAAACTAGGATGCCCTATGTTTCAAGCTAAGAATAGGTCCTACAAACGTGTGTGTGTGTGTGTGTATGTGTACATGAATAGTACTAGTTAGGTAAAACCGTCGTTCATTTTGCAGCCGCTTTAATATAATAGGTTTTCAAGAGAAACACATATCCATTTTATAATCAACATAGAGTTTAACAGCATAGTTGGTCCTAGATTTTTTCATCCAAAATCTGCGTGGTCCGGCAACTAGAATATTTAGGCCCCAAAACAACGTCGGCGTCGACAGATGGCGAAGCTTCTTGTTTGCAACTATTTTGGATCCGCCTCAACAACTTGTGAGGACCGCATTGTTTCTGTGAAGACGATTTGTTAGACCCAGAAGTTACTAAATTTCTAGTATTAAGAGTTTCTAGTAGGTATTAAAAGATTTTTGCGCGATTTGGCAAACAGATTTGATTTTGTTACCATTTTAAGTGCATATACCATTTTTCAAACTTACAAAATATGACGTTGGCATCGTTTTTACGTGTTTCGTAAGGTTTTGTATTTATGTCAGACGAGGTATAACGTTTCGAATTGTCAACTATACGCTCGCCAAAGGGCTTGTGTGTATGCATTTATCATTTTTCAATCAATAAAATGACTTTAGGTTTTTTAACCAAGCTATTTCCGATTAATTTTCATAACTATATTTCAAAAGGATTGGAAGCACTGTAAATATAAAATTCGATTCCCATACTGGACAAACATTCGAGTGGCGAACTTGTGTTTGTTCAATGTGTGGGTTTAATATTTATATATTTATTTATTTGGGAAACAAACGATTACATAAAACGTAAAAATATTTAAATTACTAGCACATAACGCCCCGTTGGTCTAGTGGTTTAAGTACCGGGCCGTGATCTCGGGGTCCCGGGTTGGAATCCCGGGTCGAGCAAAAAAAAATGTTTCGAATTTTACGAACATAGCTCGGGTTTGTGATCTCCAATCCGCATTAGGCAAGCGTGGTGATTAAGCGATGACTTGATTTCTATGATGGAGGCCTTTGCCCTGCAGTGGGATAGTATATAGGCTAATACTTTTTTTTTACTAGCACATAAATCAGTGAAGTTTCCACATAAAAGGTATTTAAGTAATTATATATTTCTAATTCCTCTTTTTTCTGATATCTATAACACTAGATTTCAATGTTCTGAACCCTGAAAACCATCTGGAAGTAAATACAAAATAACTAGGCTCCTACATCGAGTGGCTTATATAGGTAGGCTCCTTGTATTTATTAAGGCCGTATCTCAAATCGATTTTTCACCATCGGTACCCTATAAAAGGCCAGCAGGCACTCCAACTGTTTGCTAAGGGCTCCGGGCCCAATTTCACAATAAGGGCCCACTCGAGGTTCCCCAAAATTGTAACTATGGCATTTTGCGTCGGAGATTTTCAACTTTGTTGCTATTTGAATATTGGAGGCCCTAGATAAAAGTATTGTGAAACAATTTTCACGTAGATTTTAGTGGGTTATGTGGATTTCTGTGTGGCAACTTTGTTTAATAAATTTACTGTGACGCAATTCTAATTTTGTTTTTATACTGTCATAGTTACATAGTTTTTGCTCGACCCGGGAATCGAACCCGGGACCCCGAGATCACGGCCTGCCGGTACCTTAAACCACTAGACCAACGAGGCGTTAAAAACTATGTTTCGAATTTTTCGAACATAGCTCGGGTTTGTGATCACCAATCCGCATTAGGAAAGCGTGTTCTATGAATGGAGGCCTTTGCCCTTGCAGTGGGACAGTATATAGGCTGATACTTACTTTTTACTGTCATAGGCAACAAACGCAAGCCTCACAGAAAACCGTCATGAAACAGCGCCTGCGCTGTATTTCGCCAAATGAGTAAGGGTACCGGGGAGCCCAATTGAGGGGAAAGGGGGTTAAAGGTTGGTAACGTACTTGTGACTCCACAGGTGTTCCGGCACACACACACACACAGGTCTATGGGTGTCGGCAATCGCTTGCCATCAGCTGATGAGGTAATCCGTCAGCTAGTCTGACATCTATCACATAGAAAAAACGTTCAAGGCTAGGCAGCAAGGCACTTGATGCTAAGTAATTACCGCCGCCCATGAACGTCTGTGAGATCAGGAAGTCGCTGATGCGTTGCCGACTTTTTAGAAAAGATCCGCTCTTATTCGTTTTTTCCTCTACTACAAAAGTTGGAATTAGTTCCGATTTTCTGTCTGTTTTTGATTCGTTCGCTGGCATGGTAGGTATTTAAGTTGAATTATAATACCTAACAAAACAGGATATTTGCACACCCTTATTGGTAAGTATCTACACGTCAGCAATTTTGCGGATCATTTTCTAAGCGTGACTTACAATGTTCATATTGTGTGATATCGTTAGGTAAATTCATAACGACAAGGTTTCAACTGCGTACGGGTATCTTAACCCATGTACCCTGTCATATTAAAGGGCTAGTACCTCGTGCAGGTTTAAGAGGTACCGGTGAGGGGTGTTCACACAAACGTCTTGTGCCTTGACCCCATACGGTTTAATAAAGCCTCTCTAGTGATGTGACACAAGGTGTCTTATACAAGTGACTCGAGTGACATCGGAAAATTTACTTGAATTTTGTCGAATTCACTAGAGGGCCTAAACGAACCGAATCGGAGTTTCCCCCTCCCTTTCATAAGCGCTGCGTGTCACCTTTGTTTGGCTGCGACAGAAATATTCTCATTCGTTAAGGGACGGCTTCATTTAAGCCAGGTGGCTTATCAGGGCGACATAATACAATGTCATTATATACATTATTGACATTGTCCGAGGAGACTTCGTGAGGTAAACTGTACGTTTCAGATGATTTCTGAAACATGTACTCAACCATGATCATAAACATGTGACCATGGTCTGGGTGTTCTGGGTTGACGCTCCCAGTTAATTATCGTCACCTGGTACTCATAATATAGTACAGGGGTTGCCCTAGTTTGAGACCAGGTTGATTGGTGTGATTGTCTGGCGTATTTATTTTATTTATTCATTCATTCATAAGCGCTTCTTGACGACCCGTTTAGCGCAATGGTTTGAGCGCCGGTTGAGACTTAAGGGTCGCGGGTTAGATTCCCGCACCGACGCTTCTTGGTACCTATTACCAGACTCCCAAATCCCGAATCATGTCCAAGCGTAAAGTAGCGGTAGCTGTTGACGCAACCGGGCATTACAAGACGAGATGAGTGAATTCAAAATGATGCTGACTCGTCCCTTCACTACTACCTCTTAGACCCGTCTTTGTGCGGTGTGGAGACAATAACCTGCACTTTAAAACAATGTGCTTTGAAATTACGGTTTATTATGAAAAGGAAATTAATTATCTGATAACGTTAGGGAACTAGCAGTATTGAACATAGTTTTGGTACTTTTATGTTTAGATAGACAATTATTGTTTTGTGGCAAATAGCCCGTTTTTAAGTGATATTAAGTATTTTAAGCAAGATCATTTAAGCGGCGGACCCAATTTTACGTTTTTACTTGTTCGATTTGCCACTCATATCATTCTTTCGTGAGATTGAAGACTTATTCTACACTGGTGATTCCGGTTCACTTACGTATATTCACGATTTTTTTACTCCGTCCGTTTGTTTTTATTTATACCGTGCCCGGACCCTCAGAAGACCGGCGTAAAGCAGAGCCTGCGCTGTGTTTCGTTGAGTAAGTGAGGGTACCGGAAGTCCAATTGAAAGAAAGAGGGTTTAAGGTTGACAGCGCACTTGCGCTCTAATCATGTTGTAGATATCTATGGGCGGCGGCAGTCGCTTACCATCGGGTGATCCGTTTTCTCGCCACCCCCTAACATATGAAAATAAAGATTTGAAATATCCAGTCATGATCGGATTCGAACCTAACATTTCCCGTTAAAAGGCATTCTCATCCACCGAAGATAGAATGATTTTGCTTACTTAAATGCTGAATAAGTACCTACATATATTGAACCGTCAAACGCAACACGAAATAATATCAAAATGAAATTTAACGCGAGACCCGTCGATTAAGCGAACCGACGTATGCAACACAAATGACGGCAACATTGGCGGGTTGACAATTCATATAATTGTAAACTTAATTAAATTCGTGTCAATCCATCGCCGCTCGGTGACAAGAGAAATCGATTAACTTTGTAAGTATTGTTTTTGCCGATTTCGATAATGTTTGTTGGTTGAGAGCTAAGATGTTTGTACGTTTATATAGGTACGTAATATTAATCTTGCTGCAGTTGCTATACACTAATCGGTCGGGAGGTATCTTTGAAAACTCACACTCACAAGTGCGCATCATGATAAGATGATGATAAAAACAGCAATCATCATCATCACAAATGCAATCAATCAATCAATTTATTTTTTGTCAATCAATCAATCAATCAATAATTTATTCTTTGGGCTGCGATAGTTGCTTAAGATCAGGTGGGAATTCTCGTGCTCTTGTTTCTGAATTTAGAGATTTCATACATTCCTTCATGCAAATCTCTAATTCGACTTCAATGTCGAGTGCATGAAAATTCATATTCTTTATTGCACTCCATTTGCCTACCAGGTATAATCGGTCTGCTCCAAATAAAAAAGAGAAGACATACTTAGCAGGAAAACGGACCCTGGGTCTTCGAATGAAAGGGTTCAGAAACAACTGGTGTTATCAAGCTAAGATGATGAGCCTTAATAATAATATGTATCCCTTTCGATATAATGCGGCGTCGTAACTACTCAGTTTCCAAGTTGTCCATAACACATAATCATAAATCAAATAAGAAAAGTTCAATAATCGCACGCAGGACGCCCCAGCGTGATGTGCCCTGCTTTCTCTTATGTATGTATACGATACCTCATAGCATGACCCGGGTGTATACGATACCGTATACCACGCGATATGGCAACGTATCGTACCCCATGTCATGGCATCCTTACTTCGCCATGAAAGGACCAGCTCGACCAGAGGTTTTTAGTAAATTTATTTATTTTTGATGGCCTACACAACAAGTGTACAATTAATAATTATTTATTTTAATGGGCCTTACACAATAATTAGAGTTAAGATTAAGTAATCTTAAGTTCTAGATTGTAACCCTGTTTTTTCTATGATAAAAGGGGCAGACAAACAGACGGATCACCAGAAACACTAGAGATAAACCTAATTAAGTATTGCTTGAGGAATCACATCACATACCATCTGGATGGGATGGCGGTCCACTAGGTACCGTGCGCTTTACTCGACATTTTCTGACACGCACCTCCTTATTGTGGAATCTACTTCCCGCAGCGGTATTTTCCGAACCGGTACGACATTAAAATCTTCAAGAAAACGAGCCTATACCTTCCTAAAAGGCCGGCAACGTATCCGCTCTCCTTTTGGTGTAGCTAATGTCCATGGGCGGCAGCGTTCACTTACCAACAGGTGACCCGCTTGCTCGGTTGCCTTACTATATCATAAAAGACATACTTTTTCCTAGTCGCAAACTAAGGTGTAATAAAGGAAAATGTATTTGGAGTTTAGTACCTGTTTGTTATCATCTCTTACGCCCCTTGTCCGAAGCATATATTACACAAACTTATCACAACTTAGAGTATGATTAAATTTAACGATGTCACCAAATGGTCCCGACTACAGAGAACAGACAAATATTATGTAAACTACGAGAGAAAGGGTCTCTTATCTGCATCTATTAGGCCAGGGGTTCCCAATCTTTTACCCTATATGCCTCCCTCAAGTTTACTAAAATGCTATGCCCGTGTCTCAATTCGCAAACGAGCATTATTTAACATTTTCGGAATTCAAAACGAAATGCATACTACTATACCATAACACAGTGCGCATTTTGACCCTGCTAACTTCCAATGTCACTGTACAGTCGAGTTCAAAAATATTTATACACTTTAGGACCTTGTCACAGTACATATGTATAAGAAAACGACTTCCACTTTCTTATAAATATTGTATTGTGACAAGGTCCTAAATTGTATACATATTTTTGAACTCGACTGTACTCTTAATAGCACAAAGTCTTGTAGAAAAAACGTGTACCTACCGGCGTGAAACAGCTATGTTTCGCCAAGCGGGTGCGGTTTGCGGATACCGGACGCCCAATTGGGGGAAAGGGGTTTTAATGTGGACAGCGTGGTGTTTCGTGGATGTCGATCGGCGGTGACATAAGCGCTAACCATCAAGTAATCTGATCACAACTCAAATCATTGATCAATTTAACCTTCAGTCCATATCTTTAATCATTGGCAGATTAAAAATGCGTTACAAACCATAACTAAAAAGTCTTGTGATCTGTCTGATGACAAAAACAAAGAATGTATAAAAATTAAAAAAAAATGTACAAAATGAAAAATTTTCACAGGACGATTTTTTTATTAAGCCATATCTTTAGGGTTATTGTTTTCTTTTTTTATATATATAATAGGAAGGCAAACGAGCAAGCGGGTCACCTGATGTTAAGTGATCACCGCCGCCCATGGACATCAGCTACACCAGAAGGAGTGCGGATGCGTTGCCGGCCTTTTAGGAAGGTATAGGCTCGTTTCTGTTGCATATTCTCTTACGTTATTTTTCTTACTACTTGGTATGTATTTATACTGTGGTAAAACTGTGACGCAACAAAAAGAAAATTATGTGAATACCCGGGATATAATATTTTAAGAAGGCCATTGTTGAAAATCTGCCGGGAAGTTATTTTCTTAAGAGCCAAAGATTTATTATGGAGTGCGATGAGTGGTTTTTGGCTTGCAGGTTATATTTGGTTGCATTTTCTTTGTTTTAGTCTTCCCTTCACCCTGCATAATGAAAATGGGACTTCGTTAATGGAGATTTTAAAACATTTTTATTAGAATAGGCAGGCAGTGGAAAATAAATAATATTTGTTTATTGTAAAACATCGAGTTGCCAGAAGAGACACAGAAAGTGCCCTGTGGTTAGGGGCGTTAAGGTATTCCCAGCCTGTCGTAAGAGGCGACTAAACTTAGCTCAGTATAAACGGGCTTCGAAGTACGTGAGCCTGCCACTACTGGGGAGTGGCTTGCTCAGTATCACGACTCCGCGAGAAGAAAAAATCCTACTGGGTGTCCTGGTAGGTCGCGCATTTGGGAAGGGCTGCATTGCGCCAAACAACTTGGCTCAAAGTGGCAAGCGCGATTCGCGGTACGGTCCAGTCCCGGCTGTGGGGTATCCGACCGCAAAAATCCGACCGAAAAAAAAAGAGACACAGAAAGACACAGGGTGCTGCCTAATTCTAATAATATTTACTTATGTAATCGTCCTGATGGTCTACAATCTACAATGCCCGTGATTTATAAGAAGAAAAATAATATGTCATACTGTAATTATATTTAAGAGCTGTGGATTTTGTAAGAATAAATAAATAAATCTCGGAGTATCGGGGTCGAGCAAAAAATATATAGCAGTAAGTACAAAGCTTAAATTGGTTTTTAGTTCCAATTGTACCAATAGATGGCGTTGGATATCGATTATGTCGCGCTAGCGTTTCGTGTTTTCGGTTTACCTATAAGCCCTGTCGTTGTCTATAGAAGTTACCTCTTTATAAATAGTATACAGAAGGAAATATGGATAGAAGCCTACAATACTTACTGATAATAATTTTATTTGGCTCTTCCTTTATTTTTCGTCTTAAATGAATGAATGAATGAATATTTATTTCAGATTAAAGCATTCATATACATAGAGAATAAAATAAAATAAAATCTCATTAATTGTCTGTAAGTCTGTTTTTTTGCGTTATTCTCAGACACTACTGAACGGATTCTAATATAACCTATTTTTGTTTAATGTACCTATTTTTGTATAAAATAATAATTATAAAAATAATGTTAACACAAAATATGTGTTTTTTGTTTTACAATATTTAAGTGACTACCCGCCAACGGAGCTGAGGGCTGGCTAAGTTAACTATTAGTTAAATAAGTGGGCAATACGTCAAACAGGACACCTAACATTTGCCCCACAATCCACATAAGGAATTGAGGGCGCATGCAAATCAGACTCGGCGCGGGAGCGGGTAATGTATTCGGCTGAATTAATTAATTTATCGGTTCCCTTTTATTTTAAGTGTGTATCCGGTCACTGGCGAGCAAAGATAAATCACCAGAAGGTGTTCTTGCGTCAATGTGTTAGGTGGAAGTCCTTTCTCGTGAATACTACTTATTGATACAAACTAAAACCCAATCTGTTAATGCATTCATGAATCTTCTTCTTCTTATGGAGTCGATGGCGATGAAGTTATATTTTCTCAGCCCAATACTCCGCTGTATGTCGGTGACCTGCAGAGAGGTATAATATAATAGGATCAATATTCTAACTAATTACAATTTTTTTAATGAATTTTACAGAATTACCTACCTTCACTTTAACCTCTTAGTGGTCAAATTTTACTTTTCGAATCTTCATAAAAACATAGACACACCATACATAAATAACGACGATTTGCCGACAAATACCTATCATATAAGTCCAAAACAAAAAATAAAATAAAAGCACTGTCTTATTCCAAGTCACTGAACAAGAAATAACATCATGTTATTTTTATTTTCTCGTATTGAATATTCACTGTATTCAATTTGTTACTTAAGTAGATATAATGTTTAGCATGAACTTGGAAATACTTGGAAACTAATAATATTTTTATTCTTTATTAAACATACACTTTCCCATAAGTCTAAACCAATAGGAATAACCTCTACCCACCTTTTCTTTTTTTACTATTTTTGCTCATATGAGCCACAAACACCCTCTCTCTCTTCGGTCGCTCCATGACTGAGGATCGTGGTCATCATAGAATGTGGATGGGTTGCACCTCGCTTGTGTTATCTGCCTCCACGTTTGCTTATCCTTGGCGTCACTGACGAGCGAGGAAAACTTATTATTTTGCAGATGCTCCTCTTACTTGATCGGTCCATCTCACAAACACCCAGACCAAACAAAAATATACATCAACAAACATATTTTGTCTTGGTGTGGGAATCAAACCGAACACACCGGTGTATCCCAGTAGTCCCCTCTAGCCTTTCCCCCTTGGAGGGCAGCTAGGATCATTTTCTAAAAATGTCCTAGTTGTCCCCCCTACTAACGATCACTGGGACTTTAATTTCAAGGTTTCCCAGTCTCCCCCACTTGAGTGACAAAGCATTTGAAGATTGTTTTTTATATAAAAGACAATTTTCGTCAAATCCGCAACACGCTATAACATATATCACTAACCAAAAGTTTTATTATTTGTGACTTCTAGCAAATTTATGGGGCAGTCTCAAGTAGGGGAGACTGAGCATCCAAAGATTTAAGTCCCAATTGTCCCCCAAGGGGACAAACGCCTCTTACGTCCCAACCAGCAATTAATATATGATAGATGTAGAACAACTTTGAACTGGCTATATACTCGTCAACTCTACTAAGTACGAGTAAATAGCGTCCCCCTACCCCAGGATAAGTAAGATAAGTAGCTCTCAACTATTCGCAACAATAGCGAGATCTGAGGAATTATTACGGTTGTCAAAACAACCATTTATATCGAAATACAGACAGCAGCTTAACAAGTTGACCGCTGTCAAAATATATTTATGTTGACATCTGTGAAGGATTACTCTATTGAAACCTTCAGCTCAGCCTGAGTAATAAATAATGAATTAAAATAATAAATACCAGCTTTATTTAATCACTTCTGTGAATAGGGTTGGCAAAACTCGTCATTTAACCAAGTTTTGTGGTTGGCGGTCTGGGAAAATTAAACCGTACTTTTGTTTGGGTTTTCAAAGATTTCTTTGGTGTTTTTTAAGTTGCTTCCCGTTTCACATATCCTTGCACTTGTCGTAATGGAGGTATGTCCAGCTAAACTCAATGACTCCAGTTTTAAATTGGAAGACCTGATAGTTATATAAGGCCTAGCACGATTTTTTTTCAAAAATTGTAGCTTTTTTTTATGAGATAGGGGGCAGACGAACAGACGGATCACCTGATGGTAACTGATTACCGCCGCCCATGGACACCCGCAACACCAGAGGAGTCGCAAATGCGCTGCCGACCTTTTAAGAAGGAAAACGCTCGCTTTTTTTAAGGTTTGCAGGTCGTATCGGTTCGGAAATACCGCTGGTGATAGTTCATTCCATAGTTTTGTAGTTCGAGGCAGAAAGTTTCTTAAGAAACGCACAGTTGAAGATGCTTATTGTAAACAATTTATGAACATTTTAAGGGCTCCAGTGTTGTAAGCCTACCTATTATTATTTTATGTGATAGGTGGCAGATGAGCAGACGGATCAACTGATGGTATGCGATTGCCGCCGCCCATAGACACCTGCAATACCAGTAGAGTCACAAGTGCGCATCAAACCTTCATCTCTCTTTCATCCCCAATCTCCGGTACCCTTACTCACTCGACGAAACGCAACTAACTTAATATGATCGCACACATGTCAGAAGTATCGCGCCCGTCCACATATCATAATCAATATTTTTTAAAGGAAATGGTACGATACGATACGTCATCGAAAGTGCTTCATCTGAGGCACGAACACGATACGATTTCCGTGCTAGGCCTACTAGCAAATATGTTAATAGTATCTCTGCAACCTCAACAGATTAGGAATAACAACAAATTTTGTAACAAAACATAAACATACCTACCTGATAAATTAACTGTCCAAATGTCGACCCCTCAAAAATCGTAAAACGTCTTCCCTTTTGTCTTTGATGCCATAAATTAATTTATCACTTCGCCACAATACTTCAGACTAATTTAGGACTTAGGGGATTCGAAGGGACCTCCCATTAAAAAGGGATTCGCCATCATCCGCGTGAAAAGGGTCGACAATTTGAAATATACCGCTTTTTGAAACAACGAAAACTTGATGGAAGAAGAATGTAGGCAACTCAACTATGGCGAAAAGGATAAAAGGTTGCCAGCGCACTTGTGACTTCACTGGTGTTGCAGGTGTCCAAGGGCAATTTGTTCAAACATGTATATTAGCTAGTGAAGTCGTAAGCCTTCCTACTTTCCCGTGGGAGAGCCACGCATCGGCATCGACCGGAGTGATACCACGGCCTCACAAAAGATCGGCGTGAAGGTACAACGAGTGTGGGTACCGGTGGCCCCATTGGGAAAGGGGTAAAAGGTTGGCCGCGCACTTATCTCTACAGGTGTTGCAGGGTTCTATGGGCGGCGACAATCGCTTACCATCACGTGATCGGTCTGCTCGTTTGCTACCTATCACACAAAAAATATCGTAATAGTTTCTGAAAACCGTATCCAAATAGCTTTAGCCAAACGCAAGATTATTGCGGACAAACATAGGTACCTACTTACATACAAACAATCTAAATGAGAACCTCTTTTTTTTAAGTCGATAAAAAAGGCACACTTTATTATTAACCTTTGCCAAAAACGCCAGTCCATTAAATAAATGCTTGGCGGAATGAAATAAACGCGTAAAAGTGATTAATCTGCAGCGCTAGTTGTAATTAACCGCTGATTGATGCTTCTGGCACTGGCTGGCAGGATGGAATACTGACGCGAATTAACGTTATTGAAGAGAAGTGTTTAATGTGGACGCCATTAAATGAAATAAAACGATTACTGTCATCAACTTCTCGGCTATCAGTCACGGTTGAATTGAGAACGGTTGAAACAGTTTTACATTAGGGTGAAGGTAGCTTGCTACATATAGTTATCTGTGGGTAAAGGTGGGATAGATGCTGTAGTAGGATAGATCTCAGACAACATGTAGCGACCTGTGCAAATACTACGCTCAGCCCTTAGTGTAGCCCTTAGTTAACTAAGGCTACAATTGTAGCCCTTAGTGTAGCCTTTAGCGTCGACTGGCGGGAGGGAGGGGATACACTTATAATTAAACGAAAGACTGAGTGTAGTGTTCGCACAGGTCGCTAGTCGCTACATATTGTTTGAGGCATCTATCCTACTACGGCATCTATCCCACCTTTACCCTACACTGTAGAGCAGTTTTTGATGACATGAAAAGCAAAGGTCTGATGTAGGACTTCAGCAGTCCATCTAATCTTTAAGACGTATTCATCATCAAGTAGTAGTATTATTTAAGTAGGTATTATATTTGTACAGTATCTGTTCTGATACCTGTAACTAAACTTAAACTACTTAGAATCTTCATCCCCCATGTCATCACCAAATAGGTCCAACTTTTCTTGGAGTGCTAAGTATAACTTAACGTAATATTGTTATTAGTTTTTTTAAACTTGTCTTAGCCACTATGGCGTAGTAGCGATGGCGTAGTGGCTACGCCATCGAGGTCAATTCAATGAAGTACAATAATCTCAGCATGACATTCCCGGTTGAGGACTCAGGAACGCATGGACGGATATTATGCACATTTTTTTGGATTTGACAAATCCAGAGTTGCATTATTGAATTCGAACTTACGACCTCCGTTTAAGAAGACACGTTCGTTAAACTGAGCTACCATCGTTCTGAAAAAGCCTTAAACTATCTTAAGAATTTTCTTTAGAACATAGCCATCCGAACCAATCAGTTCTCCTCCAATAGCTGCGTTAGTGGTCCAAACTGTCGCCGCGTTCGTTACAAAACGCCCATTGTAACCTGACCTCTGCCCCTTAATACTGATCAACTGTTCCCGGTCATTTCCTATATAGGGGGAAAGGAGGTGTAGGCCATACTTAACTGGTTTATCTTACAACAGCCGTAAATCGGCGGTCACTCTGGTTTACGATTGGCAGCAGAGCTTTGCGCTATTAATTTGAAAATTAACTGAAAATGGCCTAGTACAAAAATTTTTACCTACTTTTAATCAAAACGATTCACGTAAAATATTTGAAACAAGTATTTTTGTATTTCCTCCAGTTTTGTTATCATGACGTCACGTAACGCGGCGCGGTAGCCGGGTGCCGCTTGGGTGTTCAGGGGTTAATTCAATTTGGTTTCCAAGTGTGACCAAGTTATCATGACGCGAGAAGTTTTCAGACGTGTTTTATCACCGCTGCGGCGCTTTCGGGGCGTTTGTCTCAACAAGTTGTCTTTGTGATACTTTACCACTTTAGGTATTTCTTTAGTTTTGTACATTTTATATTAAGAGGAGAAAAGTTATGATGACAATAAATATACTAAATTCTTGCTTTTGTCAGACTTTTATTAAAAAGCTTGAGACAATTTCATCTTGAGTATACTATTTAGAAGGTGTAACTTAGCTATAGATAACGACAAGGCTAAGTAACCGAAAAGACGAAACACTAGCCCGCCCGCTAATCGACGTCCCAGCACCATCTATTGGTTCAGTGGAGAACTAATGTCCCGAAACGAACTGAGGCCAAGCCACTATAACTTAAGTTTACCTAGGTACATACAGCGTTAAATCGAGTTACCTGATTGTACTTCTTTTGCTTCAGCGGAGGTTAAAACTTGTGACTCCACTAAAGTTGTGGGTTTCTATTGGGCGGCTGTGCAAATCACCTACCATCAGGTGCTTCGTCTATTTGTCTAATCACTTAAAAAACCTACCAATTTAACACTCCTGCTCCTTCTCTGCCAATCAGCGTCACCACTTATAACATTCCATTTAACTTCTTTACAGAAATAGATATCCACAAGTCTGAAGAGTGCCGATCGGAATGGGTGGAAGTTCGCGACGGATACATGCCCGACGCACCAGTCCTGGGCCGCATCTGCGGCTCCGGGAAGGGTCCCATCATGCGCTCCACTGGCTCCAGGCTGACGGTGGTCTACCAGCCAGGGCCACGGCTGAAGCCGCATAAAGGATTTAGGGCGCATTATGAAGGTAAAAACAATTGAAGATCAAACGAACTTAGACTCTGTTTCTAGTGAAGTTCCACTCCGATTCCACTTCCACTTCTACTTCCACTTCCACTTCCAAGCCACTCGTCGTCGTCACGTTGGATGCAGCCTTTCAGAACGATGAACTGACGATAAGAGAAAGAAGACTGGTATAAAATGGATGGCAAGTGTTCAGGAAGCACAAATTAAAAAGATACTGTATTTCAACTTCAACTGACAACAACATTTATGTAGTTACAATATTATGTACTTACGTACTATATTGTTCATACTAATACACTAAGTACTTAGCTGGTGTGTTTCCTATCGATCATGGAAAACATTGTTGACCCTAAATGCACTGCCATTAGACCAATATTTATTTCTTATTTGCAGCTGTCTGCGGAGGAGATATTGAAGTAGATTCCAGTGGGCACCTGGAGTCACCCAACTACCCTGATGATTACCAGCCAAACAAACTCTGCGTTTGGAGTTTATCAGTGCCGCAGGTAAGAAGCGCCTTATCTTGAATTTATCTTTGTGCGGTTGTATAAAGTTCTGAAAATCTTGCTTCACTCCACCACTCCGTACTCTCAAAAGCTTTTTTACAATACGAGCTGCTTAAAAATTCTTCTTTTCCTGTTGATTAGTGTGTGGACTTTAGCTGGAAACTTATAACTCTAGAAAAACCTTCAGACTTCACACCAAATTAAGTAGTTCATTAAGTAGTTCTATGTTCATTTTATTTGTAAGACAAATCCTTGACAATGCATTGTTTTCCAGGAATACCAAGTGGCTCTGAGGTTCCACTCGTTTGAGGTGGAGAACCACGACACGTGCTCATACGACAAAGTGCTCATCAGAGATGGGGCCTCCATGGACAGTCCTCTTCTTGGCATGTTCTGTGGTCACAAAATCCCTCCAGACATCAGGTGAGAATTTTCCAGTTGTGACGTACTGTTAGGTGAAGTGTTGATTTAACTCGCCCTGCAGTATATCAACGTTGGTTAGATGAAATAAACTCCACGCTAATACACTTCAGTCAGTATTGCGCTGAAGATAGAAAAAGCTGACATAAGATAGTCTATGATATGAACACGAGAAGTCCACCAAAACCCGTATTGCACGTCTAAACTATCAGGCCATATTTACTGCTTCCTCAATGCAAATATTGCTGATTACATACTTATCACTTTAAAAATTAGATACAAAACTAACACGGACGTACAGCCAAAAAAGAAACAACTGGTCATAGGTCTCCCCAAGGATTCCCTACTGAACTTTTGCAGGTCATCGTTTGACCACTGTACCTACTTATTTAACAATGTTAAATTTACGTTGACAAATCAATTTTTCTCTACAGATCCACCTCTAATAAACTACTGGTCATCTTCGAGTCCGACAGCACGGTGCAGAAGGCAGGGTTCTCAGCGACCTTCATGAAGGAGTTTGATGAGTGCGCTTCCATCGAGCACGGCTGCAGCCACTCCTGCGTGAACACTCTTGGGGGCTATGAGTGCGCTTGCGATATTGGATATGAGCTGCACTCTGACGGAAAGAAGTGCGAAAGTAAGACATCGTCATCATCTTTATCAAACCTCTTGCAGTCCACTGCTGCTTATTAAGCATCTCCAAATGTCGACCATTGATCTTCTTCTTCTTGAAGTGCCGCATCAGCTCTTTGAATCGTGGCTTATCCACGGCAAGCCTAAAAAGTTGTTCGGCGGATTTGCTGCCAGTCCAATGTCGTACGTTCATGAGCCATGACATTTTTCGCCTTCCAATTTTACGTTTCCCAGCAATCTTTCCCATCATGATAGTCTGGAGAAGGTGGTATTCCTTAGGATGTGACCAAGAAATAAACATTGTGTTTCCCCGTAAATGAATCAGGCCACAAGCATCTCTCTTACGGCCTCAATTAATACATACTTTCAGATGCCTGTGGAGGACTTCTTACAGCATCCAACGGCACCATCACCTCACCTTCATTCCCTGACCTCTACCCGCCGTCGAAGAACTGCCTTTGGGAGATAGTGGCACCGCCTCAGCATAGGATCACGCTCAACTTCACCCACTTTGATCTGGAAGGGAACAGCATGTATCAGCAGGTACGTTTGATACTTCACCTACTTGGATCTAGTAAGTTTCAGTGTGACCTTAATGTAGAGAGCTACATAGCCGTTCTTTTTCCAGGAATGTGAATACGACAGTGTGACAGTCAACTCCAAACTAGGAGCTGATGTCTTGCGTCGTCACGGTGCTTACTGCGGCAACGCTATACCACCACCCGTCACGTCAGATGGCTCTGTTCTGAGAGTCACGGTAAGTTTTCTTAAAATACACTTTAGCAAAGTGTCAAATCGGCTAGATGGAGTGACGATCTGCGAAAAGCGGTTGGTATAGACTGGATGCGTATAACCGAGGACAGGGTGAAATGGCGAACATTGGGGGAGGCCTAGGTCCAGCAGTGGACTGAGACAGGCTGACGATGATGATGAAAATGTCAAATCTGGCAAACTTCTTTCCCAGTGACTCCTATTTGCTTATAAAACTGTGTAAGAGGTGGTTATCATGTTCCTCAAATATTAGGAAGAACTGACATCCACATCCAGTCCTGATCCTCTTTGTTCACAAACCTTTTAGACACCTTCATAAATGGCGTCTTTCTTCCAGTTCACATCCGACGCGTCAGTCCATCGCTCAGGCTTTTGCTGCAGTCTACTACATCGACGTGGATGAGTGTGCCGAGAACAACGGAGGGTGCCAGCACGAGTGCCACAACACCCTTGGCGGCTACGAGTGCGCCTGCCATAGCGGGTTTACGCTGCATCCCAATAAACATGACTGCAAGGAGGGCGGGTGTAAACATGACGTTACGCAGCCTCATGGAACCATCATCAGGTACGTGTTTTTTTCCCATTATCAGGCGTTGTATCCCTACGGGGCTTTGGCACCCCAGGGGTGTAACTATTCAAAAAGTAGAGTGGCAAAGAACCGTCTTCGCAAAATTTAGTGTCCCACCCAAAACAAGGATCACAAGCAAAGGAGTAGCGATCCTTCCACCACTCGAAAAGATGGGGCTAAAAAGATATCTTGAAGCCCTAATTGTTTCTGATTGGCTTTTGTCCATATTTCTGTAGACCTAACACGAAGCGAAGCACGTTCGATGACGTATCGTACCATTACTACGTTAGTTGTATAATCTGTGGATGGGCGCTTATTGCGATACTATACTTTCTCACGTTTGTCCGGCCAATTTTAGTTCTGCTAAGTAATGACAGAGGGAGTTCTTCAATTTTTATACAAACTGTTTCAATAGGCATACCTAGGTACTCTACGATATCAAAGAAAAGCCTACTCATATTATGTTATTTTACAGCCCGAACTACCCAGACACGTACCCGTCGAGGAAGGATTGCGTGTGGCAGTTCTCCACCACTCCTGGACATAGGATCAAGCTGATCTTCAACGTTTTTGAGCTAGAACCACACCAGGTACCAATCTAATATATTCTATACTATTTATAAAGAGATAAATTTTATAGACATCACTGAATCCTAAACAATCGAAAAAGCGAAATATTAGCGCGAAGCATTCGACGCCTAGCGCCATCTATTGGTACGGGGTGGAACTAATGTTCCCAAAAGAAGTGAGGGCGGGTCTCTAGTTTGATATAGCTCTCTATCTACTTGGTTGGTATGAGATGGTATGATTTTTTTTTATATTGAGGACAATCAAGAACTCACTCCGCCTGATGGTAAGCGGTCTATTGGTTAATATTATTTATATTTTTAGGAATGTGCCTACGACCACGTGACTATCTACGACGGAGCGTCTGCCGACGAGAAGACCCTCGGCCGGTTCTGCGGCAGCAAGGTGCCGCACCCCGTGGTGGCTTCGCAGAACCAGATGTACGTCGTGTTCAAGTCTGACGCGTCTGTTCAGCGGAAGGGTTTCTTGGCTACGCACTCCACTGGTAAATACTTATACATACCAACCTCTTCCATTAGCATAGGGGGTATTTTACTAACTTCGGACTAAAAAAGGGTTAAGGGATAATAGTAAAACATCTGTCGTAAGGGGCGACTAAACGGTCTTCGGAGTACGTGAACGGAGTGGCTTGCTCAGTATCACGACTCCGCGAAGGAAAAAATCCTACTGGGTGTACTGGTAGGTCGCGAATTTGGGAAGGGCTGCATTGCGCCAAACAATTTGGCTCAAAGTGGCGAGCGCGATTTGCGGTACGGTCTAGTCCCGGCTGTGGGGTATCCGACCGCGATTGCGCTGAGATGGACACCCCAGGGGTTTTGGTTAGGGTTAGAGTCCCACACACCAACTTGTCCCCCACATGTGGTAAGGTGAAGGTAAACCATCATGGGGTTTACCTACCCTGGGAAAAAAAAAAGAATAGTAAAACATTGGACATTCTCTATCATTGCGATGCCCTCTAGCATCCAAGAAGCCGCACCGTGGACAGCTATCGCTCCCAAGCCAAGGCTGTCACACGAACGGTTCATGACGACCGTGGGCCTGGTATCCCACTATAATAAAGAATTTCTATCTGATTTTGTGCATTAAAAATGTCTATCTAGGTATCTATATAAATATTTGGAAGTTGAGATATTCAAATCGCCATGCTTCTGACTTTGTCTCATTCTTAAATTTACCCCCAGCATGCGGCGGCTACCTCGCAGCATCAGAGAACAGTAAAGCATCTCTACTCCCACGCGCGGTACGGAGACGACTCATACGAGTCCCGAGCTGACTGCGACTGGAGCATCGTGGCTCCGAACGGGCAGTTCGTGAGGCTGACCTTCCTGACCTTCGAGTTGGAGCCGGAGGCGAACTGCGGATACGACTATGTTCAGGTGTTTGGGGGGCTGGAAGGGAGTGCTGGGGACTACGGGACTTTCTGCGGAACTAAGGTAACGTATTTATACATTATTGGATTGTTGAAGTATTAAACTTAAAACTTTTAAGTCCCTACAACAGGGAAATATCCAAAGAGTTAGATTTTTATTTTACTTAGGTAGGTAGGTAATACTGGTTGACAAAGCAAGTGGGTGGTAGGTATCCACGAGAGTTTAATAAGTAACCCGAAAAGACGAAACACTTGCGCGATAAAATCAATGCTCACTGCCATCTATTGACAAAGATTGAAACTAATAGCAAAACTAAGTCCCGGAACGAAACTAAGTAACTAAAACCTACCTACTTATGATGGCCACTAGTATTTTGCAAGTGGGTAGGTAGGCAGGTGTATCTTTGGACTTTTGTTTTGAAAACGGTTAGGTAAAATGGAGCTTTACTCGTAGATTACTTAAACACAACGTTTATTTCCAGATGCCTCCAGAAATAGTGTCAACCACAGAGGCTCTGCTGGTCAGATTCCGCACTGACGACTCCATAGTCTTCAAAGGATTCTCAGCCTCCTACCAGGCAGTGGCCCCTGAAGTTTGGAGCGGAGAAGACAGCTCAGAGGGCGGCGAGGATGAGGAGGAAGAAGAAGACGAGCGTATGCCCCCCCTGGTGGTAGGACGCCGAGGCCTGCGGGGCCCCTTGCCGAGATTCGTGAGGAGACCAACGTGACGGTGGCCGTTACCACGGCACCCGAGGCATCGCCGACCGCATAGGAACACGCACAACAGATTTCTGTCGGAAAAAGGTCCATTGTAATTTTTAGTTTTTCCTTGGCTTATTGTTTTCAAGAAAAGTAGTGATTCCTTTTTACTTAATAATCAGAACAAATTATTATTTTGCAAATTACAATGGGACTTATAAAACTTGATTCCTGGGAGCGCAATTTTGATTTGTGAAAAAGTATATGATAATGTTGCCAGAGCAGACAAATTGTTACTAATTTTAATATTTTTGTGTACTCTTTGAGATCGAAAAACTATTAGATCTAAAAGTATTGTTTTTGAAAATTTCGTTTGGTAACAAAACGTAGCATATTGATTTATGATATTGGCACTAAAATAATATTGGCAGAGTTAGGGATACATTGCGAATTTTGCAAGCCATTCGTTTTGAATGTCATTCCATGTGGGTGTAGTAACGATTACTCAATACACGCAAAATACACAAGTAAGTGTATATTTGGGTCGCAAACCAAACTAAAGGGAAGCTGTCAAAAACTTAAAAGAAAGAAATTATTTTTTATGACTGATTGAAATTGTAAATAAATTATTGAATAGTTAATCCTAGGTCTATTTACTTAATTAAAATAGCGGTTACCACAAAAATACTCATTCCTAGAGTAACGATATTTTGTACGGTTAATGTGCTGTCAGTACGTAATCTCACTCTGATGTAGGGCTATGGCTATAATTTTATTATTTGTTTCCATCCACACTTAATACGATGGAAAATTGATCGAAACTTTAGGCCATAATAAGATTTTTTTATGATTTCATAATAGTGCCATAATATTCCATATTTTTAATTTAAGCGTTTAAATACATAGATGAATAATAATTACTATGACGTCTCCATGTCTACATTTTCTTCTTACCTAATTAAAAGTTTCAACTTCTTGAAGCACAAATAGAATTAATAATTATACTGAGACAATATATAACATTAAGGATTAAGGTGTAAATTACTTTTGTTGTTAAAAGTTAGGTGTTCAAATCCATATCAATTGAATTAGGCAATCAGCTCTCAAATCATAATAATTGTACATTGTATACTAATAGTAATGTAAGTACAACTTTGTTGTTCATTGCTTACCGAAGTGTTTATTTAAGGCATTTTTATATTGCCTAAGTATGTACTGTAGAGTAATTTTAGTTTACCAAATGAAAATAATGTTTAAATAATAGTTTAAATTTTGCAATTAATTACCTCCATTTATATAATTGTTGTTCTACCATAATCACTTAGCAGTGCCAAAAATATAATAGTCATTGATTGTAATAGTCATATTATTATAAGCATATAAGATAGTGTTTTATAACTTAAATATGAGAATATTTATAAGTAGGGAGTTATTTTTATTAAAATTACATGAAATACCATCATTGTTTTATTCATAAATATTTTAAAAAGACACAAAGAATTGAAGAAGAAGATTATTTTAAACCAAACATGTACGTACATACAACAATCGTTTTTTGAATAAAATAGCAATTAAGATAAAAGACATACGTATTTGCCTAATGTTTTGGCGCGAAAACATGGTGAAGGATAATAATAATAATGAGAGAGAAGCGTGGATGAAAGTCTTTGCATTATTCAAGGACTTAGGTAGGTATCTTATTTTTTGTGGAATAATAAACACAAAGATTACTTTAATCTGGATACGAGATAATAAGGCATTTATAATACTTTCGCAAATGTTCAATGAACAGATCGGCAAAGAAATAAAACAGCATTTTCAGTGCCAAGGCCATGGCTACTTTTTGATGTTTTGATAGTGTCGGCGGCATCTCGAATCGACGTGCAGACTTTAGCGCGATCGTTTACGGACTAACTGGCAGGGGCGTGTGTAGAGTATAGCCAATTATATACAGCCGATCTCATCCCCACCACCACACGCCCCCAATATCACCAATGATATCGGTCCGTGTGTGTAGTCCGTCTAATAATATGCCTTTGGATGGTTTATATCCAGAGGATCTATAATTAGTATTTTCCATACCTAGGTACCTACTCAAAAAGATGAGTGTGTCGTCGGAGGGGAAGAAAAGCTGGAACAAATCCGATTTTGTCCCTCTTCGGACGAAATTGACTTAGATACCGTACGCTTTCTAACAGTCTAAAACAAGCAAAATGTTACACCAAGGCTCAATTATTGTAATTCATATCCCATTATACTTCCTTACCTATACAGTTTTTTTTTTTTTTTTTTTTTAGCCCGCTTGATCCCACTGCTGGGCAAAGGCCTCCCTTAAGGTCTTCCACTGGCGCCTATTTGCTGCCGTTATTTCCCAGTCCCGGGAGTGATGATCCAAATCGTCACGCCATCTTTTCTTAGGCCTGCCTCTTAGGCGACGGCCATCTGCAGGCTGCCACTGCGTGACGATTTTGGTCCATCGCTCCGGGTGCATTCTGCAAACGTGCCCTGCCCAATCCCATTTTAATTTGGCGGTCTTTTCACCTACATCTGTTATTCCGGTTTTGGAGCGGATTTCGGTATTCCTAACACGGTCTATGATTTTGATACCCAAAATGCTCCGTTCCATAGCTCTTTGGCAAATCTTGAGTTTGGACTTTTGATTTTCAGTTAATGACCAAGTCTGAGCACCGTACGTAAGAATAGGTAGAATGCAAACATCGAGCAGCTTTCGTTTGAGAGACACGGGGAGATCTCCCTTCATGTACATCTTCATAGACCAGAAGCTCTTCCAGGCGTTATCGATACGGCGTTCGATTTCTTTCTCCTGCCTGTTTTCGAATGAGACTATCTGGCCTAAGTAGATGTATTCTCTCACGTACTCGATTGTTTGCCCATCCACTGCTATTCTACGCTTGGTGCTGTTTGTCATTACCTTTGTTTTTAACCTGTTCATCATCAGTCCAACCTCAAGACTTGCCGTGTTAAGCTCTTCGAGCATCGTTTCCAGCTCTGCAGATGTGTTGGCGAAAAGCACGATGTCATCCGCGAATCGGAGGTTGGTAAGCTTTTTTCCTCCCACATCAATACCTCTCGACAACCAGACGTGCGCCAAGTTTTTGAATACCTCTTCCAAGGTACTAGTGAATAGTATAGGTGAAAGAGGATCCCCCTGCTTTACACCCTTTGAAATTTTGAAAGATGGTCCGGAAATATGGAGTTTGACATTTGCGGTGCCATTTATGTAAATGAGACGGAGAAGGTTTATATATATCGGATGTATATTCTGACGGCTGAGCGCTGCAAATATCGAGGAATGAGTTAAGCTGTCAAATGCCTTTGTGTACCTATACAGTATCGGCAATAAACAGTATCGGTGCGAACGTTCTACATTGTGTCCTGTTCCTGTCATACTGTCGTTTATAAACGAATTGTGTCCTAGTATTCATGGCTATAATTGGACATAAGTTGATTTGAAGCAGAGCTCCTCAAATAAATGTCGCTGTTATTACATATTGTGTAGAAAAGTGTACGAAACCTGGTGTAGCGACACATTGTATACAGAATGCTGACCGCACATTTTTATGTAGCCACGCGGCGCAGCGCGCCCGGCACCAGAGTCGCACATTATACCGGGTACGGTCAGGTTCTCAATTTCTAAATTCTCTATGTAATTCATACTTAAATTCATATTTTAATTAGTTATTTCGGGAGTCAGATCAGAGTACATTGTTGTATCAGAACTATATCTAAATTTGTGTAAACCAGTGACTTTTGGACAATATAGACAGTGAGTTAAATGATCGGAATTTAATTAATCACCTCTCGCCATACCTCACACATCAACCTACACATAACCTCAGTTCATAGGTTACATCGTAACTAGGACACTTACAGCAGTTACGACAGTGGTAAAAAAGACACATCACCCACAGTGGTGATAACCAACAGTGGTGACCACGCGTTTCCGGTGTGCGGCTCACAGCGCGAACCTGACCGGACGGAAACACGCGCTTCGAGAACACGTGTGAGGTTTTCACTTTTTGAGACTTGATAAGACTATTTCTGTGAAAAATGAATGAAGAATACGAAGAAACTCACATGCCAAGAGGCACAACTCCGAAGGAAGAAAAGTTCGATATCGGCATGGTGTCAGTGCAGTCGAGAATACCAGAATTTTGGGCCGACATGCCCAGAGTATGGTTTGCACATTTCGAAATGATCATGGCACCGCAGAAACAAGGCGATAGCGTAAAGTTCGAAATGGCTATAGCGAAGTTGAACAGAGACGCACTCAGGCAGGTTAGCGATTTAATCCAGACGCCACCGCCTATCGAGAAATATAACACGTTGAAAAACAGATTATTGGCTGTTTATGAAGAGAGTGCTGAGTCACAATTCCAAAAATTAGTGAGTGACATGGATTTGGGATCACAGAAACCTTCGCAGTTACTAAGAAAGATGACAGAGTTGGCGAAAAATGTTGGCATCTCAGAGGAACCTCTAAAGAAATTATGGATAAACCGCTTACCAGCTCATGTTAGAGCAGTTTTAGCTGTCAGCGGAGACACGAGGTTGGAAAATCTATCAGCAATCGCAGACAAGGTTATGGAAAACTTGAAATCGGGAGAGATAGCCACAGTGAGTAATCCTACTGTAGATAACACAGATTTAGTAAAACATATGCATGATTTGACATTGGAGATAAGTAAATTAAAGCAAGAAGTGAACACAATAAGATCCAGAGGTAGAAGTCCGTTTCGTAGATCAGGAAAGTATAGAGAAAGGCAAATGAGCAGTTCGAGGTCGAGAGGACGGAATACGTCAGCACCACGACGAACGCCACAGAGCTCAGATTGGTTGTGTAATCACCATTACCGTTACCGTGAAAGAGCGAGGACCTGCACGCTACCATGTAGTTGGTCAAACCGACAACAACAGCAGCAGCAACAACATGGCTCGGAAAACTAGGATCGATGCAGCCGGGTACGGTGAACAGCTGCACGACGGATACCAATCACCGATTATGCGTCAAGGACTACAACAGTGGTATGTCATATCTCATAGATACAGGTGCAAACGTCTCAGTGATACCAGTGAGCAAAGTGAATCGTAACAAGGTCAACAAACAATGTGAGTACAAACTTTTTGCTGCAAACGGTACTGAAATTAGAACTTACGGAATTGTATCTTTAGAGTTAAATTTAGGTCTCAGGAGAAGTTTTAAATGGAATTTTATAATAAGCGATGTAAAACAACCGATTATTGGGGCTGATTTTTTAAAGACACATAATTTGATTGTCGATTTAGGCAATGGAAAGTTGACTGACGGTCTGACTAGCTTTGAACGGTATGGAAAGGTATTATGTAGTATCGAGCCGAGTATTTCTAGTATTCGTAGGGACAACACATTCCACGATTTGCTAAAAAAATACGCAGATATTACTAAGCCTGTGAATTATAAGGAAAATAATAGTAACGATACGTACCATCATATAGAGACCGTAGGACCCCCCATTTTCGCGAAGCCTAGACCTTTACCGCCACATCGTTATCAGGTAGTTAAAGACGAATTCAAAAGGATGATGGAATTAGGAATATGTAGACCATCAAAAAGTCCTTGGGCCAGTCCTTTGCATGTAGTAGCGAAAAAAGATGGACAAATACGTCCCTGTGGAGATTACAGGCGATTAAACGCTGTAACTAAGCCAGACAGATACCCCATTCCCAGAATTCAAGATTTTACATACGGTTTGTCAGGGAAGACTATTTTCACGAAATTAGATATTAATAGAGCATACCATAATATTGCTATTAAATCGGAGGATATAGAAAAAACAGCTATAACGACACCTTTTGGTCTTTTTGAGTTTGTTAAAATGAGTTTTGGATTACGTAATGCCGCGCAAACATTTCAGAGATGGATGAATAACACAGTTTTGCAGGGAATAGAAATTTTAGAGGACAGTAATTCGAATAATAGTTCAGTTCTTTTTTGTTACATCGATGACGTAATATTGGCAACGACCAATGACGTCACGTTGCACAAGCAACATCTAGAAAAAGTGTTTGAGAGATTCGAGAAATATGGAATTACGATTAACTTAAAGAAATGTTCTTTTGGCGAATCCACAATAGAATTTTTAGGGTACGAAGTGAATAAAGATGGAATTTTGCCCATGCAAGAGAAAGTAAAGTCTATCCAAGAATTTCCTAGACCAGAAACAATCGAACAGCTGCGCAGATTTTTAGGCATGATAAATTTTTATAGATCACATTTAGACCACGCAGCGGATCATCAATTATTATTGAATAAATATTTGCATAAAACTAAGAAAAGGGACAAAACTAAAATAGAGTGGAATCAGGAATCTATAGAAGCATTCGAGAAATGTAAAAATAGTTTAGCTAACGCAAGTATGTTATCGTATCCATTACCTCAAGCTAGTTTAGCTTTGTTTTGTGATGCTTCGAACACAGGCGTAGGAGCCGTGTTACAACAGAAAATTAATGATAAATGGCAACCATTAGGTTATTTCTCAAAAGGATTAACTAGTACTCAAAAGAAATACAGTACGTACGATAGAGAACTGTTGGCAATATACTTAGGTATCGTACATTTCAGGAACCTTATAGAAGGAAGGGAATTAACAGTTTTTACGGATCATAAGCCATTAACATACGCCTTTAGTAAACATAGTTCGGACAAAGAAACACCTAGACGTACACGTCAATTATTATATATCAGCGAATTTACTAGTAACATACAGTACGTGACAGGAAACGATAACGCAGTCGCTGACGCGTTATCGAGAACAGTAGAGTCAATTGTTTGTCCCACTAACATCGATTTCGACGAAGTAGCGCAAGCACAGGAAACAGATCAGCAACTTAGCGACTTCTTAGCTAGAAGTAATAAAGAACAAAGGTTACAAAGAATACATTCACCTTTGTGTAACAGTCCAATCTATTGTAACATTAATAAAGATTGCGTAAGACCGTACATACCAGAACAATTTAGGAAATTAGTATTTGATAAATCACATAGCATTAGTCATCCAGGAATTAGAAGCACTAGGAAGATTATTACACAAAGATATTTTTGGCCTGACATGAATAGGGATATTAATAAATGGTGTAAGGAATGCATATCATGTCAGAAGGTTAAAGTTCATAGACATAACGTTTCACGTTTAGGAATATTTCCACCAAGCGAACGTTTCGAGCACGTTCACGTAGACATAGTAGGACCATTACCTACCACAGAGGAAGGTTACAGATACTTAGTAACTATGATTGACAGATTCACACGTTGGCCAGAAGCAATACCAATCAAAGATATTACAGCTGAAACAGTAGGTAAAGTAATTTACGAAAATTGGATTTGTAGATTTGGTTGTCCTAAGAAGATCACCAGCGATCAAGGTAGACAATTTGAGAGCGAACTTTATACAGCATTATTGAACATCCTAGGTATTAGGAAAATACGTACAACAGCTTACCATCCGCAAAGCAACGGTATGATAGAAAGGTTCCATAGATCTTTGAAGGTCGCAGTTAAAAGCACGTTTATTAGACAACGATACATCATGGGTAGACGAATTACCAACCGTCATGTTGGGACTTCGTGCCGCTTGTAAAAGTGATAGCAACGTTAGCGCATCAGAATTAGCGTTAGGACATACAATACGTTTACCAGGAGATTTTTTCGATAACAGCGAATCCGTCAAAGTAAGTGATGAACCTAGTTATGTGAACAAAGTAAGAAAAATACTTAATAACCTAAGTCCAATACCTAGAGGAAATAGTAATGACAAGAAATTATTTTTACATAAGGATTTGAATAATTGTACACACGTTTTTGTTAGGAATGACATGGTACAACGACCTTTAACACCTTCGTACAACGGTCCTTACCAGGTCATTAGTAGATCACCTAAGTCATACGTGATAAGGATAGCAGATCGACAGTCAACCATATCCATCGATAGATTGAAACCAGCATATGTAGTTAAAGATAATGAAGATACTTTCTTAAATAATGACAAAAAGTGTAATAATGCTAGTAAAAAAGATTTGAATTCGGATAATGTCAATAACAAATCAGAACCAAAATTGTTGCGAGTAAAGTCATGTGAAGACAATAGTAAAGAAAATATGCTTAAACCGATAATTAGAACTACAAGCAGCGGTAGACAAGTTAAGCAACCAGTTCGATTTTTGCTGTAATAATGATAATTGTGAATATAATGTGAAATCTGTGTCATTTGTTACACTTACGAAGTTATTTTGCTACAGTACATTACATAGTTTAATATGGGAAATTACCAAAGTAAAGATATTGTTATAAGCGCTCAAGCGCAAGTTGCAAGCGCCGAGAAACTTCAAAGTCATATTCAAATATTTGGAATCGTAGTGATAATCTTAATAATTATGGCAAGCATTGGCCTATTATACGCCATACGTAGGGGCTGCGCGAATCGTGTAAGGAAATGGATTAGAAAAGAAGCAGCGAAAGTAGTGGTTACAGAGATTAAAACAGTTCCTCGTACAACTACTAACGTAACAACGGCAAGGCCAGGAGCAGTGTAAAGAAATAATTCGTAAAGTGTACCAAGTGTAGTTAAATATGTTTTTAAAAATTAATGTTATCTGTGTCTAAAGTGATATTGTCTAAAATAATTAACAGTTCTCCATATGTTTGTGTTTTTTGAAATTGTAATTCTGTGTAAATTCGTGTGTGGCGTCGTTGTGAAGGGTGTTGCAGAGTCTTGTACTGTTTATTTTTTATTGCAGAGCATGCCTTCATAACGACTACCTAATACATGTGCATTTTTGTCATGTTTCTCCAGAAACATTTTAAAGTCGGTTAGAGTAACCGCAATGTATGAGAGGAGAGGAGAAAAAGGACGTTTAATTATTGTAAACGTAAGTTAAGAATTACTAAAATGTATTTTCAAGTAAATTTTTTTTGTTTCAACAAATGTAACTAAATTTTCTTATAATGTTAACGTAAAGGTTGGGTAAAGAAAGAAAACAAGTGTAATTCGTATAAAATTTATTCAAAAATGTTACTAAATATATTTTTAAAATGTTTGTTTAAGCTTACCCTTAACAGTTCTATAAATAGAACAAGATGTATTCGCCTTAAGCGTCGACGTACAATGTAACAGACTTTAATGTAAACATCGCACCCGTAATTTGAAACCTTGCACTATGATAAGTCAGTTCTATCAAAGTACTTACGTAATACTTTGTTGCACAGTTAGAGTTCAAGCAAATTGGAATTGTATAATTTATCAGGGTTCAGTATAAATTTTTATTTCGTTTTGAAAAATTTTTTTTGTAAAAAAAATCTTAAAAAAGGGAGGGTGTGATGTAGCGACACATTGTATACAGAATGCTGACCGCACATTTTTATGTAGCCACGCGGCGCAGCGCGCCCGGCACCTCAGTCGCACATTATACCGGGTACGGTCAGGTTCTCAATTTCTAAATTCTCTATGTAATTCATACTTAAATTCATATTTTAATTAGTTATTTCGGGAGTCAGATCAGAGACATTGTTGTATCAGAACTATATCTAAATTTGTGTAAACCAGTGACTTTTTGGACAATATAGACAGTGAGTTAAATGATCGGAATTTAATTAATCACCTCTCGCCATACCTCACACATCAACCTACACATAACCTCAGTTCATAGGTTACATCGTAACTAGGACACTTACAGCAGTTACGACAGTGGTAAAAAAGACACATCACCCACACTGGCAACATCTATCAGAAATGTCAAATTTGTTTTGTCATGTCTCTTGTCAAAATTGTTTGTCTTGTCATTTCATTCAAAAAAGTCAAATCCCGTAATTTTTAATTCATTTGTGGTTTGTGGCGTCTGTTTGACCTTATTAGAAAATTGAAGTCGCAAAGACGCAACAGTTATTGGTCACCTAGCTCATAATTTTAGCGTACTGCAGAGATTAAAATGGCTGCGGTAGCATTCAAAGTGAAAAGCAAAAATGGTCAGCAAGTATTGAAAGATTTGACCTCTGATAGTACGGTTGGTGAACTAAAAAGCTTTCTGGCCAGCATATCGGACGTTAGTTTTGAGAGGATTTGTGTGTTGTGTGGTTACCCGCCGAAGCCGTTGGATATCAGTGACGATAGTAAGAAAATAAGTGAAATAGGACTTAAGACTGGGGAAACCCTGATTGTTGAGGAGAAGGTCGGGGCACCAGCTCCGCAGACCAGCAAGCCTGCGGAGAAGAAGCCGCTGGAGAATGGTGTGGTCTCACATGAGACCATTGGCCCGTGTCGTCCTGGCATTTTGATGAAGAAAGTGGTTCCTTCGGATAACTCTTGTCTTTTCACAAGTATAGGTAATACATTTTTCGACACACCAGTACCAAAATATCCTTGTTTTATCAATCAAAGCTCATCAACAGCTTATTTATCAATTTATTTACCTACTGGATCTTTATCATAGATGTTTTTGCTGTTAATTAACCAACTCATGCAGATTTATTTTGAAATAGAATTTTTGAGTTTCCTAATACAAAAGACCAGACACTACTTTGACTATTTTTATGATAATCAATATGCTGAGCCCACACAGCAAGACAGCAGGCAAATAAAATTAGGGTCACCCACCTTTTTGTGTAGGCGGGAGATATTTTTAGCACAATTTATCTTAATAAATAAATGTATAGGACTTGCAGACAGTTTATCATTTAAGAAGTTTGATATTATAACAAAAACAATTTAGCAGATTGTAGGTAGTTCTGTTTGTAGGAAATACTAATTTAATGGTTCAAACAAATTAGTATTGATGCACTAAACAGATCTGTGTATCAAGCTGTATTTTACAAGCTGTAAATGAATTAAAAGGTTCTAGGTAGTTTATTTTATGTATTTGTAGCCCAATATTGGTAGGATTGATTTATTTATATCTCTACTACTTATTACGTACTAGCGGCCGCCCGCGACTTCGTCCGCGTGGAAAATATAAGTATTACACTCAAACCATCTTATTACAAAATGCGATCTACAGAAATTACTAGTATAAAACTCATGCCATTGCTTCGATCACACTTCGTTATATGCATTTTGTTCTTAGATTGAATAATTTAATAAGGTGGAAAGGCACCTAGAGCAATATGTGTAAATAGCTTGGTGTTATTGACTGTTAATGTGACTTTGTTTGATAACAATAAAAATAAGTGTTTTATTGTTACTGTTAAACAAAGACTTTAGTATAATGTTCTTTGTTGATCCAAGGACAAACTTGAAGTAGGTATTATTAAATTTTTTTATCAGATTGAGCATTTTTATGTGAACAAAGAAGGATATTGGAGCTGACTGTAGAATGAATTGATAATTTAAGAATAATAGGATATCTAAGAGGGGAATTTGGCGTTCTTTTCGAGAGACCTGAATTAGTTAGTAGACTGTGATGATGTGGTAGACTGCAGCGACGGTTGATTTTAATTTTAATTATAAAATTTTTAATTTGTAAAAATTTTATTCATATTATTTAATAATGTACTACCTATTGTCCCATCGATATATGAGTGCTCTTGCGGGTACTTTTTGAGCACTATAAAAGAGCCTGTGTATTGGCTGATTGTTGAGATGAGCCGACTTAGCCGAATCGGTTGGAAGATATTATTATGGGGTTTGCAAAAAAATGTATGTGTCTATTGAATATATCTCACTAGCTTCAGTGTTAATAAGTGTTTTGATTGAATAACATTAACTACTTATTTAATAATAATTACCTATTAATAAAGTTTTTTTTCTTTTCAGGTTTTGTATTAAATGGAAATGTAGACACAACAGTTCACACTCTGATGCGACAGATCATAGCAATGGAGGTAGCCAGCGATCTGGACACCTATAATGAAGCGATGCTCGGAAAGCCAAATGCTGAATACTGTACATGGATACAGCAACCTAGTTCCTGGGGTGGTGCTATCGAGGTTAGTTCACTTCTATCAGTATTTAATACAATTTTATATTCACTTTCCTAAAAACTACTAATAAATAACTAATAGCTATTAAAGAACAATGGTAGCTTGGTGGATAGAAAATATAGAAACGCGCTTTCCATGAGGGGGTCCTGATTCGAATCCGAGCATGCACCACTCTATTTTTCTATCATTTCTCGGTGGCTGAGGGAATAAATCGTGAGGAGCCTGAGGTTTCAGACAGTTTCTGAAAAAATAACTATGATTCAGTTGATCTGGTTCCTCTGTTTATAATGGGTTGCGTTGCGAAGGTCAGATCGCAATTGCTTCATTGTAATTACCAGACTCCCCAAATCCTGAATCATGGTACTCCGGGCTCCGATTCAGTTCAACAGCTTCGGACGCAACTATTAACTACACTAAATCCGAAACGTACACATTTCCCCACAATGTTTTCCCTTACCTCTGAGGTAACGGTTAAAATGTGCACATAGATTTGAAAAATCCATAGATATCCATAGGTTGCTTGAATTCGAACAACGAGCTCCCGTACAAAAGACGCGTGCTTATAAACTCTTAATTTTTTAAATCATCAATTGTTTTTGTTTTCAGGTGGCTATCCTATCACGTTTCTACGGATTAGAAATGGCAGTAGTAGACACTTTAAATGCAATTATAAATAGGTTTGGAGAGGACAAAAACTACTGGCCAAAGAGTCTTCCTGCTTTTCGACTGGAGTCCACTATGACCCTCTGTATTTAGAGCAGTCTGATGTAAGAACTTGTTTATTAATATTTATAGTTTTGTTATCAACTTGCAGATAATGTTGATTTATATTATGTTGCGTAATTTATTTCTCGTATTATTATAATGAATTACATTGACCTAGTGGTAGTATTAAGTTACGATTGCTTGACTCAACCAATCTTTATCCGAGAATCAATCTATGGTATTATTCTATGATATGTATGTTGTGAGAGTGTTAGATATACTATCGTATAAAGATGGTTGAATCAAGATTTCCGGCTTTTTTGGGCTTGGGCTCTTCAATTTTGAATTACGTCGTCATAAATAAATAAATGCGCCAATCACACCAATCAACCTGGTCTCAAACTAGGGCAATCCTTGTACTATGACCCCAGATGACGATAATTAACTGGGGGCGTCAGCCCAGAACACTCAGACTCAAGAAAACTTAGTAAATGTGGTTTGTTAAATTGACTGGGAATTGAATCCGGGACCTTTTGCGCTTCGGGTGAACACCTTAGCCGCTGCGCCATCGAGGCCGTCAGCATTATCGCAAACCAGCGATGTTAGTCCATCAGCTAATGATTTACAGTTAATCTCTCTAATTTCCAGGGTGGAATCCAGACTGTCTTCCCAGCTGAGGATATGGAAATATACCGAGAAGGCCGAGCAGTTGGCACACGAGGCGAAGTCCTCAAGACAATTCACAGACCTTAACAAATTCACCCTGAAGTGTATGATCTGTGACAAGTTCTTGACAGGTCAAGTGGAGGCACAGAAACACGCAAAGGAAACCATGCATACGTCCTTTGGGGAAGTCTAGCATCGGATGAACTGAAGTGTTGTTGTTTTAGTATAGTATGATTTCGTTTTTAGTTGTGTCCACTTTTTTTTTCATGTTTGAGGTCTTACCACAAAATACTGATATTGGACTTACGGTATTTTTGCATCAAGTGTTAATGCATAAGGTATTATGACGGACTAGCGGCCGCCCGACTTCGTACGCGTGGAGTTAGTTATTTGCATATTTTGGACAATCCACACAATATATTTTTATAAATTGTAGCCTGGTTATTCTGATGTATAAGCTATATTGTAAAGTTTCATTAAAAACCATTCGGTAGTTTTTGCGTGAAAGAGGAGCAAACATCCATCCATACTTACAAACTTTCATGTTTGTAATAGTAGTGGGATTATGACAGATTGATCCTTTTTGTCCCTGAATTTTTAAATTAAGTCGCCGAGAGAGTAATGTTACTGAAGTAATGTTGTGTGTTTGGATAGTATTGTACATTTTGGGATTTGTCTTATTAAAGTGTTTTGTGGTAAGACGAGTATGTTTGGAGGCTCACAAAATTATTTCTATAGTAAAGCAGATGTGTGAATATAGAGTGTATAATATTAATATATTAGTGACCAGTTTATTACAATAATTTTCATACTAATAAGAACTTTAATTGCTTTCTACAATGTTTCTTTGTACAATCACTGCTTAACATTTTTAAATTTCTACCATTAATTTTATCATCAGCATCCTATTGTGCCATTCCTGGTCTTCAGAGCTCGGGATACGCTGGACTTTTAGCTTTAACCATGGGAGAGCCGCGCTTGGGCATCAATGGGCCGGCCGAAGCAGCGCCTGCGCTGTTTCGTCAAATGAGTGATGGTACCGGAGGTCCAATTCGGGGAAAGGGAGTTAAAGGTTGGCAGCGCTTGTGACTCCACTGGTGATGCAGGTGTCTATGGGCGGCGGCAATCGCTTACCATCAGGTGATCTGTCTGCTCGTCTGCCACCTATCACATAAAAAAAATCTAAGACAAGATTGGGGCCGAAATACGCACATTGATTTGGACAATCCAAAGGTGACTTGAACCTACGACCTCTGATGGAATACTCACGTTCTTTAAACTGAGTTACCGCTCTGAACCGCTCTAAACCATATTTTTAGCTATTTTACCATTAATTAATATTGCTTGTCAATCTACTTGCATAGTTCGCCTTTATATCTTTCTCCCTCTATTGTCCTCATGAGACATGCTATCTCTTTAGCGCTACCTGTGATGCATGAGTGAAACAAAAGTATGTAGTGATACCTACTATAAGTGCACTGCCATTGTAATAAATCAATAATTGTTTAATCATATTTGAAAAGATTGACTGAATTTATATGTATTTTGTTGGTAGTGGGTGCTGTTTTAAACATATTTACTTAATCTATGCACTTAACTTTTCTTTAATTACTACGCTGGCTCGGTGACCAGTAGCCTTACCATGAGTTTGAAATACTATCCTCGCTATCGAAAACTATCGCTTTGTCTCTTTTATTGTGATGTATTTGAAAGAGACAGAGCAATAGTTTACGTTATGTCAGTTTTAGATGGCAACTCATGGTAGCGCTACTGAAGTGGATGTTGATCTCCGACACGAGACTTCGTCTTTTTGGTCTGTTTTCGCGGATCCAGACCTTAAAAAAGGTTTTGGGATAAGGGTTTTTCTGAAGGGGTCCATTGCTAATCTGTCCACTGACGGGGAATCCCAGTCCCAATCCATTGCCTATAGATGACGCTGGGTATCGATTACATCGCGCAAGTGTTTTGTTTTTCCAGGTTACATAAAAGTCTCGAGGTTGTCTGTAGAAGCTGTCCCTTTATAAATGGTATAGAAAAGATTTTGACTGACCGACAACTGTGTGATTCTAAGTTACCGATTCTTATTAAAATTTCAGGTCTACTAAACTCTTTTCTACAATATTACTAGATCATTAACTCAATGTTTAAAATGACACCCTATTTAGAAATTTACATTTGGTTTATCACAATGTACAGAATTGGTGTGGATTGTTACTATTTGTATCAATCAGAGAGTTCCTAAAAGTATAACATATAAGTACCTCAATAAAAATGCTGTCTAAAATTCGAATATTGAAAAGAATAAATATTAGTTTTAAAAATGGGATGTAGGTTTTGTGAATTGTAAATTAGAGATTCCATATGGTATTTACTCTTTTAAACTTTCTACCTTAATTGTTCGTACATAATGTTACTTATTAATTTTGACTAACAATTTAAATGTCTGTATGTAAATAATTTTGCTTTCATTTATTAATGTTGTCTTTTTATTAGGACCAATGCGCATGTAATTTCGATATAAATAAATTCACACAACATTAATATTGATCTGACTCCGTACTAAGTAGCTTAAACACTTGTATTAACAGATATCAGACAACAGATGATTCACAAATATAATGCATATGTTACACCCAGACTCTGAACAAACACAAGTATTCATCACACAAATATTTATATTTTTTGCTGTAGCTTTAAAATAGGAAAAAATATCAACTTAAAGCAATATAAATGTTTGTTTATTATTATGGTAGGTATATTTGTAGGTTTGGCTATCTAAAGAAATTATTGTGAAAAATATATGTATAACCATTGGTCCTAGTGTTTCATACAATACCCTGACTACTGTTTGTATGTCACTGCCAAACATAAGAATGAAAGAAATAAATTTCTATTATAACACTCTTACCTGATAACATGACAACAAACGGTGGCAAGGAAAGTCGTTCGAAGTGTATAGTGCATATTTTATTTATTTTTATACTTATAGTACACAAAATAAATATGAAGTTTGTAATTTTGTAATGCATCTAGATAGTTGATTGCGCGAGTTACGGATAGTTGTTAACAATGACGTCACATCCTTGTCATAAATTATTTCGATTGATTAAAATTAATATAAACTACAAAATCGCCGTAGTATCATTTCACTTTTGTTTTTTGTACATACCCTCATTTCTTGGTTCATTTTCATAATGTATGGATAGTTAATATTAGTGGGCACAACTAGACTAATGCAATAATTAGTGGGTACAACTACAAGACACTAGGTTTTATGTTAGGTAATTTTCAACAAATAGATACCTATTAATGTATCTTTTAAACTCAAGAAAAGTTTTATGTACTTTTGTTTTTAGAAGCTATTTTAATTGGATCTTTAGTTTTTGAGGAAGGTGTAGATTAAAAGATATTGAAGATGTAGCAAAATAAAAGCAACAAATTAGTTGAGTTCTGGCATTTTTAATATCTATTGATGGTTGGTATACCTGTTGAATCACCCCTTATGCAAGAAACATTTTGAAATCATTTCTCCTATACTTATTAGGTTATATGTCTATAATAATAATTGACTAATCTGAATGGTACTATGGGTTAGAGTTTAGGGGCATTAAAGTGGTCTAGGTAACATTTTTGTGAATATTCTGTCATTAAAATGGTTAACGCAATAGTGGCCTATGTGTCATGTAATCGGTTTAATGCGGTTAATACCACCTTTGAATCAAAGTTTTGCCTTAATATCAGAAGGTTCAATTTGTAAGTAAAATTGACCAATTTAGTTCACGTCTAACCATTTTCCCCCTAATTACAAAATGGAGACTGATGTTAATCATGGTTTAAAAATTATGATGTCCCTTTTGTAAGTCAGAAATTAAGTGATATACTTACATACAATAATAGAGTATGTTTTGTATAAGGACTAAGGAAGTTCAAGATAAATCATAATTTTGCTACACCATCAACATAATATTCTTACCTTCAAAAACTACTTATTTCTAATCTTTCTTCGAGTCTGTTCTTATTTGATTCAACGTTGTTTTGAACGTTGTCTGTCTCTTACCTTAGTTTATTATTAACTATTTATTTATTATGTTATGTACATTAAACGCTCAATGTAATCTATGTCTTATTTTATTGCAGTAGTGTTGTTTATACCTTTACCGCACATAAGTCGAATAAAATTATGTATTGAGCTTTTATTTTTCTTTTTATTTCGACTCCTTGGTTTATTTAAGTTTGTGTAATATTTTATGTTACCTACAACGCTTGAATGGAACTAATGTCCCGAGATGAAGTGAGGGTAGGGGAGCAATTCTCGCGCACTCGACATTGCAGTCGATTTAGAGATTTCATACATTCGTCCATACAAATCTCTGTTTCGTCTTCAAATTCGAGTGCACGAGAATTACCTTCCATTACCTCCCAGGCTACAAGTGAAATAATAAAATTCTTGTTCGAGGTTTCATTCGATTTATTTGTAACACAAAAATGTACAATATCAATAAATATAGTAGTCACATCGGTTTTCTATCACTTGTCTTTACTCCTATGATTCACTTTTTACAATGTTGTCATACAACATTATCGCTTACAAATAATTACAGATACAAAGATATAGTGATTCGGGCGTTGTGCATTTGTGTATTGGGCCATCCATAGTGAGCATTTTGTAAAGTACTAAATCGTCATTAATAAGGGCATATTCATCAAAGCCCTATATGCAGAAGGCCTAAAATTAAGTTTTTCTTGACAGTTTTAATAAGAATTCGAAAAGAACTTGACTGTATATTATTTTGTAACTGCTGTCTCTGAATTACGACGACTTACATTTATAATTAGGAGAATTTAGACAAAAATTATGAAATCCACTACATTTTAATGTTAGTCACTAATATTTTTAATGAAAATACTGGCAGTAGAATATGATCGGTGTGTATTTAGTAAGCGCGAATTTCATTGCATGTGGTACATATTTAGATAAATTAATATAATCATTTGGAAAAGTTAAACAATGTGAAAATTCAGACGTTTGGCGGTCAACAACATTTTCAGAAGAGAAAAGAGCAAAAAGTTTGTGAAAAATTACATGTAGTAAATATAAAAATTAAGTCATCTTAATTAACATTTGATATGGAAATAATAAATTCGTGCGTATGTTATAGATACATTAAAAATAGAAAAATATATTTTGTGTCGGTTAAGTATACGTTGATCAGATTTTGTACTAAGGGTGATCATAAATTTACTTTACGATTTTACTAAAAAACTACAATATTTAAAGTAGTGTTGCGTTGTGTCCTCTGATCTCTCACCCAATAAAATATCTTTAATAAATAATACTACGTTTTTGCTCAAGAACGTCGATAATTTTTATAAAAATAACAGTGGTGAAAATTCGAGTAAGAGATTCATAATGTATGAATATTAAATTTGTATACATTTCCATTGTTTAACAATCTCTCCTTTTAATCTGTTCCATTTATAATTATTTTGTCAATGATTTGATTTATAGATGGAACTCTTGTTATTCATTGGCGATGGATTTGAATAAAAGATTTAGGTAAAAATTTCGAGAAAATTGCTATTTCGTCAGCTGTTTTAATACTAAAGGTGCAATTAGAAAAACGTGCATTCTTTCTACATTTCGTACTTATTTTTTAATCATCTTACCAATTCAAATAATCATGCGTGAGTTATTAAGTTACATAGAAAATTATATTATTAAATCTATTTTACTTTTTAAGTCGTTGTCCTATAATACAAACTGACTGAGGCTCAATTCGACTAATCTTCATCCGAGTATAAATCTATGTTATAACGCTTCGATTCGTATGGAATGCCAGCTTTATATCATAGAAGATTTACAGTCTGATAAAGATTGGTCCAATCGCACCTAAGATTTATGAAGGAGTCGCGTGATTAGATAACTAAGCACTTGCTTTACAAAATATATGTGTGTATTTATTGACAGTTAATATGTTGTTGATAATTTTAATTGGTAAGATGAAAAAACAGATAGCAATCTACATTCATTTTCTTAGTAGGTACCACCGTACTGAAGCGTATACACAGCTAATATTTATGGCTATTTTTCTAAAGCGAACCTATGGACGTGCCCAAGCATATTATAATTTACTGATTATTTAATTCTCCTAACTAGGAAGTTCTAAAAATACATAATATAATCTCAGTTTTTCCAAATGTTAAACATCAGGTAGTTCACGTTTGTACAATGCCTAGGCATATACCTATATCAAAAGTTACATTAGGCTTTTCCTTAGGAAGATATTATATATTTTTTTGAAATAAATGTTCACTGGTAGATAATAAATATAGTAATAATGTTAACATCTCAGAGTTATAGCTAGGGAAAAGCCCTTAGATAGGATAGGAGAAATCTCTCAATGTATTTAGGCAGTTATCAATTAACAAAAGTTGATGAAAATATAAAATGGACGCCATTTTGATAAAAAATCAAAATGGCGTCAATTTTGTAATGTCATTAAGAGATCACTGTTATGCCCCGAACTGATTTCGTTTTTAAAACCATATTTGAAATATTGTGCGATTAAATTAATGTGAACAAGTATAACTTATGAATGTTGAGTAATTGATACTCAATAAATACTGACAATATGATTTCCCTAACTATAACCCCGATTAACAAAAGATTAACGGCAGTGCCAGATATAAAAAAAATCAGTATCATACAATTTCGCTCACTTCAACTTACATTTAAGTCATAACAAAAAAAATCAACAATAAAGTTCCACTTTGATTTCGATTAATCGCTAAAGTATTATAAATAAAACAATCTAAAAATCTTCATCTTACAAAATAAAGGGTTTATCGTAAAATGCTATAAGGTGCGAATGATATTAAATTAATAAATACCGCGTGTTTACTCGCTAGAAAAGGCAAACGAACTTTATCGATTAAGCAAATCCGATTCGATTCGGATTTTTATTCGTATACTTTATCTGTTAATATGGTTATTTTTCTGTAAATATATTCAGACAACGAAATAATCTCATGTTTGTATTGAATGCGATCGATTCGACTTTCTTTCTGACAACTTTATACAATTTGAAAGTCAATAATATCAGAAAAATGGTGAAAGATGAGAGCGATTGAGAGCTCTAATTATTTTTGCCAAAAAAGAATAATCTAAGTAAATAAACCATTTAAAAAATATCTTATTTTAAAATAATATTTATAATCATCAACTGCAAACATGAAGAGATTAAAATAAAATAATTTCTTTAGCAAACTTTGTTTGTCTTGATACAGAAGTATTGCTTTTAATTAAACGTTATAGCTCTTTTAATAATAAAATTATAAGTATTGCTACAAAATTCACAAAATTATTACTCAATAAAATTGTCTTTTTCGACATTTTAGTATCAAGCTAATTCAAACGATTGTTACCAATTTCTTTTTTTAGGGAGATTTCACATGAAATTTCGATTGATTTCTCTCAGATATACCATCTGTTTACCATATCACGGACATAGACTCAGAGAGGGTTAAACATTGACGTACAGTAATTTTATAGTAAGATAAAAAAAAAACAAATTTCCATCTCAGATTAACTTCTATTAGCCGTACCGTAATACAGAAGGTAGGCAATATTATATACATACAACGATAAAAGTGTGCTGTAGTGTGTATCGTATGCAGGTGTTCAAATGACTGAAACAGAAATCGATACTCGTATTAACATGCGTTTAACGCGTATCGCACTGGATCTTTTGTTACTATTTATACTCTGTCTCTCTCATTGTCTATGCCGGAAGACACTCGACGCTATATTCATTCATATAACTCTTCCTTGTCTATTTTATATAGTCCTTTATATTACGTCAAATACTAGCCATTATGCGACAAGTTTTATATTCTAATTTATACTCATGCGTGTTTCACACAGAGAGCGTATGAAGGCGTCGCATTCTGATTGTTTCATTTGACATAATTATTCAGCCTTTTGCTTTCCATTGCTATGCAATTAACAAAATACCTAAAACCTGTTCAAAAATATATTTTAAGAACAATTAGCCTCAATAATTTAATCACAATTAACCAATAATTTGATATAATCGTTGCTGACTAGCAGAATCTGTGACGTAATTTTTCCTAAAGTTTTATCTCGACAGCGATACCTACACCTTTTACCTATATTTTAATTCAATTAAGCGTTTTGTGTATTTTAAACTTAATTTTCTTATACGTATTTTAAGCATACATCAAATTAATTTTCTAAGAAGTATAGAAACGATCATCAGCCATGGAAACCAAAAGGCCGAACTCAGAACTCAATAAAATAAGACAAATTTTTCAATAAAGTCGTGACAGTAAATGATGGCTCCATTGCCGCTTACGTCTTAGGGCAAGCTATTATGGTATGGCATTGGATCTCTGTTAGTTCTTGAACATTAAGACTGCTCCAAAGAATAAAGTCCGATTTTCAATATGTTTAATATAGGAGATCGGACTTTCTGCTCCAAAGAATAAAGCCCGATTTGCAATATGTTGAATATAGGACTTTGTTCCTCGGAAGAGATTAGTTCTCGTATTACAAAACGCGATCTAAGAAAAATTCCGGAACTAATCTCGTACTGGACCCTTTTAGCATTGCGTGTTGGAACGGGGTAGCGTAGCTTTAGCACGGTAATAACTTAAGCGTTTTGTAATAGGTGATAGTCACGACTTTCTTGACTCATTATACAAACATAGTCCTGCGGCTGAGTACCAACATTACCTATTACTGCTGGGCGGGTTTCGCGAAGGAGAATCTTGGTAGCGAGATACCGAACTTGGTCTCGAGGCCGGTGAGTACGGGGATGGCGACCTGGTATCCGCCGATGTGGTCGGCCTTCTTCTTGGCCTCTTCTATAGGCGTGGCCACGTGGAGCTCTGAACCGCTTGGTCGACTGGAAACAAATTGTCACCATTAACTATTATTGGTTTGAATAAATTAAAACTGTTACGACCATGGTACCCCTCGCAAGCGGAAATAGAGCTTATCTCTGATGAATAAGATTTTTTTTTTTTTTTTTTTTTTTATGTGATAGGTAGCAGACGAGCAGGCGGATCACCTGATGGTAAGCAATTGCCGCCGCTCATGGACACTTGCAACACCAGTGGAGTTACAAGTGCGCTGCCAACCTTTTATCCCCTTCCCCCCCGAGTGGGCCTCCGGTACCCTCACTCACTCGGCGAAACACAGCACAGGGGCTGCTTCACGCCGGTTTTCTGTGAGGCAGTGGTATCACTCCGGTCGAGCCGGCCCATTCATGCCGAAGCGTGGCTCTCCCACAGTTAATCTATATTCCTTGCACACTTAGTCGCCAACGCGGGACGTCTCGATCGTCCGAACCAGTATAAATAGAGGGAGGTCTGACTCTGCGAGTCAGTTACGATTTGGAAAGCGAAGGGAATAAATCTCCTGCGAACTACTAGTGGTTAAGTGGTCCTGCGAAGTATTTTAGCAGTTTTTATTGTTATTAAGTATTTTAGTTTTGTGTAATTATTATTCGTCAGTTAAATTAATTTTCCTTTTATGACTTCAACGTTTTCTTGGATCTACGTATGTACCTACAACAATCACTCACGTGGAGAACTTTAGGGGAGTCCTATGTCTAGAAGAGACCGTCTATTATCTGAAATAATGGTGCCATAATAAAGCTGAATACATACGATCCTCCGAAGTCGACGTAGAAGAGGCGCTGCAGGATTTCGTACGTCACCAACGTCACACCGAACTGCGGCGATGACCGGAACACACGAGCTGAGAAACAATAATTTAGTTCACTAAACAGTTCACTGTTTTAACTCCACAGAAAATTTTATTAAAATATGGTGGTAGTATTTTGAGGTTGGGACCGTTCAAGTATTATGAGCTACTATACTCCAAACTGGAATTCAAGACTAAAAAATCTACGACAGATACGTCACTGTCAATTCTGTTAATGTCACTTATGTCATTTTAAAGTGACGTTTTCAGGTTTCGCCAACCTTTTTGGCATTATTTTTCTTATTATGCAGACTAAAACTGTCAAGTTTCCATACATTGTTAAAATGTTGTAGGCAGATACCAAATGTTATTAACACCTGAAGCGCAATACCATCTTTGAAACACCTTTGAAAACTAAAATTACGGATTGTTAAGTTTTTATTAAAGTGTCTCGTAATGAAATGAAAAAAAGTTAATAATTTTTTTTTTTAATTATAGAATCACAATTACCAATAATTAAATTACATCAGCGACTGTTTTTAGAAAAAAGGGGTATACTATCAGGTACGATCATTTTATTGCAATAACAATATTGTAGTAGATTTTTTGGTCTTGAATTCCAGTTTTGGGTATAGCTGTTACCTTATATTCTTCGCAAAATGGCGTAGGTTTGAAACGCATACGACGCTTTGAAGACTTCAAAAAGGAGGTTCTCAATTCAACTAAATATTTTTTAGTTCATTAACGGATTTAAGATAGCTTGTTCAAGTTACATACCTAGAGCTCCCTTCCAGAAGGCCCTCGCGCCCTCCTCCGCGTATATCTTCCTCGTTGCATCGATGACTCCATTGTATGTCGTCTGGCCAGACCTAGCTACCACCTACGATAAAATTATAGATGAGTAATTTTAATTCAAGTGTCTATGGTAGTTCAGTATACTAGGACAGCGCTTTTATTACTTCGAATCCGAGCATTCAAATTCTCAAACTTGTGCCTATTACCATTAGCTCGGTGATGAGGGAAAACATCGTGAGGATATCTGCACGTCTCATATATTTTTACACGGTGATTGGCTATTTTTGATGTGAGATGCCAAAATGTCATTAAACAACCAATGACGCAATGACGTTGAAATTGGACTTTAGTCTATCAGTACGCCATCTAGTGGATTTGTCACACGCGATAGCCCCATTGTGTATCTAGATATTAGATTGAAGGTAAAATACCACAGTACAAGCAAAGATTTAAATCAATCTTTGAGTACAAGCACAAAATACATATTGACACAGAAGGCTGACTGCCCACTAAGAGCTAAAAATATGTCATGTACTCACGCATGCGCACTAACGGGCAAAAACGCCTTTTCGACCACATTAATCCTAACTTATGACATTCTTATGCCATAAGTTAGGATTAATGTGTGTGTTAGGATTAAATTGTCAAACTGTCGAGGTCTATGGTAGAGGCCGCGCGCTTATGTACTCATGCCGGGCAACAACCCTAGCATATGTCAACGAACTCTTCTAAATTCAAAATCAGGTCAAAGTCTAACTTCTGTGTGTAATAATTTTGTGGTACAAGTCTCTCGCTCGCGCGAATCTGAATAAGTCGAATAGCTACGTGGGTTCGATCCTTACCCTGGACAAACATTCGTGTCATGAACACTTGTGTTTGTTCAGTGCCTAGGTGTAATATATGTACTTAACTATTACTTTGTGTTTCCTCTGTTGTCTGATATCTGTAACACAAGTGCATAAGCTACTAAGGTACGGTATCAAGACAATGTTTGACGACCCGTTTAGCGCAATGGTTTGAGCGCCGGTTGAGACGCAAGGGTCGCGGGTTCGATTCCCGCACCAACACAAATGTTTGTTGATGAAACCGATATTTGTGTTGGGTCTGGGTGTTTGTGGTTCCTTCGTTGTTTCTGGTTTCCATAGTACTAGGGAAAACCTTAGTTTGGGACTAGGACAATGTATGTGATGTTGTCTCAATTTATTTATTTAAATGTATGAGATGTTGTGATTTTGTTATTTACCTGTAAGCGCGTTTTGATGACGTCAGCGGGGGTGACGAGGGAGGCGGCGGGGATGCCGGCGATGGCCCCGGCCGCCAGCAGCGTCAGAGGGTGGTTGTAGCCATTTTCGTCAGCGAATTTCGCCTGAAGTAAAAACATCGTGATTATTAACACTGTACCGGTCTTACAAAATAAATAGGCAAAGACCGTCTGCTGCCTACATCGCGTGCTAAACAGGTTACGCACACGTACAGTGATCCCATGAACCACGTGTTCTATCAACCATTCTGAACAACATTTGTTCAACAACTTTCCGAAATTTATCAAAAAAAAAAAATTGACTCTCCATACACCTCATATAATAATAATAACCTTTAATAAACTTTATTGAAAAAACATAAGAGCTACAAAAGGTGTAAAATAATCTAATTAAACTAATGGAATCATTTGCAGTTTGCTGCCTGAACTAGGAATATCCTGTATCTCAGGCAAAAACAATAAAGGGCATAATTTTAAATTAATTTTTAACAATAAACAGAACATTGATTTTTATAGATGCATATTACCTAATCTAATTCACTTGTAAATAATCCAAACTAATACAAATACGTACGCCTGATTGACATAGTTACGAATTTTGCCGATGTTGCTTACTTTGTGACACACATATCTACCAGCCGAAGCACCTACTTAATAAAAAAATGTTTAGGGGAGAGGGGGGCATAACGGGGCCGCGAGGCACGACGGGGCCCCCCACACTTACAAAAAAGTATACGCTCTAGATGTGTGTTGTTTTCGCTAATAGGTGGACCTTTTGTATCTCTCTTTAGTCTGACAGCGACCTTCAACTAGACTGCGCGCGTTTGATTTTTAGAACAAAAAACGATTTCCGACCTAATTTGATGTAATTTTGAGTGACTACGAATACGCCAATAAAAAGGTAAGTGTTTGTGTTGCTACTATAATGTATTTATTTTGTTTTTGCAGATATATTACTAATTGACACGTTTTGAACAAAATTACTCTAACCGTCACTCAATTTATTTGGCGGGTCATTAGAAATAATGTGAGAATTGGGGCATAACGGGGACATGCCTACGGGGTACGATGGGGTACCCCGTTATGCCCCGTAACCGTTGTCCCCATATGCCCCTGTTTTGTAAATTACCTGAAGGATCTCGATCTAGTTCATTTTATAATAGAAAATATTTCATTTTAGGTATAAAAATGGTACGAAACTACTACTAAAGAAAAAAAGTTCGAGACGTAGTTGGTCCATGGAAAACATGAAACAGGCAATTGATGCGGTCTTAAGAAAAACTGCTGGCTATAGAAAAGCAGCTCACCTGTACAATGTACCACAGACCACATTCTCCCTACAAAAATGAGTTAGAAGAACGAGAACAACTTAAAAGAACGAAGAAGTGTTCTAATCCAAATGACCCCAGGTTGAAGAAGAACTCCAAGAAACAGAAGACCCAAAAAGCTTCCTCTGGTATAGAAAATGCCGACGAAGATACCATGTGCCTGTACTGCCTTGACGTCAACCACACTTATTTAAGGTCTTCGGAAGGTTGGGTGGCATGCCATCTATGCGGACGGTGGGCTCATACAGCTTGTGCTGGTGTAGACGACGATAGTACTGAAGAAATTCATATCTGTTTGCACTGTGACACAAAGTAAATACGTACCCCGTATTGCCCCGAACCTGGTACCCCATATTGCCCCTACCCTGGGGCACGATGGGGTTTTTATTATAGTTTAAAAAAAATTAAATTATAACGTGAAATGATTGTTTACATCACCAAATTCTATGCCAAATGATAGCTTAATAAGTAACCAAAGTGTTGTGATTAGTTTTGATTAATAAATACGTTGCGTTGATTATTTTACTGTGTATTTTCCTTAACGTCCCCATTATGCCCCCCTCTCCCCTACTTAGCAATACAGACAGATGATTACATAATAGAAACACAAAAATATATTAACAACTTGATAATAACAACTTTATCTGACTAAACTTATTAACGTAAAACTAAGTGAAGGCCCTATCAGGCGCCTTCATAATCTATAGTGCTAATATAACGAGTTTCAGCCATTTTTCTAGCGGGGCAGTCGAGGTCACCAGTTTTGTGATTGCACGGTTTTTTATAGTGCATGCAAGTGGCACATTTAGGTGGTTCAGCCTTCTTTGGGCACTCCTTCATGTCGTGTCCATCTTCTCCGCAATGGCCGCAGATGGTTTTCTCGCCACGACATGTTTTCGCGGCATGGCCGTACTGCTGACACTTGTAACATCTTGTTACAAGCGTAAAGTCTCTAACAGGGCATGACGACCAGTTCACAAAAACTCTGTCTTTTGTAATTAGTGCCTTCCGAATTTCTGCCGTGACCTCTATGACGTAGTTGCAGGTCTCGGCGTTTTTCTTACCCGACTTATGGCTAAGTTTAACAGAAGACAGAAACTTTTCTGTGGTCATACATTTCAGTTTATCGGCTAAATTCTGTTGAAAGATACAGTTGAACACTTCTGTATCCTGCATAGAAGTGGGCACACCGACCACTGTAATTCTGGGCCTACGTTTTTGAGGTTCGTCTATGGTAAGCCCAGATGTAGTCAACTGTTCGTTTTTTTTCAATTTTTCAATGTCCCCCTTGGAGTCCGTGCTGATAATCACTCCTCCATTTTTGGTTTTGCGAAGTCCTCTTACTTGCAGCTTCATTTGTTCAGGCCGGATAATTTTTTGTACGAGACTTTTGGTGTCTTCACTCGTTTTGTTTTTGTCAGCCGGATAAATAGCTACTGAGCTAGTATTAACTGGATGCACAAATTTGGTTTCGGATTTCTTGACCATGTCAGCAAAAGAGGCAGTCCTCGAGGCTGAATTTGTGGACACCGAAATAACTTGCGTTAAGTTTTTCAATTGTTGCGAAAGGTCTTGGTTTTCCATGTAGGTATTCAAATGATGGTGGTATTCGATGGCTTTGGACTTCAGCGACTGGTACTGCACAACTAATTGAGAGGTTCCCAGGCTTACGTTGCGGCACAGGTTGTTGATTCTGAGCTTCTGGTCCGAGTTCAGTTTGCCTTCACACGAGATCACACATACCTCATTCAGGCACTTTTCGATTTTTTTCATCCAGTCCTGGAGCTCAATTGTACTTATAACTCCAGGACCATCATCCTGGTGGTGCTGCTCATGATGAGGATGGACTTTCGTTGGCTGAGCTGGCTCCGGGGGTTGGGGCACAGGGGTAGATGGAGGGCTTCGCAGAGTTTTCCCACTTCTATTAAATGGACTTCCGTCCATTTTGAATTAGAGGATTTTTAATACACACAAAATAATTGTTAATACATCGCAAAGATTGTCACTGTTGCACAAACACCGTATGACCCAGAAAATCTTCTTCCGCTAGTTAGGACTAGGTCACAATTTTACTGTATTGTTTATTGCAAAATAATCAACAGATCTCACGTCTATCTACATTGACGATCGGCGGAATGATGAATGGTACAAGAACAAAACAATAACACTTTCACACTTAAAACTCACAAATTCTCTTAGATACTTGGTACTTCTGGATCAATGTTAATTATCCGCTAGATGGCGTACTGTAGAACTGAGGTCCATCTAGCTTGGTTATTTTTGATGTGAGATGTTAAAATGTCACTATACAACCAATGACGTTGAATTTGGACCTCAGTCTAACAGTACGCAATTTAGCGGATTTTTGACAAGCGATATAGTAAATGCGCTTAATAAATTTAAAGTTATTAACAGACTAGCCTTTGCCTGCGGCTTCGCTCGCGCCCCCACTTCCCTAAAATAGGGGGTTAGAAAGGGGCAAAAAGTAGCCTATTTTACTCTCCCACCCTTCAGCTATCTCCACTTAAAAATCACGTCAATTCGTCGCTCTGTTTTGCGTTGAAAGAAAGACAAGCATACAGACAAACAGACACACTTTCCCATTTATAATATTAGGATGGATACTATACATACCTTAACATGTGCGTATGCTGGGAAGTAGATGGCGCTGAAAGGCACGTCTCGAAGTAAGCAGGCCTTAGCGCCCTTGTACAGCCCGAACAGGCCCAGGTCCTTCACTACGGAGAGCGCGCGCACTTTCTGGCCGCCCGCGATCTCGCCTGCCACTTGTAAGCGGATTTTGACGATTTCCAGCGGGTTTGTGAATACCACTTGGGAGGCTCCGGCCTGAGGTTAGAGATAACTTTTAAATTAAAAATAATAATAAGTACTCATCAGCAACCCACACTCGTCCACTGCTGGACTGCTGGTAATAAGTAGGTACTGACTTTCTTTAAATATGATGATGAAAAAGTAATTAAAAGTGATTATTGTTACGACCATGGTAACTAGCAAGCGAAAGTGAAGCTTATTCCTTAAACATAAGGTCCATAATCCGTTGCACACCAAACGCATATACGCGTTTGGTCGAAAATATGCCTGATAAAAATTGGGTATTTGACAATATTTTTTTTATGTGTTTAATCAAAAGACGCCTCAATTTAAGAAACATCGTTGAAAGAATCACTTGATTCTCATTTGAATTACCTGAGATATCACAACTTTAAGAGCACGTATTTTGGGCAAACCCAAAAACGCTCTATACAAATGGCTATTGAATCGTGACGTCACGATTCAACCTTCTGTATGCGCGTCTAGTAAATTTTATATGGTAGCTATATCAAATGTTTCGTTTAAGTATATGGTTTTATAATAAAAGTTGATGAAAAATGTACGGGTAGTTCAATGATATAATTATTTTTTTTTAATTTTATACTTTAAAAATGGACTTGCCCATGAAACTTTCAATGCTCACAAAACCAGCTAGATGTTATATTTTTAACTGAAAATGTTGGCCATTGGTTCTTATTTACCAATATTTTGATAGAGTATCAATATTTTTTACTAAATCGAGATTAGTCAAATACCCAATTCCAGAACTTTCAATATAACAATTAAATCTACCGATTTTAACCGCAATAGACGCGCGAATATTCTAGAACTTATTGTTTTAAGCTCGAAAGTTCGTGTAACTAAAAGAAACTTCTAGATTTGTTCGGAGGACTCGCGTTCATGTAACGTCAGATTTTAAAAGCGAAGCAAACCCTCCGAACGCGTAGTAAATTTTGGAATTGAAGATGCAGTATATTAATGAACAATATGTACTTGAATTAAAATACGCCGCACAAACAATTAATGATACCATTAGTATTAAGTTTTGTAATGTGTTATGCAATAAAGAGTATCTATCTATCTATGATGATACGAAATAGCATGTACTATACTTGTACCTATCATTATTATTATTCTTGTATGTGTCTATATACCTACTTACAAAATGTTTTTGATTTTATCATTTAATATATTGAACAAACAATATATAGATAGTATCTATTTATCTACCTATCGTCAAAAGGGTCGTCTGCAGAATTAAGTAGGTATTCAGAGATAAGTGATATAGAATCGAGCTTAGAAATGACAAGATAAAAAAAATATTACACATCAGTTGGTTGAAGTCGAGTGTATTAAATTGATTGTAAAATACTTACACAACCACCTGCTAGAATTTCTGCATAAACCGATATGTTGCCCTTCTTGTCCATGAATTTGTCACGTATCAGGTCATTCATCTAAGAAATAAGGAAAGTATTAGTTACAGAACTTCTGATATTATCTTCAATTTTTTTTTGATTCACGTAAGTTACGTGAAACCAAAAAAAAAAACAAAGAGTCGGAGCTACGACCAAAGATTTTACTACATACATTTATCTTTACTAAGTAATACTCTTCAGTTATACGAGTAGTATAGTGATTATAAAATGATAGAAAACTGTTTTTTTTTACAAGTGTTGATGGCGTTTAGTTAGGTCTGTATTTTTTTTAAATAAAACTAAAAAAATCTGACATTCAATACAGTATTTTGTGCCGGCAGCCATTTTAAACCGGCGGCCATTAAACAAAGCTAAGCACTCCCTAGGGAAAAATAAATTATTTTTTTCTGTCAAGCGGGAGGGGAAGTCAATAAGAGGGGTTATAACCTCTTTTTCCTACATTTATCTTGTTTTTTTTATGTGATAGGTAGTAGGCGAGCAGGCGGATCACCTGATGGTAAGCAATTGCCGCCGCCCATGAACACATGCAACAAGTGCGCTGCTAACCTTTTATCCCCTTCCCCCCCGATGGGCCTCCGGTACCCTCACTCACTCGGCGAAACACAGCACAGGAGCTGCTTCACGCCGGTTTTTTGTGAGGCAGTAGTATCACTCCGGTCGAGCCGGCCACTTTATGTCAAAGCATGGCTCAATTAAATAAATAAATTGTTACATAAAGCGTTAAAATGTCAACTCACAGTAAGTTTGATAGCCTTCTCCGGGGCCACACCGATCAGTTGCGGCACCAGGCCTCTGTACAGGCCGAACACGCCTTCGTGCCGGATGACCTTCTTGAAGCAATCCCAGGAGTTCCTGTACGCCACCTCACCGATGAACGAGCCCGTGCGCTGGTTCTGCATACGGGTCTTCACCAGGTCTATGGGGTATACTGCTGATGCTCCGACAGCTGGAATGGGTTGGTTATTGTTTATTGCTCAGCCAAACATAAGAGCAGATTAGAGTAGCAATCGTGCACTCGACATTGAAGTCAAATTAGAAAATTGTATGGACGAATGTATGAAATCTCTAAACCACAAGAATTGCCCCCTAGGATTTTAATAAAGGCTATTGTGTTTGAAAATGCCGATAGTTGAATAAATAAATATTTTATTGCAAAAATAACTAAATACACCCCAATGATCCAGTCACGTGACTGACTTTGTATGAAAATTTGTTTTTTTATGCGAATTTGCAAGTTATAGAACAAATGTTGTTCAGAATGATTAAAGGGATGTAAATGTTTTACAGATTCACCCTGTATAGCACAAACTTATGATCAAATGTCATCGATTGTCTGCGTTAAGATTTATCGCCTCTCTGTTTATATTTATTAAATTACCAATTTGCTCTATTATTTTTCAAGTAATTTAAAACATATTGTTATTCTACTTACCACCAGCGATGGAACCGAGTGTGAATCTGTACGTGCTTTCCAATATTTGTATAAGGACGCTGCGCTCTTCTGGGCTCTGTAACAAGTATAGACGTGTATGAATCTGACTCTTATAATTGCATGGCAAGCATATTAAAATCATGTATGTTCAAGCTCTTTTTTGTCTTGTCTATCTGTGAACATTTACATCCCTATAAGCACGTGTTCTACCATCCATTTTGAACAACATTTGTTCTACGACTTTTCTCAAAAAAATTTTCAACTCCCCATACAAAATGACCAAGTCATGACGGACTTTGTATGAAAAGTTGTTTTTTATGCGAATTTCCAAAAGTTATAGAAAAAATGTTGTTTAGAATGGTTAGTAGAAGATGTGGTTAAAGGGATGTAAATGTTCACCGATACACCCTGTATGTCCAATAAAGACATTTTAGACATTTATCTTATTATTAGGGTGCGTCCACATCACGCTAAACATCATTCATGGCTAGCGGGAGAGCCCCTGGCTTGGGGGAAAATTCGTCCTAAAAAAAAACTCATCCCTGAATTTTAAGATTATTTTGCTGGTTACTGTTCTAGGCTAACGTCACCAATATTTTTTGTTTTGAAGAGTTTAGCAAATACTATCCTAAAAAAATATTGGTTAGGATAAGTCAGAACAGTCACTAGTAAAAAAAATCTTGATATACTGAGACGAGTTTTTTGGGGACGTATTGCCACCTAACCCGAGCCGCTACACGCTGTATGCGGCGCGTAGCTTGCGCGCATACTGTACACGGGCAGTGTGGACGCACCCTTAGATTTAACTTTTCTTTATGATAGCTGAAAAATACATGTCACTTAGATCTAGCATAATAGTTTTTATTCGTGTATGGAAGGATGTGTATAAATCATTGTAGAATGCAATGAAAGAAACATTCACAAAGTGGAAAGCTTAGTTGACAGATTGTTGTGATTTAGTAAAGAGAAGAAAGTCATGCGGTGATGGCAGAAGTAAAACAATGATTGGTAGGAATAGGTTTATGTAATTGTGAATTTAGATTTTTTCATTCTGCGTGTTAGTGTACCTAGGTGAAGTATTCAAGTATGTATTAGCTTAATAAGTGTACGTGGACAGTCAACGACAAAAATATGTATACACTTTAGGACTTTGTCACAATACGTATGTATAAGGACGACTTCTACTTTCTTATACATTATGTATTGTGACAAGGTCCTAAAGTGTATACATATTTTTGGAGTTGACTGCACATAATAGATCGGTGTGTACGTATAAATATTTTCGAGCGGGAGTGTTAGTGTATTATTCCCAAACAATGTTAACGCTATTTAAAATCTTCCGATTTAAGTTTATTAGGGAATTAGAGACTTAATCACTTAGTTGAAGTGAAACGGATATTTGAATGAAAAATGTTAAAACCCGTACAAGAAAAAATTAAGTCTTAATTTAAGGTACCTAACGTATCTAAGCTAACGATATTCCTATTTGTACTTTCAGTTTTTATTCTAGCATTAAAATAGAAAAATCCGGGTTATAAATATTTATTTTTTTATTTAGGCTGACTTAAAGATATTTTACGAAAAGTATAGGGAAGAAAAAAAAAATATTTCTCTAAGATCGCACGAAGTGTGGTGAGTTAACTGGCATGTAGAATGTTTACGTATGAAATGTATAATCTGCACGCGAGTTGAAAGCAACGCCCATCCATTAACCTCGCGCGCAAAATAAACCTATGATTTTCCCTACATGTAGGTCCTACCAACATTAGCATTGAAAATCTGGAAGAGGCTATTTGCTGTATTTTTTTCGTAATCGTTACTTGCTGATTTATTTTGCTTATGAGGATGATTAAAAAGTAACATAGAAACATCATAACTTGTGTGACCTGTACTTACCATGAGGCGTTCCAACAAGTTTACTAATCGAAAAGGCTCTCTCAACATATTTACCTCCTCCTTTTGAGCAGTGAAAGAGAGAAAAAATACAGAGCTATAAGTTAGTGATGTTTCCAATACAACTCTTATACAAACGACATAAAAACTAAATTACTCTAAACATACATTTTAATATACGTGAATTCGCGATCCGGCTCCTGGAAGAATTTTGGAGAAATTTTGCGTTAAAACGAGACGAAATTATGGAGGGCTCTGTGTGTTAAAAGAGGACAAGTGTATACTTACCGAGACTGCCTTGATTTCGGCCACTCGTCTGGTCACTTGCTTGAAGTACTGTTCTGGAGTTATCGAGTTGAGATCGTTGTATACGATTCGTCTGGAAAGAGAAGAAAAATTATGAAAAAATCTGCTGTCCAAATAAGGATTTGTTTTGGAAATTTAAGAATTAGAGCCAGCTTCAACAGCCAGGGTGCCAAGGGTAGAGGAAATTAAGTTTTTAGTTAGGTTTTATAAATACGAATTCAAATGTTTTAGTTCTTCCGTCTTTAAATTAGGTGCCAATGCGTGCACTCAACTGACAGCCAATATAAATCATGGGACACACCCAATGGTCATAGCGAGCGAGATGGGACTTCAGTAGGTCACTGAAGGCCAGCGTCTTGGTGATTCACCCATCGCCTACGGCAAATAAAATGCTGAGTGGAAGCCTATTTGGCACACTATTTAATTTTATAGTATATGAATTTGAAAACTGTAATTTCATTTGTTTTATTTTCTGTGTCAAATAAGAAACGAGAAATTTTACTTTCTCTTTTTCTTCTCTATATAATTTAAATGCACGGGTCTCATTTTTACAAAACGGATAAATCTGAGTAGTAATCCTATTATTTTAATAGGTCTGGGTAGCCAGTTAGCCAGTAATTTTAATAGGTCTGGGTAGCCAGTAGCCAGTAGATGAGGCAGCTGACCGAATGATCTTATCAATAATAATAAAAATAGGAAAAAATATTAGCAGGATCTACATGCACATAACATAACCTAAAACCGCAAGTGCATTTAAAAATAATGTCAGTTTTGTGTGACGTAGTTTTATAGCCAAAAAATAATAAGTAAAAATTGTGCTGATGATCAAACATTTTTGTAATCAAAATAATCTTAACCATGCGTTGAGGAATATTTGCTTACTACCGTGACTTCGAAGCATTTCATGTGCTTTTTAAAATCGTGTATGTACAGATAGCCACACATCAGGTTACCACAACCTGTCAAATTTCCTCAATTGATATTCAACCTAATGTATTTCACAGTAAGATGAGAGTTAATTGAAAAAAAAAACGACAGTTTTGTAAACTTTGATGTGTGGCTAATTTTCCCCATTTCTGAAGATATGTCTCGGCTTTCAGGTAGGAAGCATCTTTGTGTGGAAGGATTAGCTCGTATATGGCTTAGTGGATCAGCTGATTAAACCAATTAATATTATTATGGGAAGGTGATTTTTCGTTCCATGAGGAAAGATTTCATATTTAAGTAGGTATATTCACTACCCTTAAAGTTATGGGATATCAAAAGAACACGTATGTAATTCCGAATCATATCTTCAGTGAGAGCAAAACATACACGCAAAGGATGGTCCTAGAAATGTTCTCAGATTCTGGGGACCAAACGAGATGTTTAAATAGCAACACACTTTTGAACCGAACCCAGTATGTCGATACGGCGAGTCGCCTCCATCGCCGCCCGAGCTACAAAACAACGGGGCATGTATCAGTCAAAAATATGTATGCAATTATCATGGACATAGTATTTTAGACGGACTTGTCCTATGTGAATATTTGACATTTAAAATTAATCTTTAACCCCTTGACATAAGACCTATTTCTCAAAAAGTTGCACTATCACCCAAACGTGACAAATTCATAGCAATTATAAAGTTTATTCCGTAGACTCATGAGTTAGAATCATAGAATTAGAACATACAAGAAGAACAACGTCATTTGGTAGGCGCTAGAAACGGAACGCACATATGTGTGCGTGCAGTAGTGAAAATACTTGGATTATTTCGTCTTGTCGCATATCAACCAGATGTTGATTTTATGGCTCTGTATTATAACTAAAAAGAAACATAATAAGAGTGGTTAGATATATTATGTTTCAAAATAAGTCTTCGTCAATCAATAGACGTCGAACGACTGCTGGACATAGCCTCCCCCAATGTTCTCCACACATATCGGTCATGTGCCCTGCATCCAGGGAATTCCCGCGACCTTCACTAGTTTAAATTTCTAGGTAAGTAAAGATAAAGATATTTTTATTTACATAAATAATGTCTACATTTTCCGTTGTACCATATCGCTAGGCGATAATCGCTTGCACACGTAGCAGGGTACGCAGAGATAATCCCTGCGCGTACGCACAGTACAGTGCATGCGATTTTGACTGCTACATTAGCTGACGGTACATAAGTGAATGGGTAACTGATTGAGATTAAGATCTATGATAAAATATATAGTATACTAACAGAAGTATTATATAAGGTTACAAAAGATTCAGCTGATTATCGTCAAATTAATCTGAGAATGTTTTGCTTGTCACCGTACATTCGACTATTGCGTGATGTGATAAGATAATGGATAAAGTATTATTATGTTAAAGTAAAAAGAAATTGTTTCATTGGATAAGATATTTTGCACAATTGCCTAATGGTCAATGAAGAGGTTAAGATCGGTACGGGGGACGAAACAAGTAGACACATGTTTTGGGTAGCCCTATTATTATTAACCGTCCGCGACTTCGTACGCGTGGAGTTAATTATTGACACTTACCGTCATATTTTGGACAATTTGTAGCCTATGTGTTATTCTGATGTATAAGCTATATTGTGGTAAAGTTTATTTCAAATCCATTCAGTAGTTTTTACGTGAAAGAGTAACAAACATCCGTACATCCATACATCCATACTTACAAACTTTCGCCTTTATAATAGTAGTAGGATTTCTAGGTATGGGGTAACCGAGTTTTCCGAGGTATACCCGACCGAGGGAGGGTATACATACAGTCACAAGACCGGAGTTTGTCGAAACGTTTTCTTTTAATTATTTAGCTCCATCTCAGTATGAAAATATCCAGTAGAGTGAGATGGAACTAAATACATTAGCGAATAGATATCGGTTTGCTGTTCTAAAGCCTATAATGGAAAGACATAGGGGCCGCTAGTTTGGAAAGATCAACGAAACCAAATGGAAAATTCTACGACGATAGTTTGAAAATAATATTCCTAACAGATTTTTTAATGATTTCAAAAGATACAGTACAGTGCGGTGAGCATCGAACAATGTCAAAGGAAAGGTATATGACGTCAATGTACGTATACACCTTATTTAAATAAAAATTCTATTGTAAGTAGAAGACAATTTGCATACTTATTTCAATATGATTTTTTTTAGTATGTATCCAAGTTTAGTGTGGAAAAGACAGAAACTATACCGCGTTTCTGTTGTGATACGAAACTCTACAATAACGACTGGTATGTACTCGTACCTAAAATTGCATCCGTGATTATTTAGGGTCTAGTAATTAGGTACATTGAAGCGACTGCCTTTACACCTTCGCAATCCTTTAACTGTCGAACCAGACTAACTGGATCATGGTTACAACGAAACAGAAATGAGTAGGTTTCCATTAAGATTCATTCACCGCTAAATAGTCTTCAGTTGCATGCTTGGTTTTCGAACCACCAAAATGAAAGGCGCGCTATTCCACTAAGCTATCATACCTTTACATTTACTTCACGCATTGCTTATAGATTTATAAAGATATTAGTGACCCGCCCTTACTTCATTTCGGGGCTTAATATAGACCAGTACGTACTAATAGATGGCGCTGGGAGTCGATTAAATCACGCAAGCGTTTCGCCTTTTCGGTATACATATAGGCCTAGATTGAAGTTGACTGTGTGATTAACCTCTTTAAAATTAGTATAGATTCTGTTTATTTTAATAATTTTACGAAAAAAATTAAAGCAACTCGCGGAATTAGTATAAGGTATACGGTACGATCACGCCAAACGCACGATGTTACGTTATGATCGAGATAAGATGCCCCCTCACAATCGGGCATACTCTGACATAACTAAGTACTGATAAAGCTATCTTAATCTTTTAGTTATGTTAAAAGGTGCTACGCAAAAAAGTGGGTCAATCCACTAATTCATACATAGGCCCTATTCGACCAATCGTCATACAAGGATAATTCTATAATAGTTTAGATAGGTAAAAGTCGAAGTCGGAACTAAAGTGGTTTCCCATGATTATACGGTGTGTATCTGTGAACATTGACATCCCTTTAACCACGTGTTCGAACATTCCACTCCATACAAAATGACCAAGTCACGTGACTTTGTATGGAAAGATGATATTTTTATACTTGTACACTTTCTTGGTCGATCAATCAAATTCAACAGTATTTGTCTGTCTACTGCTGGTATTCAAGACTGTACGTTATTCCTACATAGTATTTTTTTTAACTTCTGGATTTATCTCGAAAATATTTTTTCAAGTCAGCGATTTTATCCTTGAGTAAATTTTAGTTTTAACTACGCCAAAACAATATTTATCTATAAAGATATCTCCCTCAAGGATATTTTCCAAGTTTATAATGAAACCCGCGGGCCTTGGTGAAAACCTTCAGAAAGTAGCGAAGGTTGCAATGGTTCAATACCATTATTATGTCACCGTTTGCAGTGTAATAGCTATTTTTATTAGAAAGAAAGAAAGAACGAAAATACATTTATTGACCATCACAAAATACAAAATATAACACATTGTATACAGTGAGAATGCATAAGGGGAAAGAACTTAAGAATGTAATTAGGTAGTAGATAGGTATATATGATTGTGTGAGGTCAATCAGGTCCCGACCTCAGCATTTGCTGCTACGGCATTATCTGCGGTGCCGCAGCAGCGCTGGTATTCTGGTGGGACCTATTATTAGCGGTCCAAAACCACGAAGTAGATAACTAATAAGCATAAAAGTAATGTCAGACAATTCTCACCCATTGAAACTACACAGTTGTCTTAAACTGCAACCTACGTTACGTTAGTAAGGCTGTCTCTAGTTCGTATCCTAAAGAAAACCATCATAGCTCTCATCGTGTTTTAATTATACTTTTAGTAAACAAATTTGTAAAGATTTTTGTCTTCTTTTTGCTCTAAAAATGAAAAACTATGGTCATCCCAAGAAAACTTAGAAAATGTCGTTTCCTAAATTGACTTGACCGGGTATCGAATCCGGGACCTTTCGCCCTTCGGGAAAACACCTTAGCCACTGCGCTAACGAGGCCGTCAAGGTACTGTCAGCTGTAATTTAAAATAACTCACCCATTCGTATGATGCAGCATATCGCAAAGCGTGAAGAGTATGTCGACCTCCAACGGCGTGATCTGGCTCATCATTTGAGAAGAGTGCAGGAACTCCTCCTTGGTGACCTCTTGCGTCCTGTGGCCGTTGGTCGCGTTGAGGTACACCCGCTTGATCAGCTCCATGTTGTTGAGGAGAGAGTTGAAGGCCATGTAGAAGGGGAAACTGATCTTGCGCTCGCCTTGTGGGAAGCCTGAGGCCTGGAAGGGAGAGCGAAGACTTAGTAAACACTAATTTCCTCCTAACCGATTTTTTTTATAGTATACGAAGGCAAACGAGCAACGGTTCACCTGATGGTAAGTGAACACCACCGCCCATGGACATCAGCTACACCAGAAGGAGTGCGGATGCGTTGCCGGCCCTTTAGGAAGGTATAGGCTCGTTCCTTGAAGATTTGGATGTCGTACCGGTTCGGAAATACACAATGAGGAGGTGCGCGGCAGAAAGTGTCGTGTAAAGCGCACGGTAGAGGATTGCCAACCATCCATTTCGACTACAGCGCCCAAACTCAACGATCAACCATCGATGCAGGACATTCATAGTGCACAAGTGTGTGCGCAAACAGAAGTACTCTCTATTCCTTTACTCTCATCGACCACAAATACGCTCTATTCTCTGACCCTCATCAAACACAAGCCCTTTCTATTCCCTTATTCTCAAATTAATAAATAAATTGAGACAACATCACATACATTGTACTGATCCCAAACTAAGGTTTTCCCTTGTGCTATGGAAACCAGAAACAACGAAGGAACTACAAACACCCAGACCCAATTAAACACAAGTACTCTCTATTCCCTTACCCTCATATTTCGATGTCTGTGTCCTCAGTGTGAAACGACCGAAGAGAGATCAGACGCAGGGCCAACAGCTTAATACGCTTTCCAAGGTATGGGGGTACAAGACCGCCATTTTCCTGACTTCGAGCTGACACTGAGATGTTTAATAGAAAGATTCGTTTATGAGTCCACTAGTGTTGTGGGTGTCCAATCGCTGACCATCAGGTAACCCGTCTGGTTGTCTGCCACCTTTCACATATAAATACAATAATCAGTAAAAGCTGCTTACATGGATAACCTTCGTCTTCAAATCCTTAGTCAACAAATGGCTCTTCACGGACAACATGATATCTCTAAAGTCTCCCGCACTGATGAAACCTGAGCCATCTTTATCGCACTTCTTGAACGCCTCCACTCCATACTCCTCGTGGAAGTCGTGGAGGAACTGGCTGAACTCCTGGTAGGTGACCAGCCGCTTCTTGTCCTTCCCGAAGTAGAGGCGAACGAAGGTGCTTTCCATGTTGAAGGGCAGTTTCTTGTGGAGGACTGTCTTGCGCATGACTTCGGCGAACTCATCTGGAATGAGAAAGAGGTCATAACTATTAAAAGATATGCATACAAAACACTGGCCAGGTGATGTCACAAATCCGTTGCCATTTTTTTTTGTTCAACATTCGATGATTTTATAAATAGTTGGATGGGAACAGCTGAAGATCGATAAAAGAGAGACAATGACACACCATATGAATGTTCATATGGTATGCCTCTCTCCAAATGCTATTCATGACAAACAGCTGGAAGTGGAAGGCCGTCTTGTATAAAGCTTTGGGGATACTCAGCAATCCTTTAAGGCTTAGAACTTCTAGGGTGAGATGAGGCACTTTTTTAATGTTTACCATGGGCTGGATGGATGACACTCACCAAACGCAATGAGCCCGTGTCGTGTCGAACAGCTGGAAGGCCGTCTTGTATTAAGCTTTGGGGACACTCAGCAATCCTTTTAGGCTTTTTAGGGTGAGATGAAGACACCTTTCTTTTTTCTCTATGTATATGAAGGGCTGGATGGATGACACTCACCAAACGCGACGAGCCCGTTCCCATTAGTGTCGAACAGCTGGAAGGCCGTCTTGTATAAAGTTTTGGGGACACTGAGCAATACTTTAAGGGTTGGAACTTCTAGGATGAGATGAGGCACTTATTTCAATGTCTACCATGGGCTGGATGGTTGACACTCACCAAACGCGACGAGCCCGTTCCCATTAGTGTCGAACAGCTGGAAGGCCGTCTTGTATAGAGCGTCGGGCACGCACAGCAATCCTTTTAAGGCTTCTAAGGAAATGTGCTAAGAAACATATAGGGTGAGAAGCCTTTCTCTTTCTCTTTCTATGATCCAAACGCAACGAGCCCGTTTCCCGTTCGTGTCGAACAGCTGGAAGGCCGTCTTGTATAAAGCTTTGGGGACACTCAGCAATCCTTTAGGAACTCTGAGGTGAGATGAAGTCACCTTTCTCCAAGTCTATGAAGGTCAGGATGCATGACACTTACCAATCGCAACGAAGCCGTGTCGTGTCGAACAGCTGGAAGACCGTCTTGTATAAAGCTTGGGGACACTCAGCATCCTTAAGGGTTCAAGACCTGATTAGGTGAGATGAGCACTTTTCTAATGTTATCAGGCTGGATGCATGACACTCACCAAACGCAACGAGCCCGTGACGTGTCGAACAGCTGGAAGACCGTCTTGTATAAAGCTTTGGGGACACTCAGCAATCCTTTAAGGTTCTAGGAAATGTAGTAATGAGAATTAGGGTGAGATGTCTTTCTGTTCTCTATCTATGAAGGCTGGATGCATGACACTCACCAAACGCAACGAGCCCGTTCCCGTTCGTGTCGAACAGCTGGAAGGCCGTCTTGTATAGAGCGTCGGGCACGCACAGCAGCCCCTCGAACGCCTGGAACTCCGAGAACGAGATGAACCCATCCTTGTCCATGTCCACAATGCCCGCGATGAGCTGCACCGACTCCTTGTTGAAGTCATCTGGAAGTATAGTTCATTTACTTAGGGCTGAAATATAATGCGTCAAGTAAGTCATGACAACGAACTTTTAAGGAACTAATGGAGAACGGGGCTATCATACTTATGACGCGGCAGTCGTGCCATCAATTAAATTCATGACTCTTGATGAATTATACATCTGGACGCACCACGACGATAAGTCTATCTCTATCGCACCCAAGATGATGATTTGCCTCAGGCGATTATTTAGGTACCTACCTGATTTACCTAAGAATGTTTCAACAGACAAACTCAGGCACAAATTTTGGCCCGATCCAGGATCAAATCTGGGAGCGAAAGCGTAGCACCCAATGCGCCATCGAGGCAGTGGACATTAAGTACCTACCTAGCTGATGAGAGTAACCTGTTCAATTTCGAAAGTAATTTTATTTTTATTTTTTAAATTAAGCATTCCTACAGTTTGTGGTCATTCATCATTTAATCATATCGTGTTGCTCGACATCGGAAACACTAAACCCTTAAGAATACCGCCACGAGTAACTTGAACTATAAATAAATACTATTAATAAATAGGAGCTATTTCGGTTTGGTGCATTGGCATTGGCAGGCCGTGAAATATTTTAGGAAATAAATATTGGCATGACATGCTAAGAAGTTCGACAACTCAACGACTAATAGTTTGGGATGATTCATACAAACTTTCTGTCTTTGTAATGTAAACTCATTATTTAATAGATGCTTACAAGTTTCGATGAGTATTTTAAATATTTACACAAAATGTTGGAATAGGAATTTTGATCCATAAATCAAATATCTTTGGGTTTCGAACTATCCATTTGTTTATGCGTAGAATATATTAGTAATTAATGTTACTGTAAATCTAGTGACATGACAATACATATTGGCTTACTATTTAAAGGTACCATGGCATCATGTTGAGTTGCCATTTTGGAACTTTGGCCTATTTTGTCTAAAACACAAGTTCTATTATGATGATTCTATTCCATTGGTTATCAATTTATAGTCATACCAATTTATTGAAACATGTTGGTGTAGGTAATACTTAACAATAATATTGATGTATTAACCAATAGTGAATAAGAATTTTTACTCACCTTCGTCGAATAATCCTAAGTACTTCCTTACAAAATCTTCACTAGTGATGTGCCTCTCACCGTTCTTCTCAACGGTGGCGTATTGCAGAAATATTTCATGTAATTTTTCTGTATCAGCCCTTTTTAAATAACCAGCCCCCTGCAAGAGAGTATTAAATGTTATAAATATGCAATACCTAAGTACGTAACCTGGTTATGTGAATATTTTGCACCCCTGGAGCGACAATCACTAGTAATGTTTTCAAAATTGAGATGAATATGAAATATATACTAAGTCACTTATAAACACTATACTGAAAGTTTTATTTCATTCAACTCGTCCTGATAATTTTCTTGTGTATGGGGACCAGGTACCGTTGTGGTTATGGCATGAATCTATACAAACTTATTTTTTTTAATTACTTTATAAGAGTTGCTCAGGTAGTGTGGGAATATGTATGTGGAACATACTGTAGAAGGCATACCTATATCCTGCAAACTAAAATCTAAAAACAAACAAAGACTTACATAATAAAGTTTATTTGAATGTCATTATGTTGCTAATGGAGTTTATAATAAACATAGATTGCAGATGGAAATGCAGAATATCTATCAAATTTAAATAAATTTTCTTCAATGGATATTGAACCAAAAAAGTTTGACATGATGGTGAGAAATTGATTGAAGAAATTTAGGTAACCTATATTATTGTGTGGTCCATACATAAAGAACCTAACCACTAATATTTTTTTAAGGTAGGTAGGTAGGTATAAAGCAATGAAATATTGATTGAAATACGCAAAGTTTTCCTTTTTGATTCTGAGAGAAAATACATGCAATAGTTGAGACTACTCTATAATATAAGATAAAACTGTGTTATGGCGTTTATGATAACTTATCTGACATTCAATTGTGTAGGTCAAACAATAATCCACTTTTCGGTTATGTAAGATCGATATTACAACATGAGTGCCTGCTACGATTAGGACAAAAACATTATGTGTAGATAGACATTGATAGGTAAACAGTGAATAGAATAGATAAATTAATTTAATTAAGGAGACTATTAACACTGACTTAAGGAAAACATAAAAGTATTGGTTAATCATATCCATTCAGAGTTTTCAATGAAATATTTTATTATTATTAACGGCCACACTCAGACGTCAATTAACTTTATTTATTGACCCTTATTTCAATTTGCATAAAGACTCCATAATAAAATTAAGATAATGGACATTAAAGGTTATGATGTCTCTTAAGTGCCGCAGTTAGTCTAGGATAGCTCATAAATAAGATAGCAAAGACAATAAGATGACAACCGTAAATGCATTCCAAATGTAAAGTTATGATGCAAAAAAACAAGCAATTTGAAACTCTAACACAACAACATTAGTTTCCACTTTTAACTGTTTCATCACATGTGATCACAATAACAATAACTGAACCATTTTGTGTATGAATTGAAAAGAAATTACCCGGCGCGAAGTCATATTGTCGTGGAGATACAATTTGAACTGAATTGATGGCCATTGGAGGAGTTGACGCAACTGATAAGAACTGTTATCTTGTGTGCTTTGCTGTTTAGTATCAGAATTGCCTTATATTATTCCATTCCTTCATAAAGACTGACATATTTTTGTTTTAAAGTTTTTCAATTAAATACGCGGGATTACGTCAGTAAAATTGGTAAGTTCCACCTAATTTTAAAAATCGAACTGCTAAGGTCAAAGAGGTTAGATTGGTTATCATCTTGTTATCTAAGCCATTCATTTGTTTATTTCAAGAACATTTGAAAATAAAAGGGATAGATAATAGAATGATGAAAATATAAATAGATAACAGGTGTTGTTATGCAGTTATTAGAGTAAGGCCGCATAGCCATACGAGTGACGTTTCCTCATTTCAAGGGCGGACGCTCCAAGGGCATCAATACGCCAAAATAACGATATAACAATATACCCATATTTGTAAAAATACGCCGAAAAGGTTGTAGCACAGGATCCTTGCTATAAACTTTAAAAACTTACCCACCTCTTGACAACTGGCCTGAGTAATCAGAGAGCTGAACAAAGATTTAAACATTACAGTGTTTTTATGTCACAACACAGTACTTTTATTATAAAATTGCAATATCTAACTCTGCAACTATTGTATAAAGTTCGTTTGCCTTGATAACACGTCACGATACGTAAAAATGTTACAAAATCTATTTTTGTTAGCCACGCACAGCGCTCATGATCATCTCAACCGCCCGGCAATACTAATATCCGATTTAATTTAATTGACCCTTTATATTTAGCGGCCACGAAACAACTCGGATACCTTTTGCACACGGTCGTGTATAAAAATTGCTGTTTCGCGAATTTGACGTAATAGTGATGTGTCTTACAGTATCAACAACACAAACATAGCACAAGCAATCGATCATGTAAAAAATATTTTTAAAAACATATCCCTATTCAATTTTTTTTAAACATACATTACGAATTTTACTAAACTACATAATTATTGTATGAGAATTATTAAATAATAAAATAACTATACAAAAATCGATACCGTAACACTTTTAGACCTCTGCTTTTGTTACGGTTGTTTTGCGAACTTGTGCTCTGCTATTACTGCCAATAAGAAACTAAAACATTGAACTAGATGTCGCTGCTACAAAAACTTTACACCTTTGAAATGTTGACCACGCATTTGGTCTTCAAGATTAGTCTTATTAATAAGTCTTAAAAAATTACAATATTTCTATGGAAGGACCCGATATTAATAAAGAGTAAAGACTGGTCCAATGGCGCATTTGTTAGTGACCATGCCTCATACGCCAAAAGGTTGTGGGTATGATTCCCGCCCTGGACAAACAATTCGTGTGATGAATACTAGATTGTGTTTGTTCAGTGTATTTAATATGTGTATGTACAGTCAGCCACACATCAGGTTACCACAACCTGTCAAATTTCCTCACTTGATATTCAACCTAAATGTACTTGACAGTAAGAGGAGAGTCGATTGAAGAAATTTGACAGTTTTGTATACTTTGATGTGTTGTACGTTATACATAGGTACATAAATGTAGGTTTTATTAACTGTTGTCTGTTAACTGTAACACAAGTGCATAATATTAAGCTACTTAATAGGTACGGAGTCAGGTCAATTAAGATGTTGTGTGAATTTATTGTCCATAATATTATAATACCTACCACGTATTATGTATAAATGTAGTAGATAGGTATACTTACCTACCTAATAAGTTAGTATTTTTTTATAGTAAGGTAGATTAGTAATAGGCATTCGCTTGAGTAGCTACCTTTATGTAATTATTAACATCTACCTACTCTACTAAGTCACTAACATTATTTACCTACCTATTCTACCACCAAACGTTCTTTTTCTTTTTTCTATCAAGTTTTAAAATTCCAGCCTGACACAACCGCCGAAATTGTTAGCTCGCCTCTGCCTGCCAGTAGTCGAATAAAATTCCGAATAATAAGTTCGTTAGGGACTTCGGCCGCACACCGCGCGCCACCGCGCCATGTTGCGGTTGCGGGCCAAACAAACGCACGTTGTGACGTCACATCCCGCCTCTGGGCTGCAAAATTCATGCCTACGAAAATGGTCAGTCGTGTACAGTGAGCGTCATATAAAGTTACATCCAAAAGGGAAATTCTCGTGCGCTCGACATTGAAGTCGAATTTAGAGATTTTATAAATTCGTCCATTGGATACAAATCTCTGATTCGACTTCAATGTCGTGTGCACGCGAATTACCCCCCAAATACGAGTGATAATCACGATATGCAATAATAGCCACTCATCCGACGTAGCCAAAAACAGAATTTAACGTGGTCAAGGTTTTTCTAATTTTGTACTATCCATAGTTGAAATTGAACACACTACCTTTTGGCGCCTGCGCCTACTTATTAGTCCGTCTATGAATGTGTGGTAAGCGTAGTGATTAAGCCTAATCCCGCTATAGTAGTGATGACTAGATTTCTATGATGGAGGCCTTTGTCATGCAGTGGAACAGTATTATAGGCTGATAGGTACAGTCAGCCACATATCAGGTTACCACAACCTATCAAATAATCCCAATTGATATTCAACCTAATGTGAAAGACAGTAAGTTGAGAGTCGATTGAAGAATTTTGACAGTTTTGTATGCTTTGATGTGTGGCTGTACGTAACTACCTACTTTACTTTTTTTATTAGATGACCTAGTTCAACGCATTTAATCCCGTTCAACTTCCCAGTTAAAAGTAATAAGTCATTCTAAAAGGCCATTTTAAACTTATAGCTTACGTAACTTTGATTCTCGGATCGAATTAGGTCGTAACGTCGGTTAATACGCTAGTTGGCCGTAAACCGGGGCCCGCCATAAAATATGTTAGGGCCCGGAACATATTGCGCGCGCCGATATTCGATATTGAAAATGAAGTTTTTGTATGCATTGAAGGTTTGATCACAGTATGTCGCTCTACGGTTATTTGGCTAGCGGCAAAAGTAAGGAACTTAATGTAATGATTAAAATACATAATGCACTTTCAGTCCATTTCACGTTCAATGCTACGCCCAAAAGGGTAAGATGTAGGTAGGTACCGGAAAATTATTATAACACCCTATTTCTATATTTATGAAAGCAATAAATACTTTTACTTTGACTTTGAAAAGTCGGAACCAATGCTGTTTTCCTTACAAGTGTCAGAATTTATTGACATTTTCCCATAGGAAAAATGTTATACAACACTGAGAGGTCTTTTGACCGTAGTCCTACTCTATGTAGTAGGAATATCTAAGTGACCATTTTAAGCGTAAGAGTATTCTTCGCCATGAATGGGCCGGGTCGCGAAAACGGCGGTTAATACGCTAGTTTTCTTTGCTAGGTAAAAAATTACAAAAAAGAAACATGGCTAGTGTTTTTTTTTATGTGATAGGTAGCAAACGAGCAGGCGGATCACCTGATGGTAAGCAATCGCCGCCGCCCATGGATACTTGCAACACCAGTGGAGTTACACGTGTACTGCCAACCTTTAATCCCTTTCGCCTCCTCGGGTGGGCTTCCGGTACCCTCACTCACTCGGCGAAACACAGCACAGGGCACAGGGACAGCTTCACGCCGGTTTTCTGTGAGGCAGTGGCATCACTCCGGTCGAGCCGGCCCATTCATGCCGAAGCGTGGCTCTCCCACAGTTATCAGTGATTAATGGCTAGCCCCTTAAGACGTTAAAACATTATCTGTGTACTATAACAGTAACATTATATTAAGCAACTGCCTTTATCAGCACTGTGGGTTTATAGGCGTGGGATAGCGGGTGACAACGCAACTCACTTACAGGAACTATTTTTCACCCTATCTTTTTAAGGGAGGTTTAGTGTTCCCTTGGAATTTCAGGTGATGTGGACGAAATGCTTGATCGATTTAGGGGACAGGTTGATAAAGAAAAAAAAGCTACCCCATCAAAGTGACATAATAAAAATATGAAAAAGCTGCCTACCTAGTAAAAATATAGATAGCGTTTATTGGTCACAAAAGCAAAGAATACACAATAATTTCAGTTTAAGTAGTCAAATTTTGCGGCCAACAAGGCACAACCTCAGCATTTGATTGCTACAGCAGCTAATAGAAGCCGCTGCGGCGCTGATTTTCACACACATATTGTACCTACTTACTTATTGAATAAATTTATCTCAAAACAACTTGGGGCGATAACAGAAACCGAACATGAATTAATGTTTTTTTTAAGCTTTTGTTTATTCATGCTAATCTGAGAAACTATTTATAGAACGGATTAAAATGTTTTTTTTTCATTATGATACCTAAAAAGCCTGGACAATATGTTGAAACAATATTTTAGAAAATAAATCCAGCTCCATTAAGGGTCACGTACGAAGGATTTATAATAGTGCTCAAGTGTGTGTGCAAACACTGGTGCAAGTGCACAGCTGTCGCTTTAAAGTGTGATTGCTTCGGTGGAAGTTTCAATATCACTCATCAACTGAATGACATTTATTCTTAGAGCATTGAATGCTTAAGCATTTATCAGAGAGAAACAAATGAAAACAAAGAAGCAAAGTTTTCATCCCATAAAAGAAAAAAACGAAGGAAAAGAAAAACAATTACTTACCTACTTAAGTACTGACAATTAAAGCTAAAAAACTAAGGGCCCCTTTCACCACCTACGAGTAAAGTATCAAGTAATTTACAAGTCAATTAAAGTGGGTTCGGAGAAAATTGGCCCCTGTCCGCGGCCAATTTTAATGTTTTTTTCAAAACAAATACTTTAATTGACACTTTACTCAAAGGTGGTGAACGAGGCTCTAACAATAAAAAAATAAAATAGAGTAGGTACATTAAATGTAGGTCCTGTGGCAATGTCCCAAAATGCTGGCAGCATTTACCCCGTTGGATAGCGACGGAAATAATTAAAAAACCATTGCTTTTCCTAGTACTAAATCACAAAATGCCATCAACATTGGCCTCTTTACTCAAAAAGTAAACCTAACAGAGCTCTCCCCCGTACCTCGTAAAACCAATCTCAAAGTATCCACCAGAAGATTCAAAGTCTTTAGTATAATGTACTTTATCTATCTAAGATCGATATTTATTTTATGGCATTTCTATACCCGCGGGGGTAATTTTTGGTACAGCCGCTCTTAGTATTTACGACATACGGACTTAAAAGCTATCGGGCTATGGAATTTATATGGCAGGGCGTACGCCTTAGGTTTTGAGCCCGTTTTATGGTGTTTTTCGGTTATGCATTAGTAATTATCATAAATTGAAGATGTTCTGATCAATTTCCGGGATATAAGATGCGCGTCTTTGGGGAATATTTCAAGGATCTTTCATGATGAAGGAAATGAAAATTATTTCGTGTTGTTTACGGAAATTTCATCTATAGACGCTTCTTAGTAGAAATTTCGTTTTTAAAATCCTTTTTCGTAATGTTTTCCAATGATTATGGTAAACACAATACATTTTTATATTTTTAAGAGTAAGAGTGAGAAAACTTATTGACCAGAACACTGTTTACCTAGAAAACAATAAAAAAAAGAAAAAACAGAGATAGATTTGGTACCTAGTTGCGGCCAGCAAAGAAATAAGCAAAATTTCTCGTCTTCTTTATACTCGTAGTATCAATCACTGTATACTTTAAGTAATGTTATTCTTTTCAGATCAGCATCAGACTTCTTTGACATCATGGATAAAAGTAAATGGGCATCGCGAGGAATGGTAGTGACACCTCATCATTTGGCTACACAAAGTGCTCTAAACATACTAAAAGAAGGTGGAACAGCAATGGAAGCGACTATAGCTGCTGCGGCCACGCTAGCAGTCGTCTACCCTCACATGAATGGGATTGGTGGTGATGGGTTCTGGCTCATCGTACCACCACATGAGGACCCATTTGTCATAGAAGCATGTGGGGCAGCTGGAAGTTTGGCAAGTGAAGAGTTTTATGAAGGACTGGATGCGATTCCTAGGAAAGGACCGAAGTCTGCAATAACTGTTGCAGGGACAGTGGGAGGCTGGGCAGAAGCTATGAAATACGTATCAGAATGTGGATATCAGAAGATATCGGTGTCCAAATTATTAGCTGATGCCATTCACTATGCTGAAAACGGTTTTCCAATATCATATTCCCATGTCAAATACTTAAAAGAATTGGTTGAGAAACCAGAAACGTCAGATGAATTTAGGAAGGTATATTTGCCCGAAGGAAAGGCCCCTAAAGTTGGTGAAATATTTCGCCAACCAGCTCTTGCGGAAACTTTAAAAAGTTTAGCCGAAAATTCCTTAGGCAGTTTTTATGAAGGTAAAGTGTCCCATTTGATAGCAGAAGACATGAAAGACCTTGGTATGCCAATTACACTTGAAGATTTAAACAAATATTCAGCTATAAGGAAGGAACCTTTACGTCTTTGTCATGATTATGTAGAAATTCTGAATACTCCACCTCCAACACAAGGATTAGTTTCGTTAAGTGTGCTTGGAATGCTAGATCATTTAAGAATTAAAGGTGATCATGAAGGTCAGTTCGTACACGCATCAGTTGAAGCCACTAAGCAAGCATTTGAGATGCGCGATAAGTATATAACTGATCCTGATTACATGGAAATGAGTGCAAGATTTCTATTGTCCCCATACAAGATCCAGTCAATGGCAAAAAATATAAATTTGGATAAGGCTTCTCCAATTGCAAATGGTAAAGGTCCAGGGGATACGATATGGATGGGGGTAATGGATAACAGAGGATATTCGGTTTCATTTATACAAAGTATCTATCATACGTTCGGGAGTGGTGTAGTATTACCGAGGACAGGAATACTGTGGCATAATAGAGGAGTGGCGTTTTCTTTACAGAAAGATCACATTTTGTCTTTGAAACCTGGGAAGAAACCGTTTCATACGTTGAATCCTGCTGCTGCTATTCTTAATGATGGGAGGGTTATGGTTTATGGAACTCGTGGTGGTGACGGACAGCCTCAAACTCAAGCAGCTATCTTTCACAGGTATGTGGTGCAAGGGTTGAGTTTGCAGAAGTCTGTGTCAGCTCCTAGGTGGCTGTATGGGGAGACGTTAAGCAGAGGCGGGAACACGCTGAAGTTGGAAGATAGATTTGATGAGGAGACTGTGAAGTACTTGAAGGATCGTGGTCATGAGGTGAAGATGTTACCGTCGTTTGATGAGTCGATGGGTCAAGCTGGCATGTTGGTTAGACATACAAATGGGGTAATGGAAGGAGCGTATGATGTCAGAAGTGATGGCAGTGCCGCTGGATTTTGATTGTAAGACTGAATTTGGATATTTTACTCTTCTTTTTTGTATAGGTTTTGTATAGGTAGGATCAATTGTTTGATCATTGACATGTTCTATTTCAATTTAATTAATTATTTTAATTGATGTAAGTATTTCGACTGTCGTTTTTATGGTCTGATTTTTAAGAATTGTAATTTAATTATAGTATAATATTTTAAAATTACTATCATTATGGTTCGTCGAAATTTAATTAAAATGAAAGATAGTAAGTAGAATCAAGGACTTAATAAATTATTATGTAACTATTTTTAAAAGTGTAACACAATTTTTATATTTTTTTATTTTGTATGGAGATCAGAATTTAATATTATTAAAGGTATTTTTTTACAAATATACAATTTTTTAATAAAATAATTTATCAAAACAAAAATAACGTTTCTGTTTAACCTGATGAACCTTAGATTAGAAAAGATCCGCACAGTATTTAAAAAAAGGATCATTAGGAACTTTGTTTTAATAATCAAGCGCTTCCAATTTCACTCCTATGATTCTGCATCTATGATATTGAATCGATTGGACGGCATTATTTTTTTAGTGTAGCCAGACACACGTCTGTGGTAGGTACGTGAAAGTTTCCTCAATTTCAACAGAATAACTTGAAATCGGACCACAATTCTGAAGTAAACTTGAATACCACACAATGCAGAGAGAGAGGGCGCCACAGCGATAGAAAGTGCGATTCATGAGTCAATAATATTCAATTTATTAGTAAAAGTTACGTTTTTCGAAAAGAAAAGTTCTTCAAAGTGTTCCTCTACATTTAATATCTTCGAGAAAATGTTATATTTGGAATCTTAAGTGAATTAAAGAAGTTATAACGTAAAGTTAAAACCCGCCAAGAATTGTGTTTTTTGCGCGCAGAGCTCACAGAGAACTTACCTTTGAAATAAAAACAAGGACAAGAAAAGGATCATCACTCAGAAAAATTGTGCCTATGGACAAAAAGGTACTAAATTTTTTGTTTTTGATACTAATAACCTAAAAATAAAAAATATCTCTTGGAATTATCTACCCCCATTTTGTTGGATAAAAAATGAGTACTGCCATCTAGTGAACGGCGATATGACTAACATGCCAAAATATTGACCCCTGAGCAAACAAAGTAGTTATCCATAATAAAAGCAGACATTACCACGACCCAATGCTAGAGGGCTCTATTCCAGACTTTTGGGCATAATTTGATAAAACTGAACAAAACACCAGATGGCGTCAACTGATGTGTGCGCTGGTTGCCACCAAAAACTACCCAAACGTGAATATCTGACTTGCACACTATGTGAGTTGTCCTACGATCTGGAATGCGCGAATGTATCTAGCAAACGATTTTACAATAGCATGAGTGTAGAAAATAAAAAAACATGGAAATGCCAAGCCTGCTATTGCAATTTCCCTAAGAGCAATAATACTGACACCCCTATACGTCCCCGTGATCGTGAAATATTAGAAATGTCTCCACCAGATAATACAAATGTCACTATAAGGAATAAGACCATAAATAACCTAAACATGAATACTAGCACAGACGAAACAAGTTTGCTTGGCGACACAGTCAATAGCGAAAATACCTTAATGCTACAAAACTTAAGTGAAATAATACACCAACGCCTACGAGAAAACAACACATCAATTATACTAGAATTAAAAAATACCATCCAACAAGAAATCCATAGCGCAATAACTAAATTTAAAGAAGACCTACAACAAAAAACAACTAAATTGTTTGAGGAAAACGACATAAGGAGGAAGGAAATAGAATGTATAAATACAAAAATTCAGGAAATGACAGAAGAAAACGAAAAGTTAAAAAAGGAAATGAAAAGAATTGAAAGTAGGATTAGCGCAGAAAATAACACAGAAAACCAAAAAAATTACGTAGAAAGTCATTCCTCAAATGAAATAAAAAATAAAAAAATTGTTCTGTACGGATTACCAGAACACCGCAATGAACCTGAATGCGTAATATATAATAGGCTAACCGACTTGTTTTACAATATAACCGAAATTGATGTGACTGGCTACATAGAAAATGCCTATAGAATTGGTCGAAACTATAATAAAAATAGACCATTGGTGGTAGAATTTATCAGCAAGCGGTTGACAAGACTCCTACTTGAAAATAAGAACTACTTCAAAGGTACCGGCGTATTTATCAGTGAATTCATGGATGTAAACGAACAGAAGGAAAATAAAAAGCTGAAAGAAGAAATGTTCGAAGCTCGGAAGAAAGGATATCACGCAGTTATTATAAATAAACAACTGTATATAGATGGCAAAAATGTTACCAAGGAAAAGAAAATTGTAACACCCAAAGACAGTAAAATAGCGGAAGTAAATAATAATAACAAAGAACCAAAAAATACAGAAGGAAGAAGGCAAAGAATTGAAGAACATGATAACCAGTTATTTCGATCTCACAGAAGCACAATTTAAAATACTCTTTCAAAATATACAAAGTATTTATAATAAACAAGACATACTTGAAGCATTTTTGGAGCAGCATACTACTTACCAAGCACTATGCATATCTGAAACCTGGTTATCCCCTGAAAAACTAAATATGATTAATCTTACCAACTATAAAATTGCAGCATCTTACTGCAGAAACCTTCGCACTGGAGGTGGAGTCTGCATCCTACTAAAAAACCACATAGAATACATAGAAAGAAAAGAAATATCTGAAATGTCAATAGAGTATGTCTTGGAAATCTGTGCAATAGAACTTGTTAAAGAAGATATCTTGTTACTAAATCTATATTTTAATGGAAAGAAGGAAGACCAATTTTATGAACAATTAGGAAATATCCTTAACTATGTAACAAAAAAATTTACAAAATATAAAATTATTCTAGGAGGAGACTTCAACATAAATACTTTACTAAATAATAACAAAACAAATAAACTCTTACATTTTATGCTAGAATATAGATTAAATCACCTAATAAACAATCCTACTCGAATCTCGAAAACCACTTCAACATGTCTAGACCAAATATTTATAAATTTTCAAGATAATAATCTTTTCGTTACTACAGAAGACTTCGGTCTCTCAGACCATATGGGCAATATAGTACATTTAAAACTTCATACACAAAACAAGAACATAATATGGTACACAGAAAAAAGAAAGTTCACTAAAACAAATATGGATAAATACAAACTACAACTAAATTCAATTGACTGGTCAAACTTATTAAAAACTCACAAAGACGTAAATTATAACTACAATATATTTCAACAAAACTTAAAAAACATCCTGGATGATTGCATACCTAAAAAACGAATAACATTAAAAAACAAATATAAAAAACATTGGCTAACAACAGGAATAAAAAAGTCATGCAACAATAAAAGGTTACTGAAAATCCTTACTATAAAGTCAAACAATAACGAAATCTTATCTAAATATTATAAGCAATACGAAAAAACACTAAAAAAAGCAATCATAACATCAAAAAAAATACACTATATTAACAAAATAAAACATTCAAATAACAAAGTAAAAACGATGTGGCATATTATTCGCGAACGAACAAACAAAGTCAACTTAAAAACAAAAAAGAACATAAAACTCCAAATTAATAACGAAATTATCACAAATCCGAAACAGGTGGCTGACATCTTCAACAAATACTTTTCATCTGTTGGAGAAGCCATCCAACCGCAAGCAAAAGGGCTCCCCGTTCTTAATCCATCTGTGAATTCAATATTCTTAAATCATGTCGAATTAAATGAAATTTACAAATTATTAAAACAGTTAAAAAATAAAACCAGCCATGGCATTGATGATCTTCCCCCCATGCTATTCAAACACTGTGCAAAAGAATTATCATACCCATTATGGTTCTTAATAAACCAATCATTTAATGAAGGCGTTTTCCCAGACCAGCTAAAGCATTCTCTAATCAAGCCAATCCACAAGAAAAATATAAAAACAGATCCAACCAATTACCGCCCAATAGCTCTACTACCTACAACATCCAAAATATATGAAAAGGCAATTTATGATCGTATATATAAATTTTGCGAAAAATACAATATCTTAAGTGAATGTCAGAACGGTTTTCGTAAAAATAAGTCAACTATCTTTGCAGTTTACAAGTACATACAGGAAATACACAACATAATTAATGACAAAAAATATGCCATTGGTATATTAATAGACATGACCAAAGCCTACGACAAAGTACAATATAACATTCTACTAAGTAAACTATACGACATAGGGATACGGGGTTCAACTCATAACTTGTTAAAATCATACCTTCACAATAGAAAACAAACCATAGAAATAGAATACTTTAATACACAAACTAAAAACATTGAAAAAATAAGATCTGACACCATACCAGTAAACGCTTCAATACCCCAGGGCAGCGTGCTGGGGTGTCTCTTATTTTTAATTTACATCAATGATTTTGCTGAAGCTTTAAATGAATACTGTGTTATGTTTGCGGATGATATATCTATCCTCATAGCAAGTAAGGATCCAACTCACCTGAACAAAAAGCTTACAAATATTCTTAATAAAACAAAAGACTGGCTATCTCAACACAATCTACAGATAAACTTATCAAAAACCAAAGTAATGTCTTTTCACCCCCATCAGAAACAACGATTAAACTTAAACTTCAAATCAAACTTCGACGGCAAAGACTTTGAATTTAAAAATGTAAATGAACACACCCTATTAGGCCTTATTATAGATACCAATGTAAACTGGAAACAGCACATAGTCAAAATACACCGTAAATTAAGCAGCTTTTCATACGCATTAGGAGAAATTAAAAAAACCACGGACTTAGCCACCGCGATCACTACCTACTACGCCTACGCGTATGCGTGGCTCAGCTACGGCGTCATCCTGTGGGGCAGTAGCACCGACGTCCCTAGCTTATTGACCATGCAAAAAAAACTAATAAGAATTATGGCCAATATAGAATCGACTGATAGCTGTAGACCATATTTCGCAAAATATAAAATCCTAACCCTCCCCTGCATTTACATCTATGAAATGTGCAAATTTGTTCGCAAACACCCCAGCCTATTCACTAAACGAGATGACAATATCACCAAGCATCATCTTCGCCCCAGAAATAAATTAACACTACCAGGTTCAAACATTAAACATCACTCCTCTAGCCCATTAGCAATGTCAATAAAAATATACAATAAATTACCGGATTATTTAAAGAATATAACAAATGATAAAAATTTCATAAAAGATCTTAAAAGTATATTATTAAAAAAATGCTATTACAGTATAAAAGAATTCATAGATGATAAAAATATTAAATAGTATAAGTAGGTAGATTAAATGAAGTATATATTACAATACGTATAATAATTACCATAACAACATAATAATAATAAATAAAAATATAACATTGATATTATAAAAAGATTGTATAAATTTGTTCTGAAAAATGGTGCTCCTCCTCTCTATACAAATTTGTTGTGCCCGACAGGGTTCACAGTGATCTATGTATGTATATGTATACCTACTATTTAAGATCTTGTCTGTACACACTGTGAAACGCAAATAAAGCATTGAGTATTGAGTATTGAGTATTGTTATCTTCGACGGGCTTTGTCGGTATTCTCAAGAATAATTGCATTAGACTTGAAAATTAGTAGAATAAGAGAGGTTTTAAATTAGACAATCTTTTTGAAATATACTGGGAGGTCCCGAACAGAGGGCGATAACTCACGTTTATTGGCACGATAAGGTGGAACAAAGGACCTGAGAGGTAAATCAAATTTACCGTTTTATTGCCGCATAGTATCCATGCGAATAATCGAATAGAATCGTAGTGGGTAATCAACTAAATCGAAATTTTATGAATCAGTTAAGGTAACCCGAACCGACGGAACGTCACTTCCCTGTTATTTTCGTTTCATTATATTTACTTCATTAGGTTTGATAACGAGTGTATGAAAAAAAAATGCATTAGTACAAAAAAACACAGACAAATATTTAAACTGAGTGACTGATACTGAACAGGACGTCGCCCCGTTGGTCGTCCCAGATAGGCTCTTTTGGCTGCGCGATCCTCTCCCATTCTCTCCACGTGTCCGAGCCAGCGTAGTCGGGATGCTGTTATTTCCCCGATGATGTTCGGCTCGGCTATCAGATCTTCAATCTCACGGTTAAACCTGTGCCTCCAGCACCCATCTTCTCCTTTCTGTGGGTCGTCCGAGATACCGCTGGAGGGACGAAGTCGCCAAGGACCTCAAAGCACTTAAACGTGCACGATTGGGCGGAATTGGCACAGGACCGCAAAAAATGGCGAACTTTGACGTCGGAGGCCAGACCCACTTTGGATCGTTGAGCCAGCGTAGTAAGTAAGTGACTGATACTGAACAATCTTAACTGGTCATACGTGTCACTTAACTAGAGGTGAATTGGGGCGGATCCCCCAATACTATAATAATAATAATTAAATTAAATTAAATTAAATTAAATACTCTTCTTAAGTTTCAGAATATCTGTTACACAAGTTGAGCTAAAACCAACTTGCTCTTTGCGAAGGAGAAGTTCCACCGCCCTTGGTCTGTGTAGAGTGATTCAACAGAACCTTTAGAAGTTATTAAGTACAAGATGCCTCTCTAGTTGCCCTATACGCCTAGCTCCATCTCTGCATACCATTACCTACTTATCTGCGGCAGCGACGCATCTGAACATTTGTTGCTCTAGGACTATCCACAATTTTGGTCCCCCACCAACCAACAAAAATATTTTTTACAAAACATTGCCTCCTTGGTCTGTAGCCGATTCGGTTCAGAATAGTCCCTCCGGCGCTAGTCCCGCGCAATGACTGTGACCGAATCATTATGTGCCGTACCTATAGGGTAGAGAGCGCTTTAGCGAGTAGTCAACTATCAAAAGGGGGCACATAGCGTTTTAGTGGATATTTAAATGCGAGTCTAATCTCTGGATGCACCCAAACCTCACATGAGAAACAAGAACTAAGCAACCAGTGTGAGTTCAGAACTTCCTATGTTGCAAATGCGGTGGTTTTAAAACTGTGGGAAGTATGCAAGTGCGATTAGCGGGGCGTACGTGGGGTGCGTTTAGCATAGATAATGCTGTGTGTTATACGGAAGGGATGGAATTAGGTCATGGTGGATTCTTTAAATATATGCAATTTACATTTTCAGTTGGTAAGATTAGGTAAAAGTATCAGCTTATACTGTCCCACGCACGGCAAAAACCGCCATCATAGAAATCAAGTCATCGTTACTATCATGGGATTAGGCTTAATCACCACGCTTGCCTAATGTGTAGTGATCACAAACCCGAGCTATGTTTGAAAAATTCGAAACATACTTTTGAGTGATCGAACCCGGATCATGGTCCGGCACTAAACCACTAGACCAAACGGGGCGATATCTTGATTTCTTTGATGGAGGCATTTGCCCTGCAGTGGGACAGTTATATAGGCTCATAGGTAATATTCTTTTTATACTAACGTGTAAAGACGCTAAAGACTTATCTATTAAAGTGACAAGTGTAACAACGGCAACAGGCGGTGCGTTAATACAGCTTCTTTAGCACTTTATACTGCCGAAGTTGTTTAACGGCTGCACCAGGCTTTGTCTCTTTCTGTTCTCTTTGTACGAAGTTCTTTGTCATATTAAAATACTTGTATTCTATTACAATTGTAGGATGTGGAATGTAATGAGTATTTATATTTTTCGTATTTAAACACGCTGCTGGATTAGATAATCCACGATAAGAAGATCCTCATCGTGTGTTGAAGCAGCCCTAAGGCTATGGACCTCTAAACTTAAATATCGTCGTGGTTAAATATCGTCTATCATCACTATCAAAGGGGCCTTATTTCCCTCCTTGTGTTTCCAGAACAATATAACTGGGACCTCTTTAAGGCAAGACTGAAAAGGCTTTTCACGGGCAAGCATGGCCCACCTTAGATCTCATCTTCACTTAACATTACGTGTGCTCGAGGTCAAATGCTTGCCTGTCGTAAAATATAAAAAAAAATCGAAACATACTTTTTGCTCGTCTCGATAATCAAAAACAAGACCCAGGCTAAATTTGACTAGCTAGGAATCATTTAGGTGTAAACACCTAAGGTAAGATTAACTCAAATTTTTGCTGTATTCCATCCTAATCCTATCTTTCTAACTAATATTATAAATTCGAAAGTAACTACAAAAGGTCGGCAGCGCTTTGCGACTCCTCTGGTGTGGTGGGTGTCCATGGGCGGCGGTAATCACTTACCATCAGGTGCTCCGTCTGTTAGTCTGCCCCCTATCTCATAAAAAAAAAACTCTGTCTGTCTGATTGTCTGTTACTCTTTCACGCCAAAACTACTGAACGGATTTGAATGAAATTTGATATACATAAGGTCTAGTCTTAGAATACTCTTAGAATGGTGAAAATTATTTTAATAATTAAAAATGCTACCTAAAGACACTAGGTATTCACAGGTAGTTCTAAATAAATATTATTACTTTAATTGACCATTGGACAACAATGACTGTTGACCGCGTTGAGCTGGACGGATACCCCAGGGATTTTGGTTAGGGTATCGACCCACACACCTCCCTTCCAAATTTGTGACTGGGTAGCGACGACGACGATTCCCCAGAGCCTAATAGGTCCCCTCCAACCATGCGATATGTCGCTTATATCAGTGTCATTGATTGATTCCTTGATCTACCTACCAAAACAATAAGTTAAATATTATTGACTAGCGTTACCCGCGACTCTTTAGGAAGCATTTTTAATTATTTAATCATTTTCACCTTTAACTTTTAACCCCTTTTAACCCCCTTTCGCAATAAAAAGTAGCCTATGTTCTTTCTCAGGGTCTAAACCACCTGTAATTATACCGAATTTCATTCAAATCCTTTGAATAGTTTTGGCGTGAAAGAGTAAAATACAGACAGAGTTACTTTCGCAATAATATTGGTTAGGATAAAGGATCAACCAACTTTGTCAGTCCAGTACTCACCTACCCCTATAGCTGTTCCCCTGTACCAATAAAGTACCTGTAAAGCAATAAATTATAGAGTATTGAGTACCTACTGAGCTTAGGTCTCCTTCACGTTGTATTAGGCGGGTAGCACACTGCCAGAGTCGAGGCGGAGTCAAGGCACAGTCGAGGCGGTGGTGTGATATAAGAGTCGAGGCGGAGGTGCAGAGCATCGTTTAAACGCACCCACCCTCGAAAACGGAATGACAAAATGGCGGCGGGGTCGGGGCGGCAGCGTGCCGCGCGCCCGCGCCGTGTCGCCGACTCGACCCTGCACCTCCGCCGCCTCGACTGCGCCGCGACTCTGGCAGTGTGCGTTGACATATTTGATTGTATAGAAAAGTCAGAGGCGGTGCGCCTCTTGAACGCTTCCGCCTCGACTCTAGAGTGTGTGTGCGACACGCCCTAATCTCTATAACAATGTTTTTCTTTCAGGCTTTCTTTATCTTATTGTGCTGGTGGTTTGGTGCACCCTGGCGCCCTTTGCTAGGTGGCGCCGACAGCTGCTCGCAACGCGAAGCGATTCTCACGATGTTTTCCCCCACTGCCGAGCTAGTGGTAGAAATACGCACAAATTTTAAAAATCCATAGCCGCATCAGCTGCATGCTAGGTTTCGATGTTCAAACCTATAAAATTTTGTGCCTATCCACTCTCAAATTCCACAGGAAAATTTAAAAAAAGACATACAATTTTGCAGCGAACGTTTCGCCCGTCCAAGTTCAGCGACACATTATAAGAGGCCCCTATTCCCGGGGCTCATTTCTGCCGCTGTATTTTATTCTGTAAAATGTTTAAACACGGTCTCGTCTCACCTATAACACAATATGATCAATCACAGTGAGCGGAGTGGGCTCATATAGGTAAGATAAAAGAATTATCTATACTATTTATAAAGAGATAACTTCTATAGACAACGACAAGGCTTATAGGTGAACCGAAAACACGAAACGCTTGCGCGATGTAACTTAGCACGGCGCCATCTATTAGTTCATTTCTGAATTACGGTCCCGAAGCGAAGTGAGGGCGGGCCACTAGTTATGAATAAAAATAAATATCTAAAATTTAACGGTGTATAAGTTTGAACGTAATCATGCACTTCAAGATTTTTAAATTCTATGCATTTCTACCATTAGCTCGGCGGTGAGGGAAAGCAAAGCGAAGAACCCTACCCTTTTCGGAATAGTTTCTCCATAATAGTCGAGATAAGAATTCCGAACATACTTAACCTTGATGTTCAAATCAGTTGGTCTATTGTGCCCTGTGGCTAAGGGCGTTAAGAATACTGCCAAGGTATTCCCGGCCTGTCGTAAGAGGCGACTAAACGGGCTTCGGAGTACGTGAGCATGCCACTACTGGGGAGTGGCTTGCTCAGTATCACGACTCCGCGAGGGAAAAAATCCTACTGGGTGTCCTGCTGCATTGCGCCAAACATTTTGGCTCAAAGTGGCGAGCGCGATTTGCGGTACGGTCCAGTCCCGGCTGTGGGGTATCCGACCGCGATTGCGCTGAGATGGACAACCCAGGGGTTTTGGTTAGGGTTAGAGTCCCACACACCACCTTGTCCCCCACATGTGGCAAGGTGAAGGCCATGATGGTTTCCCCTGGGAAAAAAAAGTTCCACTTTTAAAGGGTTGCGAAGGTCAGACGGCAGTCACGAATTTGTTTTTACCAGATTACCAGACTTACCAGACTACCCAAATGCCGAATCACGATCTAAGCGTACCCTGGGCTCCAAATGCCAGCTTTGGATGCTACTGAGAATGACAATACATGTTAAGAAGAATGAGTGATACGATACGCCTGTCAGAAAATACACCAATTCACTTTTGCCTGGTTTTTTTTTTATGTGATTGGTAGCAGGCGAGCAGGCGGATCACCTGATGGTAAGCAATTGCCGCCGCTCATGGACACTGCAACACCAGTGGAGTTACAAGTGCGCTGCCACCTTTTATCCCCTTCCCCCCGGGTGGGCCTCCGGTACCCTCACTCACTCGGCGAAACACAGCACAGGGGCTGCTTCACGCCGGTTTTCTGTGAGGCAGTGGTTTCACTCCGGTCGAGCCGGCCCATTCATGCCGAAGCGTGGCTCTCCCACAGTTAACGCTTCATATTGAACCTAAGAGTTAAGAAGAAGCCTATGAAAGAGCGGGCTTACCCAGACGTAGCCTTCACTCTAGCTTTAAATTTAATTTTGTTCGGCAGTATCTGTAGCATAGCATATCGCTTTGTCTAGCTTGATATCTTGAACAGTCAATCATCATGATAACTTTCAGTCATCAGTGCTTGTACAATATACGTACGTCTGATATCTTAATGGATGTGGATTATCGATATCTGTACTATCGGTAATCCGCGACTAAAATGCAGAGTCCAAAAACAGTGGTTATCTGGTGACAAAGTTCATGTGCCTGAAATATTATAAATAAATGTCAGACGCCATCGATCTAAGGGCTTCGCACTACATTCGGTCCGAACCTTTTTTTTATTCTAGAGGTGGCATACGAGCAAGCGGGTCCCCTGCTGGTAAGTAATCACCGCCGCCCATAAACATCTGCGAGATCAGAGAGAAGAAGTACGCTCTTCTCTTGAAGGTCCCTAAGTCATAGTCGTCAGGAAATACTGCCGCAGCTAAACTGTTCCACAAAACCGAGATTCGTGGAAGAAAATTCTAATTTGAGAAACGCACAGTGCTGGATTCCCAACCATCAAGTTGATGAGGATGGAATGGCAGCCGCCGAAATAACCTATAAGTAAGTTGATAAATTTCAGAAAAATAACATGAAGCGACTGCCGTCTGAACTTTGCAACCCTTCATAGGGCAACCAGATTAACAGAAACTATCCGAAACGTGCAGGTTTCCGATGTTTTCCATCACCGCCAATTAATGAATAGAAATATGCACATAGAATCAACCCAGAATATTACGTTGAGATATAGATAGATAGATAGATAGATAACGTTTATAAAAGCAGATTGTAGAACAAAATAAAATAACTACAGTATAATGTAGATACATAAGTATACAGATACATAACTAATCAAATACAAGCTTTTATCACCCGAATGTTTGTCGAATCTATCAGTGTAAGAATCGATTCCACAACCTTTGCGCCGTTGGGAGACGATATATTTCGCAACTTACTCTTTCCTTTACACTGTGTCTTTAATGTCACCCGCGAATGTTCTGCTGCTGTGGGAATTGAAGTAAGGGTTTATTGACTCAGTTTATAGAGTTAGTGTCTGAGCGGTATTGTATTATCTTTACCTTTTAAAATTGGTTATGTTTATCGGAGAATATATTCCAGATTTATCCAATTGGTTTCATATATTTTTCAATCATATTGAAACTTAATGAATGAAATCAAGATTGCCCTAAAATCTATGAAAAAAGCATTCTGGGCATCAAATTAAACTGAGATAGGTCTGTTCCATCATCATAATCATCAGCAACCCACGCTCGTCCACTGCTGGACATAGGTCTCCCCCAATGCACGCCAACGCTCCCGATTTTCGGCCACTCTCATCCAGCTCACTCCAGCCAGCCTTCGGATGTCGTCATCCCATCTTGTAGCAGGGCGTCCAATACTACGTTTGCCGAGTCGCGGTCTCCACTCAAGGACTTTATGGCTCCAACGGTTGTCAGTTCTGCGGCTAATCTGACCAGCCCACTGCCACTTTAGTTTGCTAATTCGGTGGGCTATGTCGGTGACTCTGGTTCTGTTAATAGTTATAGGTCTGTTAATAGTCAGCAATTTCGTCCTCTGCTACACTTATTTACTCACTTCTCCGCTGGTTCAACTGCTCAAACAGGATTTTGGTCTCCAAAACTAGAGATTGCCATTTGGGTCCATTTTGCACTACGTCTTGTCAGTATTGACTTTTCATATTCATTCAGTATGACTGGTCCGATGGTGCATTTAGTACTGACTGACCCTGCCTCATATGCCAAAGGTCGTGGGTTCCATGCATGTATCCTCGTTTGTTTTGACTGGACCCAGAGGTTTTACCTAGAACTTTCTTTACTGTCTCAAGAAGTTTCTGTTCTTCTTTAAAAACAATTGAAATAAGATTAAAGCCTGGTAATATTTACTACTTAGGTACAATGTTTTTTACTCGCTGAACTTTAAAAGTCAAAACAACTGCTATCATCAGTTACCAAACTTCACACACGTCGGAACTTTCTAAACAAAAAAGAGGCATCAAATTCCCTAATCCATTAGTGTTCCTCATCGATTCTTGAAAAAGTTTTTGTGCCATTAGTAGATTACTTGTCTAAGTTAGGGGATATGTTGTTAGGTAAAGTAGGGAGGTTTCAAGATTATATTAGATTTTTATTGTTGGCAAGACACTTTTAAAAACATTGTGGCTTTAGAGATGCTGAGATAATGTATTTGCACCAAATAATTAGGTACAGAAAGTCCGCTCTAGCTGAAATTGGTATGGGACAGTTTGTTCATCTGACTTTGATATGACTGGCCGGATGGCGCATTTGGTAGTGACCCTGCCTCATACGCCAAAGGTTGTGGGTTCGCCACTTTGCAAAACATTAATGTGGTGAACACTTGTGTTCGTTCAGTGTCTGGGTGTAATATGTATGTATTAATTTAAGTATTATATTTGTGTTTCCTCTGTTGTTTGAAATGAAATCAATGCTTAAGCTACTTACTACGGCTTGACTGCGAGACACACATAGGCTGCGATGATGTCACTTCATTGTGTAGGTAACATTATTCTTGGATTTTGGCTCCATTGATCTTGTTACTTCTGCCACCAGTGGTGAGATTGAGTCGAACTTGGCAATTTCGATCAAGATACGAAACTCGCTCAATTGGCGCTCAAGGATGACGTGAGCAAGTTGTAGGCGATGCCGAGACGATACGTCTATAGATATCCGGATCCGAGGCATGCCAACAATAGCTTACAGAACAATTGCTTTTAGCTCCAGTGGTTCTGCCACTCCTGGTCAAACTAGTGATGAGATTTGAATCAAAATTTTACACTCAATTTATTCGAGACTAGAATAACCTACATGTGATAATTTTTGAAGATTTTCGCTTTGCATTATACTTATTACGCTGGCACAGCGACCCTAACTCAATCGACGAAAAAGCAATGCAATCGCTATTTCCCGACGGTTTTTTGTAAGGCCGTGTTATTTCCAGCCAGCCTGTCAATTCATGCCAAAGCGTTGCTCTTCTGTGGTTAAAAAAAATGTGTTCGAAATGAAGGATCTGTTAGCCTTTTTTTTAGCCTGCTTGATCCCACTGCTGGGCAAAGGCCTCCCCTTAAGGTTTTCCACACGCTTCTATTCGCTGCCGTTATTTCCCAGTCCTAGGAATGTTGATCCAAATCGTCACGCCATCTTTTCTTAGGCCTCTTAGGCGACGGCCATCTGCAGGCTGCCACTGCGTGACGATTTTGGTCTATCTCTAAGTGCATCCTGCAAACGTGTCTATATAACTGTTAGCCTATACAGCGTACGGATCCCCTGATGGTAAGCGAGGGCCGCCACCCAAACCTGCAATACTAGTATAAAACTTGTACCTATAAAGTACGGTGCTCTTATTTGTCTTTGTACAAATAAGGGCTAACTGAGCCCTAGCATCCAATCCCGGCACCCATCCAGAAAGTCGGCAAACTTGATCCCAACTGTCTGAGTCAACCGCGGTACGAAGTTCCAGAAACAACTTAATACGTACCTAATAAACCGGGTTTCACCGCCAAATTAAGACAAATGTCCCCACTTCATTATTCTGAATAGTGAGGTGACACAAGATTCCCTTTTTCGACACATTTTCATCATGTCTTTTTTGCGACAAACTAGGAATTGGGTCTTACGTTAGTTATGACATTTTGTGGTAAGTGATGTGATCATCATCGCCTATGAATATCCACGAGAACAGATGAAGTCGCTAATGTGTTACCGGCCTTTTAGAAAGGAGTCTCTTACATTCAAGAATAAGTAAGTCTTAGTCTCATAAAAGTTTAGGCTAATACTTCTTAAATCCGTCCTCTCAAATTGATTCATGTTACAATCCTGGTAGGTATAATAACTAAACCAAAATACCAATGTCATAGTTTTATAGACTCCAGCCTCATATTACAAAATGAAGCCTAAAGTTAGTCATTTAAGAATGATGCTGCTAATTTTACTCGTATAAATATGACAAGCGAAAGTGACACCATCCCCCTTATTACAAAACGTAGTTTAAAATTAGTTTTGGTTTAAAACTGATGCTGTCACTTTCATTTGTGATCTTTATAATCATCAGTTATAAACCTGTATTAATCTTAGAAAGGTTTTGTATAAGGGGGCAACTGTTTACAAAATCGATTGTAGCTGCGGAAATCTTATATTTTACAAACGGAGTTGTCGATAAGGACAATATCACATCACTAATTGTGAGAGTTTAATTCGGCTACGTGGAATGTTTTGACCATTCATCCACATTAGTGAGGTCGAGACAAATTAGATTTATCGCTTTTTTAGTAAAACCGGTAAAACGCTTTTGGATTCGTTAGGAATCTCAGAGGATAGGATTGTCCAACTGTCGGTTTTCTGTCAGATTAATGTTAGTGGGGTTCGAGTTGGAAGTATTGTAAGTATGATGTGATTAAACTCGATTACTTAGTTTCCCTTGCAGAATGAAATACAAGATAAGATCTTTTTCCCTTGAGTTTAATACTAAGAGAGAGAAAGAGAGTGTTTAATACTAATTTAAAATCTTAATAAGCTACCTAATATGTAGAGTTTGAGTTCTAGAACTAAAATGTATTATTATTTATTTTTCACAATCTGTACCGCGGTGTTAGCCATTTACTAGAGGAAATAAATTGTGTAGGTAGCCTATGTGTTAACCCTGGGTGCAAGCTAACTCCATAATATCAAGTACTTACATGTACTTACTTATGAAGTAAAAAAAAACCCTTATTAAGTTTAATTTTCCATTTTGAAGCATATTTCTCGTAACATATTCCAACAAAGCAACTGTCACTTAGGGTTGTCGCTTCTCAAAATCAGACTGACCGCTGTTTTTAGCTAAACAATAGGCCATTTGAATGGCCGAGACGTATGGAAGAAGAAAACATACTATGCCTTAGTAATGATGATATGGGTCTTGACCCAGCCAAGGTAGTTTAGTGGATAAGAACGCGGCTTCCACGCGGGTTGTAGATTCGAGTTCGAGTATTTGCCTTTGGATTTTTCAAATATTATGTGCGATTTCTACTACGTATTTCACACTTATTATATTATTTTTTGAAAAGTGTTTCCACAATTTATTGGTTTACCTTAGCCTAATGAAAAGCACCTACGTTGCCATTAAAAAGGACGTGAGGGCTCAGCATCACACACATCACACGCTCATAGTGATAAGGCCGCCTTTGTTGTACATTATTCCTGTAATAACTAGTTCTTATAGCTCTGTCTGTTTTGTGTGAAATAAAAAGTTATATTAATTCATTCATCCGTTGTTGCTGGTCCTCGCGATTCTTCTTCTCGATTCATTTGATGAAGTCCATATGCGACGGAAGAAAGAAACACTTGATATGTCAATGAGTTACATTCTTAATGGTACCTACCACCACCTACTACTGGTATACTACCTACGTCGGAGACACGCTAGTAGCTGTTTGCAGAGTCCATTCCGGAATTTCTAGGCATAACCTACACTATCTGGAGCCTATAATAGCTGAAGCTACATTATACAACCTGTAAGGGAAGGGGTATAACATACCGAAAACTGTAAATAGGGCTTGCCTTGGGAGGCTTTGGAAAAATAGTAAAAAAAAAAATATCTGCAACCGTTTCCGAGTAATTAGGCACTGAAGTTTTAACGCAAAAATCGTCGTTGACAACCCTAAAAACAGCTGATTTCATTCGTAAATCAATTTGAGGTCAATCACCTAGGTACCAGGTGTTAGAAATTGCAGTGTACAGAAGGAACAAAAAAGGCAAAGGGAAAGAGAGATGCTCATTCTGTTGATTAACACGGCGTTAGCGTGAAGGCGTACCGTGGCAACCCTAAGAGTGACAAAGGCCTCATCAGCGTGTGGGCCATGCGCCTCACGCCGGACATGCGGTCTCACTGCGGTAAGGCCACAGTGACGCGTCTGTGATTTATCATTCACTGTGAAGAATATTCGAACCGTTGAATTCCAAATTGAGTTTTAATACTGGTACTAATCAACGAGCGTGAAGGCGTGGCAACCCTAAGAGTGACACGGGCCTCATCAGCGTGTGGGCCACGCGCCTCACGCCGGACATGCGGTCTCACTGTGGTGAGGCCACAGTGAGGCGTCTGTGATTTATCAATTCACTGTGAAGAATATTAGAACCGTTGAATTCCAAATTGAGTTTTAATACTCGTACTAATCAACGAGCGTGAAGGCGTGCCAACCCTAAGAGTGACACGGGCCTCATCAGCGTGTGGGCCACGCGCCTCACGCCGGACATGCGGTCTCACTGTGGTGAGGCCACAGTGAGGCGTCTGTGATTTATCAATTCACTGTGAAGAATATTAGAACCGTTGAATTCCAAATTTCTGTGTTAAATACCTTCCATACCATTTGTACTGTTACTTCATATAAATACGAGATTTAATAAGTTAGAATGTACTTACTGCTTGACGTTTCAAATGCGTTGCAAGAGCCGTGGTCACAAGTCTAGTGAGTCAAGTGGTCGTCGCGTTTTTATGGAGTCCCGTTTATATGATGTATCTGTATAATGCAACGCGAGAGTTTACTCGTAAAAAGCATATTTGTACTGTTTTGTAAGTAGGTAGGCTGATATCACCAAGATTTGCATACAATTCAAATACAATTGGGAGATCCACGCTTCTGCCGGAGTGATACCACAGCCTCACAGAAGACCGGCGTGAAGCAGCGCCTGCGCTGTTTTGTCGAGTGAGTGAGGGTCCGGAGGTCCAATGGGGGGCAAGAGGGTTAAAGGTTGGCAGTGCTATTGTGACTCTACTGGTGCCTATGGGCGGCGGCTATTGCTTACCATCAGGCGATCCGTCTGTTCGTCTGCCACCTATCGCATAAGAAATTAAATCGCATCATTTCCACAGCATGTTTCATTAATTTCGAAAATTGCTAATTAACTGAACGTACATTGTATTGTTTCATTATTAAATATCAGTGAACTTGCAAACTTTCAGCATTATTATAAACAGACCATCACATACGAGGTCCCGTTAAAATCAGAATCAAACATAACCTCGATGCACAATGCCCGCCATTGCGCGTACATAGCCACAGCATAAAGATACTGAGAGACACACAGTGTTAATACAAAATAGTTACATGGAGAAGGATGACTCGCTGACCTTTAAATCGAAGAGTTAGTTATAGTTATAACAGTACTAGCGGCCGCCCCGACTTCGTCCGCGTGGAAAAGTAACTTTTTACTCCCCTTTCCAACTACTATTCGCAATAAAAAGTAGCCTATGTTCTTTCTCAGGGTCTAGATTATCTGTATACCAAATTTCATTTAAATCCGTTGAGTAGTTTGGCGTGAAAGAGTAACAGACAGACAGACAGAGTTACTTTCGCATTTATAATATTAATATAGTATGGATTGTATCGTGTCTTTCACGCAAGTTTATCTCTCACGTCTGTCATTTACGGCGAAACACACTCACACACACATTTTAAGCGAGTATAATGTGTGCGAACTTTGATAAAAATATACAAAGATAGATATATACTCTTTATTGCATAAAATATTACAGAACTTAATGCTTTTAAGATAATTTACAAATACAATATCGGCGGTCTTATCGCTAATAGCGATCTCTTCCAGACAACCTTGGGGTAGATAAAGGAATAATACAGCGAAAAAAAGCGTGGCAAAAACGCGTAACGCTCCTTATCGTCTCCCGCTGTTGCTACAATCCTGAGCTATGTCTTAAACTATGTAACGGACGCCTACGATAAAATGAAAACATCTCGACTGTAACGCCAGGACTGAAGGTTCACATTTGAATGAGTTTCAAATATGAACCACGTGTAATCTCGTGACCGTACATGTGAGCTACTAATCTTCACACTGTGGCACAGCCATCGCAGAACCATTTTAATAACAGTAAACACTGGCCAACAGTCCTCATAAAAACGTATTGCACACTGTGGTTTTCACTTCGAATTAAATTCTAGCCACAGTCCACCGAAATCACCCACTACAATCTCCCCCACTGGAAAACTTTCGGCAGTTTCGCTCGCTTGTTTCGTGCTCTGTGCCAATCGAAGAGCGCAGGGGCAGCAATATGGTGACCACAATACTACCGATTAGGCGAACTGTTTTGAGCGCCATTATTCCGCTAATGCGCTGAATGCAGACGGCGACCCATAACTATGGTCGCGTTATACTTGGGATTGGGTCACATTTTTGGGGATCATCTCGTCTTTGTGTGATGTGGTCGAGTGGGATTTGATGTTTTGGTTGATGACTAATGAAGGCTGTTTTAAGCTTAGCGTAATCTACTTACGCAATCTAAAGTGTGTGTAAGAAAAAATCATACAGGGCGTATCTGTGATCGTTTACAACCCTTTTTACCTGTTCTGTCAACCTTTCTGAACAACATATTTTATTCTATGTATTTTGGAAATTTGAAAAAAAAGGACAATTGTTACATACAAAGGCGGCCACGTGACTTGGGTTTGTATGGAGAATCGATTTTTTTCCGACTTACCAAAAGTCATAGAACAATAATGATTGTTATTGTTGGGTCATTCTCATAAAAATGTCAATAGGCCGAGGTAGGTTTCAAACCGAATAACCTCCGATATCACCTTCAGAGTCTTAAAATTTACCGATTAGTCTTACACAGATATAAAATGTAATATTTATACATTCTAGGTCTATCGGGTAATAATATGGATTTAAAGATCGCCACTGTAATGACATCTCGATGGGAGTGACCCTTCTATGACTTTTATGGGATGTAAATGATCACAGATACACCCCGTATGTACAGTCGACGAATTTCGCGGTGTACTAGCTAGGCGATAACCGTTTGCAGATGCCGCGGGGTGGGCGAAGCTAATTCCTGCTCTATCGCATAGCGCAGTGCCAACGATTTTGCTGGCGAACTACTTTCGCTGACCGTACATCGCCCTGATCCTAAAATAAGTAGCTTAAGCACTGGTGTTGTAATCAGAATGAAATCTTAGTACCTTATTCTGGTTATCATTAACAATTCAACAAACAAAAGGGATGATTATAGGATTCGACGAACTGCGGATTGGCTTAGCGTCCTTCGCCCCGATTTCCCCGTAGCTTAGGGTCCACCTTGATACTAATGTACTCGCTATTATAATAGAGAGCCACTGGCAAAATAGGTACACTGATACCATGAAAGATCTTCTAAGATTTTATGATGGAGGCCTCTGCCCTGCAGTTGGACAGTAGGTATATAGGCTGATACTTTACTATGAAATAAACTTTATACAAATAGAAAATTATGCAGGTATACATTTATACAGGGTGTAACAAAAAGGGGGTATCATACCAAAGTGAACCGATTCTGACACAGTTTACAAATCTCATTTTAGAGTATTTAACCTGCCAAGTTAATATTACGATTAGTAATATTCAATTGAAATCCGATTCTTCGTGAAACCCATTTGAATTCACACATCATTATTAAGCAATCAGCTGATTGGGATATTAACCTTTGACCGCTCCTTTTTGAATAAGTAGTTACAGTCTCTAGCATTCCTGACCATTGTTTGCATACAAAATTTTATAAATGAATTACGGTAAGATTTCTTATCTTTTCCTAAAATATTTTTTTATTAATTTGAAACTTTGCATATAGAACCTACACAAGGTACACATTATTTCCCTTTATGGTTGATACCCCCTTTTTGTTACACCCTGTATAAGTATTTTGTAGAGAAGATTTTCAGATATCTGTCTCATCAACGATCTGGTCACTCATCTGGTGGATTGGTTGATCATTTGTTACGGTCTTCGAATGATAGTACTATGACCGCATGAGCTTGTGTGTAACTGGATGAGCTTAGGACTGACAAAATGAGCTCGTGTGTAAAACTGGTTGAGCCGAGGAGTGGTAGAATAAGCTCAGATGGGGCAAGATGAGCTCAGGAGTAACTGGATGAAAATAGAAGCAATTATAATACGCATTTAAATTTAGACTTTCGTAGTTATTAAAAAAATTGACTTCTGTTCATCAAGATTTGGTCCCAAGTTTTTTTCTTTGGAGAATTTCTTTGTTCTCTTCTTGAATCACTAGGAATCATTACTTAAAACTTATCAAGATCATTCTCGTAGTACCACTCATACCTTAAGTCATAAACAACAACAGCAACTAAAGTCGATTTGATTGATTAAGCGAAACTCTTGTTGTAATAACTCATTAGTTGTACTCACCCAATTATAACTTGCGCAATATGCTCTCTACGTAGGTATGTGTTTACACTGTGACCGTAATTTTATAGTATGAAAATTTCTAGTAGAAAGACTTAATGTTAACGCAGAGGTCACTGTGGTAGAGACACGTTTTAGCATAAATGGGCTGGCTCGACCAGAGTGATACCATGGCATGCAGCAGTGCCTGCCCTGTGTTTTGCCGAGTGCGTGAGGATATTCTGTCGCAAACTAATCCTTATAAAAGATAAGAAATCAATACAAAATACTGATGCTGGTATTGACCAGCAATCATTGGATTAAATGACCATAGGAGATTATCGCAAACTGGGAATTATGCGAGACTTGTAGCTGGTCATTTGGGAACTGATGCTAATATTTTCATTTTGTTAGCCATGATTTCCGATTGGTTACTATACTAATCAATCCATTGTCTATCGAGGGCAACGTTTGATGGTAGAAATATAAGTCAACGTTTTTTGATCAGTTCTACCAGACCTTATCTATCAAACGACATCGACTACATTTCACCTATGATCGATTTATTAGTGCAAAAAACCCATTATGCTGCTTCTCCACTAGAGCTCAATCAAAAAAATCAAAATCAAAATCTCTTTATTCAATTTAAGTCCTTTACAGAACATTTATGAATGTCAAATTTTATAATCTACTGCGGATTCGGAAGGTCAATTTCTACCGAGAAGAATCAGCAAGAAACTCAGTGGAACTTAATCTTTTCAAATTTGTTATCATAAATTTTTTTAAGAATTAAATCAAATTTAAATTTAATAATACATAACACTGTGTAGGTGAACAGTTTATCATTTCCACAAATTCTTGTCATTTAGGTATTCTTCAATTGTATAATAGGCATTTGCCATCAAATAAGATTTAACATTTGCCATCAATTAAGAGCTAGAGCGAGGTAGCTAAGCGGTGTGCGAGGAAATCACAACGCTTAGCTACCTCGCACATCTCTGGTGGAAAATCAGCTATACAACCCCGTAATTTTTACTACGTTTTAGAAAACGTTTTGCTACTGGGAATATTTTTCCTGTGGAACTTGTTTATGCCGTGCCGTAATTCCTGTACCTTACCTTATTTAGGTCGTATGATCGATTACCTTTCTGGAACAAGCCCTGCGTATCGACATGTATTTCAAGGACAAGGTACATTATTAAATGGTGTCACATACCATTGTATATGACAGCAATCTAGTATCACTATACATAATGTTTATAGATTATCTTTTGTGTTGTGTAAGTTTGAGCCAAATTGAGTCTCGCCCTCTCTACTAAGAGCCTCCATCCAGACGCCTCAACTAATTTGGTTATTTCCTTTTTAATTGTATAGGTCACAGCTGGTCAGTAGCAGGTGGGTTATGATATCAAACTTTAGTGGCAATCCTCCACCTAACCGGTGTTATTGACCTGGTACTTCAATTTCATGGAGTACTACCAAATTATGAGTAACTTTTAGAAAAAAGGTTATAATTTCCTTTCACGATAGCCAAAAATCCACATCCTGCAAACCTATTTTCATAATGGTCGCTGTACCCGGAATCGGCTAGGACGGCTTAATCATCATCATCACTTCCTACCTAGATTGGTATGCTATTATCAGGTCAAATACAAAATCTCTAAGTTACTAGATTGTATATTATTTCTTTGTGATCATCTGCCAACCTATTTACCCCAATTCCCTCTGATTGGACCTCTAGATCTCCGGTACCTTCACTCACTCGGTGAAGCACAGCGCAGTAACACAGTCGACTGTACAAAAACAGGAGGGCCCAGACAAATCAGAATGTTCCACATACAATGACGTTCAAAGCGTACAAAAACGTATGCTGCCGTTAAATATTAACGCAAAATAATTCCACCTTCACTGATACACAAAGGGTTGCCAACATTTTGTTGTATAAAATATAGTATTTAAAAAAAATACTATAAAAATATTCTATATTATTATAAAAATATACGCTTCTAAAAATATACCTACTTTTTTAGAAGATAAAAATGCATGATATTAATTTAGGTTTATGAGTTTTAGCGTTTTAAAATTAAAACCTATTATCTATTACTAGCGGCCGCCCGTGACTTCGTCCGCGTGGAAAAGTAACTTTTTACCCCCCTTTTAACCCCTTACAACCCCCTTAATATTATTATGTTGATACAACTTAAACAAATTATTTCGACCAAATTTGGTACCATAAAAACGGTCATTGTGACTAAACCTTAAAAGATAGACAAATTATTCAAATCGCACCAGTAGTTTCGGAGATTAGCGCGTTCAAACAAACAAACAAACTCTTCAGCTTTATTATATTAGTATAGATAGGAAAATATAGTAGTATCTACTAAACATATTCTATTATCTTAACAGTTATAATTAGTAGTACGGAGTCCCGAAATATAGTAAAATACTTTACAGGGTGTATCTGTGAACATTTACCTCCCATCGGTAGTATACGTACCAACCATTCTGTACAATATTAATTAATCAACGGCTTTTCGAAATTCATAGAATTTTTTTTCGACTTCCCATAGAAAAAGACTCTAAACTCCCATATAATGTCATGACACACTTTGTATAATAAGTTTAAGCTTTTTTATGCGAATTTCCAAAAGTCATAGAAGACAATCATGTTGTTCAAAATGACTGGTATAACACGCCACCATCATAGAAATCAATCGTCGCTACTATGATGGGATTAGGCTTAATTACCTTAAAATTAGTCCTACAATTAGTCCTTAATTCTAAAGTATTCCTTAGTTTAGGTCTTTAGTTTTACTGCATTGCACATGATTACGAGCTAGTTTATGTACATACTAGTTAGCATCAAAATGATATTAGCGTCAACTTACCAAAAATATCAGAACATGTCGTGGTTAAAAGGATGTAAATGTTCACAAATACATCCAGTATATTACAGTCCGGTTGGCAGCCCTAGATACACATGTGGAATCCCGTATTTTCCCAAACACACGCGACAGCCGACGAAACGTATTAATTATTTACAGAACACCGAACACGCAGACATGTTAGCTGTAAATTGCTCGAAAAACATTGTTTTTCCAGCTGTAGTTACCCTATGCATATATGATTGCATTTGGGTTGGCCTGTCAATTTGAGTCGATTGGATGCCTTGATTTTTTAATGGCATACTCAACAATAATAAATTCACACAACATGACCCTGTACTAAGTACTTAGTAGTGTCTGGGTGTAATATAATTATGTAAGTATTTAAGTAGGTAGGACCGCGACTCGGTAAACGTAGTGTTGGACGCCCTGTTACAAGATGGGATGACGACATGCGAAGGCTGGCTGGAGTGAGCTGGATGAGAGTGGCCGAAAATCGGGAGCGGTGGTGTGCATTGGGGGAGACCTATGTCCAGCAGTGGACGAACGTGGGTTGCTGATGATGAAGTAGGTATATATTTGTATCTCCTCTATTTGTCTGATATCTGTAACACAAGTGCTTAAGCTACTTAGTACGGAGTCAGGTCAATATGAGGTGTTGTGTGAATTGGGATGGCAGCACTTATAACGCGTTCGCGCTATATCTAAGGCTTCTTTGATCAAAGGGTCACATTAAGGAAAGCATTCTGATCTTCGTAAAACCGCCTTTAGGTCCAGTAGCCTTACCCTAATGCATAACTAATTGGATTTCACTCTGTCAATTAAAAATAACATTAAGTCTAAGCCAGTTTTCCAGCCCTTCGAGAATAGTCTAGACGTGACTGCACTCAGTCCGGGGTAATTTAATTAAATCCTGCGGTTCAAAGTTAAAAATACATGAAGATATTCGTGTATTTCAATTTGAATATTCTCACTCACATCTGCTATTTCGGGAATCGCGTTTTCATAGTAATTTTAATCCTCGATACAAAACGGCAATGGATGAGGCTGGCAGGGGACTGTAGGGAGTCAAGCCTGTATCCCACCCCGTAGCCCTGGATAAGCCGTAAACAGCCCCAGGTGTTTTAGTTGGTATGCTTATTGACCGGCCTCAGATTTGCTGAGGCCTGGGTCATGGGAGAGCCCAACACTACCCGTCGATATCCCAGCCGGGGGTGTGCATAAGGCGCCGCCGAAAGGTGGCGACGTCGGCTCATTGCTCTTCGGGCCGGTGATATTTCACCTGGGTCACAAAAAAAAGGCCGTAGGGAGTGGCATGATATAGAGGCTTATACTCAGCAGTGAGTGGATGTGGGCTGATATGATGATGACGCAAACTATGGAGTGTTTAAGTTTGACGTGTCTGTCAATCTCTGCGTATCTGTGGCATCGTAGCTCTCTAAGGGATGCACAGATTTGGATTTTAGGTTTTGTTTGAAAGTTGTATGGGCCGGTTCGACCGGGGTGATACCACGGCCTCACAAAAACCGGCGTGAAGCAGTGCTTGCGCTGTTTCATCGAGGGAGTGAGGGTACCGGAGGCCCTATTGGGGGTAAGGGGGTTAAAGGTTGGCAGTAACTTGTAACTCTACTGGTGTTGCAGGTGTTTATAGGCGGCAGCAATCGCTTACCGTCAGGTGATCCACCTGATCAGTCTGATCCGTCCGAAACTCATCACATAAAAAATACAGTACCTATAGCAAGATTGGAGGCTCGAACGCACCCAGCGCATCGACAGCACGTTCAATTTTAAACAATCAACCCATTTAACATTTATGAGCGCTTGCATTACGATTCGGGAATATTCGGGTACGCTCCGTTGGAAAGTAAACCAGCGGTCGCAGTGATCCGCGGGCGACCGCAGCTCGTAATGCATGCCCCTATTAAAATAAAATAAATAAATCGTTTATTTTATCTCCTGTTCAAATGTTTGCTACACGAAACGGTCATTGATGACCAGACCATGATCTGAGCTGAGGTAGCGATAAACTAGACTTACCTTTGTAAGGCCTATTAAAAAGACAAGATAATTTTTAAAGCCCTTACCTTTTAAAGTCATAAGATTACTATTTTTGCGTTTGTACCGAGACGAGGTCTCCACTCTAGAATATGCCGTATGCATACCAGCTGGGTATATCGTAGTTCTTATAATAGGTTGGTATGGCCAACCCAATGTAATTTCAGCTTGCTATTTCAGTGAGCTATGCTTGTGGGAGAGCCACGCTTCGGCATGAATGGGCCGGCTCGACCGGAGTGATACCACGGCCTCACAGAAGACCTGCGTGAAGCAGCTGGCGCTGTGTTTCGCAGAGTGAGTGAGGATACCGGAGGCCCAACCCCCCCCCCCCCCCCATGACGCAGTTGACAACAAATTTGTTACCCCAGGAGGGTACCAACTGCACTGGCGTTGGAGAATCCCTCACTGGGCGTCCTCGGTCAGTACTGCCTGAGCGTGGACGCCCAGGCCGCCCCTCGTATTCTGGGGAGGGCAAAACTGCGCTCTTAAATGCTCGGGGAAAGACCATGACCACCAAGGCATCCACTGCCACGCTGGCCGTGGACTTTTGTAATATTAGAGGATTACACACCAACCTCAACGCTGTCCACTACCACCTCGAGACAACGAAGCCGGCCATGCTCTTCTTGACTGAGACACAGATTTCATCTCCTGCGGACATATCCTACCTAACCTACCCTGGATATGGATTAGAACATTCCTTTATATCCAAGGCTGGAGTGTGCGTGTACGTCAGGAATGACTTCAGCTCTCGTCGCCTCGGGAACATTGAAAGTAGGGACCTCTCCACACTATGGCTTCGTGTAGACTGCGACGACCATCCTCGCGTCTATGCATGCCTATATAGGTCCCATAGCGGTGATGCAGAAACTGACCGACTCCTGGAGCACATCCAGATGGCTTCGGATTTCGTGCAGCAGCAGATCCCTTCCGCGGAAATTGTTATTCTTGGCGACTTCAATGCCCATCACGCCGACTGGCTTAGCTCCAGTAAAACCGATCACGCGGGGAGATCTGTTCATGACTTTGCCCTTGCATATGGCCTATCACAGCTGGTCAATACGCCCACGCGAATCCCAGATGTGGAGTGCCAAAACCCTTCATTGTTGGACCTAATGCTGACTTCTCATCCAGACGGGTACCAGGTTTCCGTTTGCGCCCCTCTGGGCTCCTCGGACCATTGCTTCGTCCGTAGTACGGTGCCTCTCACAACTGCGCAGAGACCGCGAGCAACGCGCGGCCGCCGTGTTTGGCACTACAAGTCAGCGGATTGGGATGGGATGCGGTCTTTCTTTGCATCCTACCCTTGGAGACCGTTGTGTTTTTCGCCGGATGACCCCGACGTCGCCGCTGATGCTGTTGCTGAAGTGGTGCTGCAGGGTATGGAACTTTTTGTTCCATCCTCTGTGGTTCCTACTGGTGGCAGATATAAGCCCTGGTTTGGTTCAACCTCCAAATCGGCTTCTCGCAGGAAGCAGGAGGCTTACCAAGCCTGGGCCGATGCGGTGGCGTCGCGGGATGTCAACACCAGCGCCCTAAAAAAGGAATACAACTTTGCCTCCAGGTCCTTCAAGAGAAGCATTGCAAGGGCGAAGTCAGAGCACATCGGTAGGATTGGTGAGAGGTTAGAGCAACTTCCCTCGGGAACCCGTGCGTTCTGGTCTCTCGCCAAAGCTATCGAGGGGAATTTTTGTAGGCCATCTTTTCCGCCTTTAAACATGGGAGATGACTCGTTAGCCTATGGCGCAAAAGAGAAAGCCGATCTCCTGGGAAAACTCTTTGCGTCCAACTCGACTTTGGACGACCAAGGACAAGAGCCACCAAGGATTCCGCACTGCAAAAGCAGTATGCCAGATATCCTGTTTTACCAGCGCTCTGTACGCTCAGCACTTCTGTCCCTGGATATTAACAAGTCGAGTGGGCCCGATGGAATTCCTCCCATTGTGTTGAAGATGTGCGCTCCTGAGTTGGCACCTGTTCTGACGCGCCTCTATCGACTCGCATACTCTTCTGGCGTAGTCCCATCTTCATGGAAGACAGCTTTGGTGCACCCGATCCCGAAAAAAGGCGATCGCTCTAATCCAGCTAACTACAGGCCAATTGCCATAACCTCCCTTCTCTCAAAAATAATGGAGTCCATTATTAACAACCAGCTCATTCGGTACCTTGAAGGTCAGCAGCTGCTTAGTGACCGGCAATATGGCTTCCGTAAAGGCCAATCAGCTGGAGACCTTCTCGTGTACCTGACTCATCGGTGGGCTCAGGCCATTGAGAGTAAGGGGGAAGCCCTGGCAGTTAGTCTGGATATAGCCAAGGCCTTCGATCGGGTTTGGCACAAAGCGCTTCTTTCGAAACTCCCCTCCTATGGGCTTCCCGCGAAATTGTGCGAATGGGTCACTAGCTTTTTGGCAGACCGAAGCATGAAGGTCGTAGTTGATGGTGAGTGCTCTGACCTCATGTCTGTTATTGCTGGTGTCCCGCAAGGCTGCGTACTATCACCCACTCTGTTCCTCCTGCATATAAATGATATGCTGCAAATCAGCGAGATTCATTCTTATGCGGTTGACAGTACGGGTGATGCGTCTTATACCGGCCGCGCTAATATTTCGCGGGAAATCGTCATCGCGAGTCGAGAAAAACTTGTGTCTGCAACTGAGACATCACTTGGTAATGTCTCTAACTGGGGAAGACTTAACTTGGTCCAATTTAACCCCAGTAAAACTCAAGTTTGCGCGTTCACCGCAAAAAAGCTACCGTGGGACGTATCTCCTTATTTTGAGAGTATCCCCTTAATTGCCTCAGCTAATATCTCGATACTTGGCGTTGACATATCGAGCGAAGTCCAGTTCCGCGGTCATCTAGAGGGCAAGGCTAAATTAGCCTCAAAAAAGCTTGGCGTCCTCAATCGATCGAGACGGTATTTCACTCCGGCCCATCGTCTATTGCTGTATAAGGCGCAAGTTCGGCCGCATATGGAATACTGTTCTCATCTTTGGGCAGGGGCGCCCATGTACCAGCTTCTCCCTCTAGACCGGATTCAACGGAGAGCGACTCGAATCGTTGACTGCCAAGATATTTGCAGTAGGCTCGATCCCTTGGCGCTGCGTAGAGATGTAGCTTCGCTATGTGTATTCTACCGAATATACCATGGGGAATGCTCTGAGGAATTGTTCGGATTGATTCCTGCCGCTTCATTTCGCCACCGTTCCACTCGACAACAGTTTCACCCACATCATTTAGATGCTTGGCAATCTTCAACTGTGCGTTTCTCGAGAAACTTTCTGCCTCGAACTACAAAACTATGGAATGAACTGTCACCAGCGGTATTTCCGAACCGATACGACCCACAAACCTTCAAAAAGCGAGCGTATTCCTTCTTAAAAGGTCGGCAGCGCATTTGCGACTCCTCTGGTGTTGCGGGTGTCCATGGGCGGCGGTAATCACTTACCATCAGGTGAACCGTCTGTTCGTCTGCCCCCTATCTCATAAAAAAAAAAAAAAAAAAAAATGTCGATGACTTTGGTTCTCTGCTGGATCAATTTGGGTTCAGCCACGAAGAGAAACGCCAAGCTCTTCTGACATTCGTTTCATTTTCTAGCCTCCTTTTCATCCCCTTAGGGGTAGACCTTTAAAATTACGTTTGGTGTGCTCACTTTTCACAAATTGTTAGTACATCGTGCTGGATTTCTCATGATGATTTCCTTCACCATCAAGATCACTCTTTTTTGTGTGATGGGTGATGATAGACCGACGAGCATACGGTTTACCTGATGGTAGTGATTGCCAACGTCAACACCAGTAGAGTCACAAGTGCGTTGCCAACCTTTAAACTTGCTCTCTCCCGGATTACTGGTTTAAATTATAGATTTGAAAATCACAAAGTCACCCAAAGTAATAATTATGAAAATTTAAATCAACTTACCCCGAGTCTGCATAATTTAAGCGAAATCGAATTACGACCGAAACAAAGTTACACAAACTATTATAATGTGTAAAGCCCTTGGCGTATTTTACACGGTCAATTGATATTCATTAAAACAGTCCCAATTAACAGCTGGGGGACGCCCGATTGAATTGTAAAACATTTTCGGTCCAGACAAATTGGTGTATGGAGGCGGACGAGACGGCCCCGATTTTATAGATATGTTGTTCAGAATGTTTGGTGGAGGAGGTGGTTAAATGTTCATCCTGTATAAAATTGTAACTGACAGCAGTACCAAATTATTTATTGACTGTGATAAGGTCACAAGTGTAACGCACTCGTTGAAAATCCTCAACTACGATTGTCAGCCAATACCGTTAAGGATGTAGGGTCCACATAATTTGACATTTCATCCTCATCATTTCAGCCTGTAGACATCCACTGCTTGACATAGGCTTCCCCCAATGTTCTCCACACATATCGGTCCAGTGCATCTGCATCATGGCTATTGCGTTAGATGGAGTTATAGATCTGTCAATCGACACGGTGATTGGTTAATTTTGATGTGTCTATGTCAAAATGTCACTGTGTCCATGGGCGGCGGCATCGCTTACCAACAGATTTTTACCAACTCGTCTGCCACCTATCACTTATAAAAAGTATGCCATCTAGCGGATTTTTCACACGCGATAGCCCCCGTTCTATGAGGATTTTGTATCGTACCTCATACCGTACGGTTGAATCGTCTCTCCCCATAGAACAGCGTTGCCTATTTCGTTTGTTTTCGAGTCGACGCGTACAATTTAGCAATGCATGAATTATCACTTCTATTCAAAGTAAAGTGGAACTTCCAATTTGATTTCACTGTTGCGCTTGCTCACAAACGGTCTATGCTAAAACGCCTTTTAGAAATAGCAACATACCTACTGTTGTTTTATTACCCCCACTCACTCGGCGAAACACAGTGTAGGCGCTGCTTTACGCAGGTCTTCTGTGAGGCCGTGGTATCACTACGGTCGAGCTGGCCCATTCATGTCGAACCACACGACAGGTTATATGTTTGACGTGTCTGGCTATGTGTGTGTCTGATTGTGGCATTGAAACGGATGAATAGATTTGAATTCATTAATGTTTTTTTCTAATTTTAACACTTCTAAGCTTTAAAAAGCACTACACTCACTATCATCCATGTTTTAATCGCTGTATCAATTTCCACATGAAATCAGCAGAAATAAACCTCGCCATTTAATGAAATTTAAGAAAAAGGCCCCGCTATTGAAGGGCGTAGTACAAAGGAAATTCCATCCTTAGACCCACTGTTTCAAGAACATAAGAGCGAAACGGCGCAAAAAAGAACCCAATACGCCTGTATGGATAGGGTTCCCAGGGCTTAAAAAATAACGGATAATCTAAACCCGTGGTCGTCAAACTGCGGCCCGCAGACGTTATTTGTGCGGCCCGCGACTACATATTCGTACTTATCAGAAATCAGTTTAGTTATTTTTGGGTAGAGAAGTAAAAGACATACATTTTCGCATTTATATAAATAGTGTGGACTACTATGGATAAGTAGCTATGCAAAAGCTCTTGAAATGCATATACTGCGGCCCGGGCCCTGATGTTCATATTGATATGTGGCCCTTGAAGAGTAAAGTGTGACGACCGCTGGTCTAAACGGTATTAACGGATAATATGGCTGAAGTACCAGCTATGTTTAACCGTGGGAGAACGCTTGTAGAGGCCGTCTCGACGAGTTATACCACGGCCTCAAAGAGGACCAGCGTGAAACAGCGTCTACGCTGTCTTTCACCGAGTGAGTGAGGGTATTGAGGCCCAATCGGGGGAAAGGGGGTTAAAGTTGGCAGCTCATTTGTGTCCCTACTGGTGTTGCTAGTGTCTATGGGCGGCGGTAATCGCTTACAATGAGGTGATCCGACTGCTCGTCTGCCACCTGTCACATAAAAAAAAATATATATGGCAGAAGTGCCGCTACGTGGTGTACTTACTCCTATTTTCGGCTCAGCAACCCAAAGCGTGTCTTGGCCTCCGATACAAGACTCCTCCACGGGTCCCGGTCAATCGCTTACCATCAGGTGATCCATCTATCTACTCCGTTCTAATTTGGTCGAACACGCAAATAAAACCCTGTGTTCGGAGTTATCCGAACACGTGGCAACCCTACGTAAGGTAACGTTCAGAAATCTTCTCGCATTTTTGTTTCAGAAAAGTGACACGTTCACTAACGATGTGTGATCCGATTCGAAGTATCAAGTGACAAACGCACTGTGACTCGGTCATGCGATAAAGTGTACAGAATAATAGGCATTAGGAGTGCTAAGGGATGGCGGTGTTTTCTTTCTGTGATATTTTGTTGTGTAACCTGATGTAAGTTACTTAACCTTAAAAATTTTAAAAATACTTAATAAATATACGTACACGCTGACGCTTCTAGGTAGATTCTCGTGATAAAGGATTGGTTTAGAAATTTTAGCGGCAATGTTGCTAGCAATCTTGGCTGTAATTAGGTATCAAAGATTTTTTTTTTACTTTTGTAATCAGATCTGCCGCGGGGACTGCGGCAACGTAGGCGTGATGAGCTCGACGCCTATCTGAAAGACTGATCTGCCGTGGCCCAGGACCGGACTACTCCGGTGGAAGGAGGGTAAGTAGGGAGGCCTTTGCCCTGCAGTGGCCACATGCAGTGACACTACGGGCTTATAATAATAAATAATTGTGGTCAGATCTGGGCTTGATTGACTTGAACCGACGCGTGCTGTCAGAGAATCAAAATTTTAATTGAAGGTGTTTTAATTAGCTATGTTGTCATTTTCATTTTGGAGTTTGTAGTTGGACAACGATTAGAAGGCCCCTCAGTGACATTGACAGGGATGCATTGTACACATTTTTTTATGGGTAAATGTCAACCAACACTGACACTTGTAAGTCAAACACCATTAGTTCCAACTTTTGCGGGGCCAAATAGGCGTAGGGCGTTAGCAGCATTTGATTCTTTAAGAAACAGACATACAAATGAGAGCTGCTATTTTTAGTCACAATCAAGATACTTACCTAGTATTTTCGTAGCTAGCATTTCACTAGTGTCTCCTACATGATATTTCATTAACGATCCACGTCCCATCCCTGGGCAAAAGAAGTACATTACCAGGTCGGGTCTGGCGCCTGCGATAACAGCAAAGCCCTACAGCTTCAGATAAAGGGCGCCATTATTTTTCTCATTAGTCCGGAGATACGGCTTATTGCGGCGAGGTGTGGACGCCGTGAGTAATCTCGCCTCGTAGCGAGTGATTAAAAGATAACAGCCATAATAGAAGTGTAATCCAAGCGAGTGGGCGCTCAGGAGAAAGATATTTTGCCGGTGGAAGTGTTCGGGAGGAAATCGCCAGAAATGTTGTATAGAAAATGAGTGATTCTTTTGTTTTAACGAAGCGTGAAAAATGGGGCGCGTGTAAGCACATACGCCTGGAAACGTAGATTAGGCACTGTTGTCTTTTACCTTTCGCTTCCTGTTACCTTCTTGGCTTGAACGTTGTCTGTTAAAAAGCTTTCAGTGATAATAAGTTTCTGTATGCCTGGCATTCGAGTTGTGTTTTAATCTATCTACCGTTCGTGTACTAAGGAACAATTGTCTACTGTGAAACTCGAAAGGTTCCGGGTTCGTTTCATATTAGGATCAATCTAGGCAACAAATTTTACTAAACTATGTCTGGATACGCTAAAAAACGACCCTAGCTATCGTCAGCTGCTAACGATACATTGTACGTATGTACACAAAATTATTTATTTTGTAAACAGCCAAAAAATTGTTTGTTGACAAAAAAATACATTAGAATTAGTCGGTGTAACTGTCTAGCGCATTCGAGTAGGTATGTAATTATATAGGTTCCATTGACTCGCATTATTCTTGTTCTCATGACGTTGGCCCATCAATACTCCGCCATGGTGACTGCACTGTCAGAAATCTGCAAGAGCTGCATGTGCACCTCCGGGCACAAAGGACATGCCAAGAGATGGGCCATGGTCTGTGGGTGGCGGTACCACTCGAAAATATACATTTAAAAGTCCAGAGTCGAAAAAGCAAGTCCAGACATCACAAATGTTTTTTAAAAATCAAACTTTGCTGACAATATCCACTCGTTCTTAAATGTTATCTGAGTGAACGAGTGTGCACGGACGGAAATTTGAGATCGCTCAAATATTCATCAGGACGCCATGTGAAGGACCGAAGTAAGGTCAATACGTCCAGTGGTAACGTTGTTGTTTTGAGGATGAGGTTAAAGACACTGAGAGAGCGATTATAGAAGAACCATCATTCAATAGCATTCTTTTTCATTCCAAAAAGGAAGTTTCTCTATTTTCAATTGTTTATTGTTTTTTTTGTGTTACAAACTGGACCAAAAAAAAATGTAATGATATTTGCTGATTTTTTTTTATGTGATAGGTAGCAGGCGAGCAGGCGGATCACATGATGGTAAGCAATTCCCGCCGCCCATGGACACTTGCAACACCAGTGGAGTTGCAAGTGCGCTGCCAACCTTATCCCCTGCCCCCCCGAGTGGGCCTCCGGTACCCTCACTCACTCGGCGAAACACAGCACAGGGGCTGCTTCACGCCGGTTTTCTGTGTGGCAGTGGTATCACTCCGGTCGAGCCGGCCCATTCATGCCGAAGCGTGGCTCTCCCACAGTTATATCAGTGATTGCGCTGAGATGGACACCCCAGGGGTTTTGGTTAGGATTAGAGTCCCACACACTACCTAATTTTCCACATGTGGCAAGGGTGATGCCTGGATGGTTTCCTATGGGGGAAAAAAGGACTGTGGTATCAAATTGGCTTCAACGGAGATGGTTTTTTTCAAAACGCTACATTTCATCACCTTGCCTCTTTCCTCTGCGGCCGCCTGACCGCAGTCTAGTTTATCCCCGGTCGCCGCTTGCGGGCAGCCAACACGCCAACTATTTAATATGTTTTCTGAAGCATTTCCTTTGCAACATTCGGCATTCTTACTAAACCGACCGGCTTTGTGGCTGCGTTCCTCTCAGTTTACGCGTGGCGTTTAAGTGGCATTCTATTGATGTTTCTTCTTTGTTTCGGGATTATGTTGATAGGGTTTTTAGATACACAATTTGGTATAAACAGACGGTTAACTAACCGTTTCACTGTGGAAAAGCCTTGCTTTGGCTTTCGACAAACATGTCGATATTCATTTGTTTTTAACTTACGAATCATTGTTGAATGTATTTGTCAAGGAGAACACTTAATGTTAAGATATTACTTAAGTATTTGACAAATTTAAAGTCTACATAAAAATTACAATTTAGACGTCAATATTTTTGTGACGATTAAAGTGTTCATGTTATTTTGGACTACCTTGCCCGCTCAGATATTATCTGCCACTCGCGAATGCAAAAAATCTGTAAATGCTGCAGTCTCGTTTTTTAATAACCCTTATCATGTGACAGTTATAGACTACTATTCACAAAAGTAAGAAAAAAAACTGTGTATTTATCACCCTTTTGGTTTCACTCAACCATAAAAAGAGCTAAGCCCACATGACACATGAGAATGTAAACACCACAATAAGGTGTAAAACTTGTTATTCCTGCGTAACAGGGTTATTCCCCGCAATCCCTGTTTATGCCTAATTCGGAGTACGGAAATAAGGCGTCATTGAGTCGTTTGCGTTACTTATAGTATGGAGTTGGAAGCGTAGTCAAGAAATTCTTACTACAGCAAATCATACATGCAGCAAGACATCTCTGCTCCAATTTAGTATTACCTATCTTTGGCCGAAGTATTGCTATTGCTTCAAAGACTGTGGGAGAGCCACGCTTCGGCATGAATGGGCCGGCTCGACCGGAGTAATACCACTGCCTCACAGAAAACCGGCGTGAAGCAGCCCCTGTGCTGTGTTTCGCTGAGTGAGTGAGGGTACCGGAGGCCCACCCGGGGGTGAAGGGGATAAAAGGTAGGCAGCGCACATGTAACTCCACTGGTAAATTGCTTACCATCAGGTGATCCGCCTGCATGCTCGTCTGCTACCTATAACATAAAAAAAAAGAAGACTGCGCTGTGTTTCGCCGAGTGATAATACCGGTACCCCAATCGAGGGAAAAGAAGGTTAAAGTTTGGCAGCGCACTTGTGACTCTCCTGGTGTTGTAAGTATCTATGGGCGGTAGCAACCAGTTCTATAGGGTGATTATATGAATTTTCGTTTACCACCTATCACATACAAAACACAGAAGCAGTTGCAACCACTGTGAGCGTGCTGCACGCTAGCACTCACTCGTTTCAGAGTGTTATTCCCAGTTGCATCCGAAGCTGTCGTATTTTTTAAAGCAACCTTGATCCAGCATTCGGGAAGAAGGGTAATTACTATGAAGCGACTGGATTTCGCGACCCTTTATTAGAATGGGGAACCAAACCAATTGAATCATTCTATCTATAGATAGATGATATACTGATAGATATATTGTGGAAACAGCTGCCAACGATGGTGTTTCCAAGTAGATACAACAAGTGATCTTCTTCCTGAAGAGCCGGAGCGTCCAATTTGTAATGCCCCAGGTGTGCAAGTGTCCATAGGTGACGGTGATCACTTAACATTAATCATAGCCGTCTGCTCATTTCTCCACTATAGTGTAAAAATATAATTTTGAGAGGCTTCCCCTTCACTTCCAAATGCGCCATAGGACGTGTGAAATACAGCTACTCACTGTCTTTCTTTCTATACTGTCTTCGGTTTACGACTCACTGCGAGAGGCATAAGGAAGTCACTTTGCCTGATTTTATAATACAGGAGCACTATGTGACTTGAGCACTATAATATTTTAGTAGTAAAACTTGTCGATGTACCCTCGTAGTCTTATTTACATACGGTGTAAGCTGTAATGCTTGTTTATGGATCCTGATGGATCAGAAATCTGCAAGAACTCCCGTGTGCACCAGGCACAAAGGACTGCCAAGAGATGGGCCATGGTCTGGGGGTGGCGGCACCACTGAAAATATCGTATACATTAAAAAGTCCAGAGTCGAAAAAGCAAGTCCAGACATCACAAATGTTTTTTGAAAATCAAACTTTGCTGACAATATCCACTCGTTCTTATGTTATCTGAGTGAACAAGTGTGCACGGACGGAAATTTGAGATCGCTCAAATATTCATCAGGACGCCATGTGAAGGACCGAAGTAAGGTCAATACGTCCAGTGGTAACGTTGTTGTTTTGAGGATGAGGTTAAAGACACTGAGGGAGCGATTTTAGAAGAACCATCATTCAATAGCATTCTTTTTCATTCCAAAAAGGAGAGGTTTCTCTATTTTCAATTGTTTATTGTTTTTTTTGTGTTGCAAACTGGACCAAAAAAAAATGTAATGATGTTTGCTGTTTTTTTTTTTATATGATAGGTAGCAGGCGAGCAGGCGGATCACCTGATGGTAAGCAATTGCCGCCGCCCATGGACACCCGCAAACACCAGAGGAGTCGCAAATGCGCTGCCGACCTTTTAAGAAGGAATACGAATGCTAAACATCGGTAAATGTTGTAGTCTCGTTTTTTAATAACCCTTATCATGTGACAGTTATAAAGACTACTATTCACACAAATAAGAAAAAAAACTGTATTTATCACCCTTTTGGTTTCACTCAACCATAAAAAGAGCTAAGTCCACATGACACATGAGACTGTAAACACCACAATAAGGTGTAAAACTTGTTATTCCTGCGTAACAGGGTTATTCCCCGCAATCCCTGTTTATGCCTAATTCGGAGTACGGAAATAAGGCGTCATTGAGTCGTTTGCGTTACTTATAGTATGGAGTTGGAAGCGTAGTCAAGAAATTCTTACTACAGCAAATCATACATGCAGCAAGACATCTCTGCTCCAATTTAGTATTACCTATCTTTGGCCGAAGTATTGCTATTGCTTCAAAGACTGTGGGAGAGCCACGCTTCGGCATGAATGGGCCGGCTCGACCGGAGTGATACCACTGCCTCACAGAAAACCGGCGTGAAGCAGCCCCTGTGCTGTGTTTCGCTGAGTGAGTGAGGGTACCGGAGACTCAGCGGGGGTTTACCATACTTGAGAAAGAGAGAGAGGTTACCGTCTTTCGCGCTTTTTTATCCAGTGTCGTGACAGATTCCTTGCTTCACGCTTGCGGGCCAGTATGGCGATGCCAACGGATAGGATACCCTGAGGATACTTCATCCGTTGTCTACCGTTGGCTACCATTTTGTTTACCACCAGGCCGAATGGAGTCAATAAAAATAAAATAATAATAAATAAATATCCCAGGACACCAATTAGGTACACAAAAAACAATAGAATGTATTTTTTTAATAATTTGAACCAATCGATATTGATTACTGTTTCATTTATTCAATAGGTATCGATTGTTATATTTGCAGTGGCAACTCCATTTACAATACGTCAAACGTTCATTTTACGTAAATAAACGTTAGCTTCTCGAGTTTTGAACTTTGAAATTGAGTATAATATTTTTATTAGTAAAACAACGAATTTGCATAAAAATGGACTCCGGTGATCGATCTAATCCTGAAGACCTTGGCTTGAACATGGATTCCGCTCCCGCTTCCTCCGCAACCACTCGCCCGCCATTATCGCTGAGGTGCAAAATCTCATTCAAAGATTGATTAATCAGTGTGTAAATAATTATCGTAATATCTTTTGATTGTTTAACAATTTATAGTGGACAATATGATTGTATTATATGGGCTTTATCATTGCAACAGGTTATTAACAAGCGACGACATTAAAGTATTAAGGTATTACAGAATTATTCTTGCTGGACAGCAGCTTGGAGTGAAATAAGACAGCCTACTTCTGCAGATCAACAAAGTGCACCAATTGTTGGTCATACACAATCATGTATGCATCTCCTGTGGACGTGTAGCTTTTACGAAGAATATCACACACATTGACAAATACCACACCTCGTGTGGATGGTATTAGACAAGATATACTCGTCAAATTGCACCTCGTTGAGGTAAGTTTTTGACTTTATTAAGGTTGCATTTATTTGTGATTATCAGAGGTTGTGCAGCAATACAACAATACTGTTGCAATTGTATGTAGGCCGTCGAATGTGGGATGCTGTGCCCACGTCTTGTCGGTGATCTTGTATTTGGGATGGGCTCGCCCATGAAAGTAATATAGCAGTACCTGCGCAATTTCATGGAGTGACGTCTTAATTGTTTTGGACGATGAATAAAGAACGTTTTTTTAAATTGAAATTTCCGACTTTTACTTATCTGATGATTACCTCACGACAATTAATTACATTATATACTATATTTTACGCATAAAATTATTGGTGTGCGCTTTTCAGCCAAAACTATTCTGAACTTTGGGCATTCCCCTTTTATGGTTCTAGTAGTTCTAGTACGTACTTCTCAAACGGTAGGGAAAACTTACATAGATAGTAAAAAAAATAGGTACAATTTTTAAAATGCCGATGTATTTCCTGAACAATACAACCTGGACCTCTTAAGGCAAGGGTGAAGAGTGAATAGGTTTTTTACGGGCAAGCATGGCCCACCTTTAGACCTAATCTTTACTTAACATCAGGTATTATTGAAGTCAAATGCTTGTCTGCTTTACGCCGGTCTTCTGTGAGGCCGTGGTATCATGCCGAAGTGTGGCTCTCCCACGGTAAGTGTCTACGTAGTCTGCCTTTGGCCAGCGTGGCTTACCGTCAAGTGATCCATCTGAGCATCGGCCAAACCATATTATAGGTACCGCCAATAACTTCATGTAGATAAAAAATTAAAACCGAAATAAATAAAACATTTCTGGCTCCAGCAGAAAAAATTGTAATTAAAAGCAAATACAAAATAAAAACTTCCATTCTATCGAGCTCTCAAAAACTATTCTCCGTCGAGTTTATCAGTTGATTCCATTTTCCAGTCACCCGTATAAAACAAAAGGTAAAACGCAGAGCAACCACAGTATGCAGAGACAGTGGGAGAATAAAAACTAAAGGCTTAATTGTAAGCGCCGGAATACCACAATAGTGGTGAGTTGATTGGAATCAGTCGATATATTTAAATCAATAAAAAATACTTTATTTTGTAGCATATTGTACTTTATTTTGACGACCCGTTCAGCGCAATGGTTTGAGCGCCTGTTGAGACGTAAGTGTTCGATTCCCGCATCAACACAAATGTTTGTCGATGAAACAGATATTTGTGTTGGGTCTGGGTGTTTGTAGTTCCTTCGTTGTTTCTGGTTTCCATAGTACAAGGGAAAACCTTAGTTTGGGACCAGATAATGTATGTGATGTTGTCTCAATTTATTATTTATTTATTTATATCTGAGTCTCGAGTCGACTGCGAGCAGTCAAGTCTAGGGCGTATTTTTCACATAGATTTTCTTAGCATGTTACCCTTAACAAAATGAGATCTAAAGTTTTCGTCTTACCCACGCACATTGGTTTACTGACAATATGCATGAAAATTTAAAAGCTCCCTCTATCGTACGTGAGCATAACTAAAATTTACAGCACATACTTTAGAAAGGATAGTATCGTAACGTGTTCACGTTCATCCACAGATTAAACAACTAGCGTACCCAATACATTTTCGAGGGAATTGAAATGGTACGGTACGATACGTCGACAAAGGTACTTCGTACTGAGTTACGCTAGTTACGCTAACGTTAACGTTTTTTTTTTAATTTTTATACTAGCCTCTCTCTGGTGACCAGTTAATCAACACTCATTAAAATTATATTTTTATCGACAACTTGATTATCGTCTACTGGACATCTCCATATCACAGTGCGACCATTGGTTTGGAAAACACAATAAGAACGTCATTAAACTGCATATCTGCATACGCTTTGTCTTTTTTTTTTCAAAATAACGAATTGAACGCAAAAAAGACTGTGGCAAAACCAAATATGGGATGTTTTGCTTTTTGACAGAATGCGGCATTGTGCAGAGATGCGGACAAAATACTCCTTCAAATTATTGGAATTTTTAAATTACATACCTTTAGGAAAATAATGAGAAAAAGCGGTCGTGGCTCAGTGGATAAAAACGCTTCTTCTTTCTATACGGCAGGTCTTAGGTTCGAAATAATGAGAACTGCAGATTATCAGTGGCAGCACATGAGCTGCGTGACATAATATAGATAAACATTTTGTAAGATTCTATTTGAAAATCTATAGGTACTATTTATAAAGGGAGGGAGGGAAACTTTATTGAATACCAATAGGCTCATGTAGCCGAAATGACAAAACACTTGCACGATACAATCAACACCCAGCACCATCTAATGGCAAAGATTGAAACTAAGTCCCGCAACGAAGTGAGGGCGGGTTACAAACATACTAAAACTGACAGCACAAACATAAGTATCGATGGTAAGCGCCCGTGAATGCTAACGTATCCGATACATTCTTGAAGGAAACGGTACGATACGATACGTTGCCGAAGGTGCTTCGTACTGTGTACTAATCGTAACCGTGGTAACATTACGAATTCTCCGAATGTTTTGCGTACTTGTATGTTTTTTTTTGTAATAAGGACAATCAAGATGACCTCACTCCGCCTGATGGTAAGCGGCCGTGAGATGAGTACACATGTAAGGGCTTAAGTCAATTCTGGATTTTAGTTAGCTCTAGTCTTTTTAAACTATATCGTAATCAGTTTATGAAATCCCTGTTTGAGAACGTTACGTGAAAAAAGGTTAAAAATTAGGGCGAACGTCACCATTACCGTTCCTTTTATTTTTTATCACACATTTTCATCACAGCTCACTATAAAGCAGTTTATAGTGACGTCGACTATAAAATGCTAACCTTAATTATAAAATTTAATGTTCAGGGTTAGTTCGTACAGTTGGCATTGCAAATAAGGATTCGACTGCGAACCTTATGACCGCTACTTAAAGGATGTTTCTCTTTTTGATGTTGATTGTACGGGACAGAAGGACAAAATTATCTTGTTCATATTTTATGCTGTAATCCAACCCACGTTAAGTTTGTTATGTATTATTCTCGGTACAATGACGCAAGGGTTTGTGCGGGAAATTAAAAACTAATCAAATTTAAAACTCGTCTCTCTGATAATCATGATTATAAACACGTTATATGCAGCTGGGCCTTGTACGTGCTTTGGGTTAATAAAGATTGTTTCATATTTTTTGCTCTTTCTAGTCTAATTAGTCTAAATGAACCTATCTGCACAAAATAGATACAGTAAGTTGGATTTAGCTGACATTGACATCGAAAAGTTCATTGACTTTCGCATCAGCACTATGTCTCTCCCGCCACTTTCCTTAGAGTATATCTGCCATTAATGCCGAACCATACTCACATACTGTATGTATGTATGTTTAGCTCTAATATAGGCAGCTCTAAATATGTGTTCTTAAAGGCTTGTGTAAAATAAGCCTTTAAAACACTCATTAATTTTTTCACAATAATTAAATAAAACGATCATTAAATTTTTCATAAAAAAAGCAGATTTTATAAAAAAGAATATATTCAATTTTCGTTTACAAACCTTGTATAATGTTTATAATGTTTTTGCCGTTAAAAATTCCAACAAATACGAACTCGAGGCGTGCGACACCTCAAGCGCGTGTGGTGAATAATCCGTTATTCCTTGTTGTTTTTAATTCATCCCCTTGATAATAAGCTTATTCTTGTCATGTTCTCGCTACCATGCCCGTATTAGGGTTCTTTACCTTACGCAATTTCTTTTTTTGACTGTGCAAGTAAAGTCTGGCAAAATAATTAGCATAGCATTTTTTCTGATATAGGGGGCAGACGAGCAGGCGGATCACCTGATGGCAAGTGATTTTCGCCGCCCATGGACACCTGTAACATCAGAAGAGTTACTAGTGCGCAACCGTCCTTTAGCGTTTTTGTATCTTCGGTAACCTAACTCACTCTGCGAAACACAGCAAAGGCGCTGCTTCACGTGTATTTGTGTATGATTAAAATTAAAAATGCACGTTAACAAGATACAGGTGTTAATGTGATTTACAGGTGTACTGGACCTGGGTACAGAAGGCCCAATAGGGGAGAAAGAGGGTTAAAACTTTGCAGCGCAAATGTGACAACACAAATGTTACGGGTGTCTATGGGCTTGGCACTTTTTTATGATACTATAGGTCGTCGGTGGGGGCGCCGATGGGTTCCGACGACATCGCTAAAATCGGAGGGGCTACATGGATCCGAGCAGACTCCGGACCGGGCCACAGTGGCGAAAGCGGAAGAGAGGCCTATACTCAGCAGTGAGGTACTGACCGGGCTGATGATGGTAGGTGGCAGACGAGCCGATGGAATCACCCTGATGGTAAACCTGAAGTGGCCAGTGGGCTGGCCATATTTGCCGCAGAAACTGACAACCGTTGGGAATAAACGAGTTCTGTAGTGGAGACCCCGTCTTGGTAAACGCAGTGTAGGACGACCTCAGGCCAGATGGAGTGACGATCTGCGCAAGAGGGCTGGCTGGAGCTGGATGCGAGTAGCCGAAGATCGATCAAAGTGGCGAGCATTTGGAGAGGCCTATGTCCAGCAGTGGACTGCAACAGGCTGATGATGATGATCCGTCTGCTCGTCTCTGCCACCTATCACATAAAAAAAAGAATACAGAACCCTCGAGCCCCACCTCCAATTGTCACTTGAGTCGTTTTATCATTTCCTCATGCGTTTTTCGCAGCTTATTTATTATTTTAGCGCGAGAACAGCCATTCCACTGCCATGCGGTAGTGGTACAATTTGAATGTTAAGCGTTCTGTAATCATTACTTTGTTTTTTATTCATCCCCGCCTTGTTTTTGTAGGTTAATCCTCTGTCGGGCTCTGGGTTAGGCTGTTTCACCAGAGACGTGAGACAGCTATATATTAAGACTTCTATCTGTTGAGTAAATTATCACGTCACCAATTGCTTTGGACTTTTTGTTTTTATTCCTGCTTAGGCGGTTGCTTAGATCAGACGGAAATCACTTCACTATACCTACTTTCAGAAATGATGTAATCCGACAGAGAACCAGATTCGCAGACACAGCCCACCGAATTAGCAAACTGAAGTGGCAGTGGGCTGGTCACAGTAGCAAATGACAACCGTTGGAGCCGTAAAGACCTTGAGTGGAGACCGCGACTCGGTAAGCGTAGTGTTAGACGGCCCTGCGACAAGATGGGATGATGACATTCGAGTACGTATAGTAGCGTAATGTGAGCACCCGTACAGATGCTAGCCCCTCCGTTTGCTCGCTTGCCACCTATTAAATCAAAATAATTGATAAGCTATTGTTGGAAAGGCAGCCTTATCTTTCAGCGCGGTACAGGTAGAATTAAGGTACGTCCTCAGGCTGGCCTCTGGAGGGTTTATCCTAAAAAAGTATCGATTTTCGTGTAATCCATATTGCTCTTAGCTTTTTTAGGGTTTCGTGCCCGAATAACATAAAAAAGTATCCTTCAGGATAGTTACTAGGTAGATCATTAAATTATGCTATTGTTTAATGAAAAATATACAAATTAATCAAATACAACTTTTTCAGAGCTATGAAATTTGCATAAAAAACTTTTCCTACAAGTTGGTCACCGTGACATTGTCATTTTGTATGAGTACCTAGTCGAAAAAAATTTTGAACGAATTTCCAAAAATCATTAACCAAATGTTGTTCAAAATGGTAGAATATGTGGTTTAAGGGATGTAACTGGTCACAGATACACCCTGTATTTTTTTCACATTGAGGAAAATCAAGATGACTAAACTCCGCCTGATGGTAGGCGGCCGTGAGATCTAAATAAGAGATTGACAGGCACAAAAGAACAGACAAAGTGTCCATTGAGTCTGTCACTCTCACCCTGAAGGCCTGCTGAGATGCCGTTTCACGCCCCGCCTAAAAAACCCAGGATTGTAAGAAGAAGAAACACATGAACTGAAAGGGCATTCCATGACTTGATGGCTCGGGGCAGGAACGAGGGGAGATATCTACTTAATTACTGATTAATTAAAACAGAAAAAAGCCATTTCCTAACAGGTAACCATCAGAAGTATCGCATTTCAAATGTTAATCAGCGTCGAACTGTGAAAGGTCAAGTCGGGCCTGGGTGTTGTCAGAGCCGGCTTTGAGTCGCGCCGTCATTATTTTTCTCATTAGCGCCGAGCTGTCTGCGCCAGTTAACGATGATGAGAGAGGAAAAGGTTAGGATAGACTAAAGGCCCTTTAAACATTTTTCATAAAAGGTAAACTGGCTTTAATAATGCAAAAATAATATAAACATACCTATACTCTGATTCATAATCATGTAAAGTAAACTGACAGATGAAAATGACAAGTTTCTAAGCATTTTACATTTTGCGTTAGTTGAATTGAGTGAGTCAAATTGAGTGATAATGTATGGGGATGACACATTGACATCTGTCAGTTTACATTACATGATTATGAATCAGAGTATAATCATAAAATAATGAGGTTCTTGCAAATGCAAAATCCAATAGATGGCGTTACGTTGACGTCAGGTCCAACTTTGACGACATTGGTTGTTTCATAATATAATTTCATAATTTTGACATGATACGTCAAATGTAACCGATCCACTCGTTGTTGGACCTGACGTCAACGTAACGCCATCTATCGGATTTTGTATTTGCAAAAACCCTCATTGGTATAAATGGGACTAAACGCGAGGATATTTAAATATAATACATTGATTTGAAAAAAATATAGATGCATGCTCGTATTCAAACCGAACCCCTCCTATAGGGAGAGCCACACTTCGGCATGAATGGGCCGGCTCGAGCGGAGTAATTAATGCGCTGTTTCGCTGCGTGAGTGAGGGTACCGAAGCCCAATCCAGGGGAATGGGTGTTAAAAGGTAAGCAGGGCACTTGTGACACCACTGGTGTTGCAGGTGGCTCGTCTGCCACCTATATCATAAAGAAAAGAAAGCACGTTTTTATCCTCTAAGCTACCAACGCTCTACATTTTACAAAACTAATTAGACTTCAGTAGGAAGTTAAAGCATAAGACACGCGGTAAAACGGCAGATTGATAAGGTATCAACAAAATGTATTGCCGTCTGTACTTATTTCATCGTCGATATATTGAAGGCATAAATTCTCCGTAAAAATTGTGACACGCAATAGAAAATCACCACATCATTATGTGTGAGTGGACAAATAATTTAGCGCTTCAATAGGCACTGTGATGGGGTCATGTGACGTCATGGATGGCAATTTCAAAATAATGCGGTTAACCCAACACGTTATTTGAACCCATCACCGCAAATAAGCATGTTTGGGTATCGATAGTTTTGCTATCGATAAATAGGGTCAAAAGTTTTGTTATCGACAGGAGTACTACGAATAGGTAAGTTTTAAAGAGACCCTTTTTAGGGATCGGACCTTCAATGAGCTCAAATTGACTTAAACTACCAAATCCTGTGTTGATAAAACAGATTTTGTGTTTGGTCTGGGTGTTTGTGGTTCCTTCGTTGTTTCCATAGTACAAAGGAAAACCTTAGTTTGAGACCAGGATAATGTTTGTGAAGTTGTAAAATCTAATTTATGCCTTAATATCGTGCTAATTTCGGCTGTACAATATATACTGTTAGGCAAGGTAAATGTTACATACCGTTATTACTGTTTTACCTAGAAAATCTATTTTGCAAAACATATAACGTAAAGCTTATTATAATATTGGCATTCAAATACATTTGATTAATTATCTAGTTCATAGAACTACTATAGTTTTATCAGTTCTATGAATTCTGAAAATCTCCCAATTATTAGTTTGTGTTGTTGTATATCCTAGTGAAAGTTTTGTTTGTTTTAGGTGGTGTTAAAATAAATCAAATAAAAACTTCAGAGAATCAGCTCATAATATACAGACCAATTTCTCCAAAGGAGAGTGCTTTTTAAATGACTAGACATTGGAAAAATCGCCCTGTCTTCAACAAAATACCAGCTAATAGTAACAAAAGATTTCTATGTAGGTACAATTTAGCAAATATGTTTTATTTATCGATATTTTTTTGCGCTTACGACAACACTAGCCACAAACGCGATGTGCTGCATTTGAAGTGGTCCTATATTTATTGGTACGTGGTTGTAATGAGAACAGCTGTTCGTTTAATTAATTGTACTGAGTAAAATAAATCCGAGTCTCATTATTACGGACACAATATAATTAATAAGTGTGTGATATTCCTGGAAAGTTCGTATGATGCATTTAAAACAATATTAAGTAAAGTAAATGGACCTTATAGTGTATCTCTGAACATATACAAGTACAACACTTTTATCACGTTTTCTACCAACCGAACCTTATTTATTCTATGACTTAAATTGATCATTATGGAAAGTTTATAAAAATTTGGTCGAATTTTGGAAAAGTCGCTAGAACAATAAATAAATTGAATCAATGTTGTTCAGAATGGTTGATATCTGACGTGGTTAAGGGGATGGAAATATTGACAGAAACCCCTTGTATAAGAATAATTAGTGTCTGATGAGCTGAAAAGCAGTCTTGTGTTTTTTTTTTAATTATATATTTTATATTTTCTAAATAATTAGTCCCAGTTCGATCTCCGGATCGGGTCAAATTTGTCTTTCTGCTAACTGAAGCCCGATGGAAGTTGGCTGTCGTGTCATACCAAGGTTCTATCGAAATGATGACAAGGAAGCAAATAGACTACTTACTTGTATGTGCGCATACATCATGCATGCATACATATGCCCAGGGTTCGTATGTTGAAATTTTTTTTATTATTTTTTCTTCTTTTGCAATGGCAAAGACATAAAAGAGTCGGCCTGTTTAAATTTAGAAAAAAAAAACTAACGTCAAGGGTCACTAATTTTTGTTGTTCAGCCATCGGTTTTAGCTCACTATAGATTTAGTACCCCGTTACGGATTGTAGTCGCGCTACAACAGGAGTTAGTAGTGTAGCTAGACTACGATATTCGTAGCTGTGCTACGGATTTTACGGTAGCAGTGCTACGAGTCATTGACGCGTTATGCTGCGATTACTCTACGGGTTGAAATGTTCGTATCTACATTCACTCGTATGTAGTTGTGCTATATTTTTTAAGTTTATAAAAACAAATTATATTTATAATAATAAAAAAAATGAGTTTTTTAGTCATGTCATAAACTATTAAGTATTTCCAACACTTATATTTTGACATTGCAAAGAAATATGGGCCACTTAACCCCTCTATCCTATCCCCAGCTCAAAAGAGCACTCATTAAGAACTAGCGGCGACGGATAAAGCTCTTATACTGCCAACTAATCTGCGCATCATGTTAATGAAGAATGATGGGTTCTGTGTTCTTCTTTCATTTAAAGGGGCCGGGTCAAAAGAACCACTTATATCTATTATTTCACTGTTCAATAGATTTTGTGTCTATGAGATCCACCCAAGTTAGATTTTTTTTCCTATGATTGTCACAAGAGTTGGATCAATATTGTGTTAATTTTATTTAGGTCACTAATACCTCCCTCTTTAAAAACTTGTTTCTTAGTTTAGCGTACTTCTTCAAGAATCATTAATTTCTATCCATGAAACAAAATTTCACTGGACTTCTTTGGTATAAAAAGAAAAATTACAATACATGAAGTAACCATGACTCAGTTGTCTGGTTTGCCTCTTTAAAGGGTTGCGACGGTTAAATGGCTTGCAGTTGCTTCATTGTAATTACCACACTCAACCAAATCTGTATCATGGTTAAAACTAATCCACATTCACATTTCTTTTTATATATTGAGGACAATCAAGATGACATCACTCCGCCTGATGGTAAGCGGCCGTGAGATCCAAATATGAGTTTGACAGGCACAAAAGAACAGACTAAGTACCAATTGAGTCTGTCATCCTCACCCTGAAGGCCTGCTGAGATGCCGTATTTTAGACGCAACTAAAAATGGCACGCTAAGATGAGAGTTTTATTAATTAAGGTTAATAACATTTATTAGTAGCTGCGTTAAAAAAAGCAGTTTACTTTGAAACACAATTAAAATTAACACTGACTACATCTTTATATTGAACAACTCGCTTTGAATAATTTTCTGTTAACTTCGTTTGTACAGCGCTATCTTCCACAAATTACAATTATCTTAATTTGTGCCGTACATAAAGAAAACAGACCTTTGAATGCTACTACCATTTAAACTATTTAAGTTTTGGCACAAAAGACTTGCGACTTTCCAAATTTCTAATTAACAGGGCTACAATATGCAATGAATATAGTAGCCCCACTTATTTGGGTTCAAACTGGGGTATCCATACGCAAACGCGTCAGAGAATATACACCTCATAGTTCATAAGAATCCTAGATATAGCGCGAACGCGTTTCGTCACCAATGAAGGCTACAAGAGCGCAAAAGCATTATAAAAAAAAACAGAAGAAAAACAACAAATGAATAACGGTCATCAAAGCACAATAAATAGTAAATAGCTGTACTAATTTGAATTTGGAATTCCTTACCAAAGAGGAGAAAATCGTGATTTAAGTGGCCAGTACGAAATACGCCAATTTCATATTATGCAAATACCTAGTTTAATAAAATACTACCTACATTTTGTTGTCGGCTCGACATTGTGTGGAGGCTGCGTACAAAGACCCGCAGCCGGACCGTCGTCTTGGTGACAGTTGTGAGAATTTCTTTGCGGGTGTCACATGACCGATCTGTGTTGAGAACATTGGAGGAGGGCTATGTCCAGCGTGGGTGTACTTTTTCCGAAATGATAAAAGAAATAGTCCTATTACCCAGTTGCGGCATACTTACAGCGACATTAGAGCCTAAAGTCGACATTAATCCTTAAAGACGAGTCTGTAACTCATCTGTGGCTGAGTAAGTGAGGGTACCGGATCCCAATCTAGGGGAAGGGGCGTTAAAAGGTAAGCAGCGCCATGGACACCTGCAACACCAGTGGAGTCACAAGTCACAACCATTGGTGTCGCAGGTGTCTATGGGCGATAGCAATTGCTTACCATCAGATGATCCGCCTGCTCGTCTGCTACCTATCACATAAAAAAAGACAGTATGCGTCCACTGCTGGACATATGCCTCCATTTATGTTCCCCCGAAATTCTGTAACAAAATTAATGAAAAATACCTACACTCTGCTAAACCCTCAATCACGAATGAATGATAAAAACAGAACTGGATATTGTATTGCTTTATAATCTCAGAGTGGATAAATACTAAGTAACTGTTGTTGATTTAGGAAACGAATTTGAAGTAGGTATTTTGAATTCATGGAATTTCCCTTTTTAGATAAACGCAAATTATTTATTCAACCTTGGTATCTAATTGTAGTATATATGTTAATTTTAATGTTAAAATATCCAGGAAATATATTAAATATAGCCTGGGTTTTCTGCTGTTCCATAAGTCATTGCCTGGTTTTTATATGGAACAGCTGATTTTTATTTTGATGATTAAGCTAAAGGGGCTTTATGCGTGTTACCTATTTATAAGAGTTTTAGAATTAAAACAACTGAAATATGTAGGTACCTAAGTGTTTTTTTAGCTATAAGCATGAAATATCGTCACCTACTGTTATTTATCTATGTGTTGTACGTACAGCCACACATCAAAGTATACAAAACTGTCAAATTTCTTTAATCGACTCTCATATTAATGTCATAGACTTTAGGTTGAATATCAATTGAGAAAATTTGACAGGTTGTGGTAACCTGATGTGTGGCTGACTGTACTTAGAGTAAGTGTTGTAAGAGAGCAATATATTTAACGCATTTTTATCATTCTATTTATTTATTTTAAAATTGAACGGGTAACAACTTTGCAGGGCGTATTTATAAAATGGACTCCTGTTTCCGCTTTAAGGCTTCTACTTGGTCCATTGTGGTACCCACAATGGTGGTGTTAAATAAAAAAGTCCTTATTTATCAGAAGTTTTGGGCTCACTAGTCCCAACATAAAGGGGTTGCGATGTGACCTCTGATCGCGCTTTCACCTTGTAAGTATCTAAGGACTAGACAAGACTAAATTAATAAAGTCTATTTGTTGAAGTTATTGCTCATCTTAGACTTGAGTCAGTGCTACAAGATTAAATTTGTCTTTTTTATGTTCTCATTTTCAGTGTTATCAAAATTTTAGTTGGTGATTTTCACTGTAATAAGCTAGGGCTTAGAACAGGGTTTCTCAAACTTTTGGCACCACGTACCCCTGTTAAAATTTCCAGGTGACAGCGTACCCCTAACTCATTAATTGCTCCCCCCCCCCCCCCAAAAGGAAATAATAAAATAGAATTAATACTATTGAAGAAAATAAGGTTTTTATTTGAAATAAAAGGTAAGAAACATAGTGCCAAAAGAAATGTCTTTTTAATACTAATGTGATGGATGTGCTTGTTTCTTGTTGCAAAGGGATTCAATTTTAGGTGTTATTTTGGTCAATTTTAACCTTTGTTCTAAATCCTTAACCGCCATTACGTAAATGTTGTCGCGTACCCCTTGCCCTCGAATGGCGTACCCCTAGGGGTACGCGTACCCCTCTTTGAGAAACCCTGGCTTAGAATAATAAAATTTCAAGAGTTTGGGCTATTTTACCTTTTTCAAGTTCCAAATCGTATTGCAGCAGATTTATATTCAAATAGTGGCCCTTCACTTCGCTTCGGGAACGTAATTCAGAAATGAACTAATAGATGGCGCTGTGTATAATTACATCGCGCAAGCGTTTCGTGTTTTCGGTTTACCTATAAGCCTTGTCGTTGTCTATAGAAGTTATCTCTTAATAAATAGTATAGAAGATATTATAATATTATTAGTTCGTAAAATAAATAACGCATGACACTATGCAAAATTGTATTGCACAAGCTATAATAAATAAATATAATAAATAAATGTGTATACTTAGATAGGTTTAACAATCGCCCAGAAGTCATCATCATGTTTTATGGTAACAAGATTTTTATTTTCTTTGCTGTGCAATAAAGGAAATTACAACCGTCACTAGTTTTAGTCTAGGCAATTAGTTTTTATAGTAGTTGAAATTTTAGAGGTTTTTTATGGGAGGCTAACGAGCAAACGGGTCGCATGATGGTAATTACGACTGATTACTTCAGTGTCGCAATTAACATAAGTTAAGGATCAGGTCATCCATCTGCTCGTCAGTTACCTATCACGTAAAAAAATCAACTGTTGGATCCGATAATTGGACATGGTTTTGCCATAAAATCGAGTAACATATTTTAATAGGCTCTCCAAGCACTACGTTTTCTATATCAAAAGTTTCATTATATCGAAAATAACTTTTTGTAGGTAGGTTAGTTTTAGTATGCATAACCTTGAAAAATCTGAAAGATGAAACACACAGGAAAGAGATTTACCATTTTAATGTAATACCTTTCGATTTCGGTTCGATTCCCGGGCCGAGCAAAAGTATGTTTCGATTTTTTAAACATAGCACGGGTTTGTGATCAACAACCCGCATCAGGCAAGCGTGGTGATTAAGTCTAATCCCATCATAGCAGCGATGACTTGATTTCTATGATGGACGCCTTTGCCCTGCAGTGGGATAGTATACAGGTTGATACTTTACTTTCTAAGTACTGTTAATGGGTATGTGACATGTACCAGAGACGCTTACTTATCCTTTGTTTATCGGTAATAGTCGCCACTTGCATCATAGTGCATAGATTTAGATGTCGCCTTTTAATTCTACGGTTACACTGATTCAAAAATCTAGACTTTGTTCCATAAAACGCTACTTCTTTGAATAGAAGCCCGTTTGAAGTGGAACTCGACAGTTCGCCTGTCCGACACGCTACGCGTTAACTTGTCAAAACTGGCCGACGCTTTGGCATAGTAACGCAACACTTGACTGAACAAGAGAGGAACAGCTCTTTTGAACGATATTTTTAACCGCCGACGCAAAACTCACTGTTGGTCTAGTGGTTTAGGTACCAGGCTGTGATCTCGGGGTCCCGGCTTCGATTCCGGGGTCGAGCAAAAGTATGCTTCGATTTTTTTAAACATAGCACGGGTTTGTGATCAACAACAGTCAGGCACAATCAAACAAACGATCAGGCAAGCGTGGTGATTAAGTCTAATCCCATCATAGCAGCGATGACTTGATGATTCGATCGTTTTCATGCCATATCCGCCATAATTTTTCGGTCTCATTGTGTATTAGATTGATTTCATTTGATACTAATACCTACACGTAATAAAGAAACAAGTACAGCAATAATTTATCGAAGCTACGAGAAAGTGCTCTAACAAGTTGGTTCCAGCGAGAACAGGCTAAAGATCCGATTTCACGAACAGGCTAAGTCTAGGCTACATTGCAATTTGTAGGTTACGTAGAATATATGTGTATGTCGCAGCGATATAATAAACGCATAGATTTAATAGAATCACGGGGGATGTTATAATAACAACGCCTATTCCTTCTTCGTTCCGAACCAGTGGTAGATTATATTATGTTTTGACATTCATAAGTGTTCTGTATGGACCTAACTTGAATAAAGATTTTTTCTATTTCTATTTCTATTTCTATAAATAATGGAATGAAAACGGTGGAAAACCTACCTAACAGGCGGCGACACTGGTGGTGATGCTGGGGACTTACCGAACGGCAGAAGAAACGCACAATAATCTTTCTCAGCTCTTTTAATATGTTGACCACATCCAATCGTACAAACGGTACTCCATAACGGTACTGCCCGTAAAAAAATGATACCTAATCGGAAAAGCGGACTCTAAAAGAACAAAGTTAATCTATATTCTATTACAATTTATAAAGAGATAACTTCTATAGACAACGACAAGGCTTATAGGTAAACCGAAAACACGAAACGCTTGCGCGATGTAATTTAGCACAGCACCATCTATTAGTTCATTTCTGAATTACGGTCCCGAAGAGAAGTGAGGGCAGGCCACTAGTTATAAAATAAAATGCTTACAAAAACCACCACGTTTTAAAAAGGGTCTGTCGCCAACAACGCGATTTGATCTAACTCCGTTGAGAGAAGTAACAAAAAATACTCTTGCAGTGACTATTTCAGAAGATTCTGAAACATAACAAAAACAATAAGAGAGTTTCAATGTTGCACCTATAGAATCTTCTTTATTGAATGAATGAATGAAATCTTTATTTGACACAGTAAGACAGAACATACACAAGAACAAACAATACAATATTAAAAGTTACATAAATTAACACAAAGTACAAAAAAAGCAACTGTGCCAAATAGGCGACCGCTTAGCTTTTGTCGGAGCTAGCTAGATATACTCGTAGCTAGCGCCTCAGCGGTTTCCAGCGGCTGGCCTAAAACATTGCGCCTCTGTTCTGCTTCTTCTTATTCTTCTGGACCGACCGCTTTTTTGTGATAGGTGGCACGAACACACGGAACACTGATGGTAAGCAATTGCCGCCGCCTATAGACACCCGCAACACCAGACACCAGTGGAATCACAAGTGCTCTGCTAACATTTTGACCTCCTTTCCCCCCGATTGGGCTTCCGGTACCCTCAATCACTCGGTGAAACACCGCAGACGATGCTTCACGCTGATTTTCTGTGGTAGATATGCAAAGTAACTGATTATTGGTTTACTTGTATAAATAATTTTATTACTTCATTTAAATTCAAAATTACATACACCTTTTACAAAATAAACAATGAGAGCCAAGAAACTTTGCATAAGAAGTTTTTTTAATCAATTGAAACACTCATGTTTATTTTATTACTTAATTAATACCTAGATGCTATAATGCGGTTTTAGAATCTCGTAAACTTCAAAGTAGGTACACAGATACTTTAATTAATCTATTAAATTCTCGTACCATAAAATGTTTACAGCATGATTATTTTTTTATGTGTCGAGACAAACGTCCGTTCGTTCACCGTCTCGATCACTTTGATAACACACAGGCAGACGAGCAGACGGATTACCTGATGGTAAGCCATTGCCGCCGGCTGTAGACACCTGCAACACCAGTAGTCACAATTAGTGCACTGCCAACCAGTAGGTGTTTATTGGGCATTCTACTTCGCTTTTGGTTTTCGAAATCGCTCACTTCGTTCGCTCAGTCTGAAAACCAAACGTGAAGTAGAATGCCCAATAAACACCTACTCCAACCTTTAACCTTTCCCCCAATTGGTCACTCGACGAAACACAGCGCATAGGCAACACACCGGTCTTCTGTGATGACATAGTATCACTTCAGTCGAGCCGGGCCATTCATGCCGAAGCAGCGCCTACGCTGTTTTGTCGAGTGAGTGGGGATATCGGAGGCCTAATGGGGTGAAAGGGGGTTAAAGGTAGAAGCGCGCCCTAGTGACTTAACTGGTGTTGCAGGAGTCTATGGGCGGCGGCAATCGCTTACCATCAGGAGATCCGTCTGCACGTCTGCTACATATCACATAAAAAATACATGAGACTTGTATTGAAAATGTTCTAATTAAGGTTTTTGCAAATGGAAAATCCGCTAGATGACGATAGAACAACGTTAGGTCCAACAACTAGCGGATTGGTTATATTTTGACGTATCATGTCAAAATTATGAAGTTATATCACAAAATACATATTGACACAGAAGGCTGACTGCCCACTAAGAGCTAAAAATATGTCAGGTACTCACGCATGCGCACTAACGGGCAAAAACGCCTTTTCGACCACATTAATCCTAACTCATGACATAAGATTGTCAAACTGTCGAGGTCTATGGTAGAGGCCGCGTGCTTATGTACAGTGGCCAGCACATCAAGTTACTACAATCTGTCAAATTTCCTCAGTTGATATTGAACCAAACACGTGTGACATAAAAGTGAGGTTCGATTGAAGAAATTTGACAGATTGTAGTAACTTGATGTGCTGGCCACCGTACTCATGCCGGGCAACAACCCTAGCATATGTCATCGAACATCGAAAAGTCTAACTTCTGTGTGTAATTATTTTGTGGATATATTATGAAACAACCATGTCGTTAAAGTTGGACCAGACGTCTACCTAACGCCATATATCAAAGTTCAAAAACTTTATTCAATTAAAGTCCTTTACAGAACATTTATGAATGTCAAGTTTTTATAATCTACCGCTGCTTCGGAAGGTCAATTTCTACCGAGAAGAATCAGCAAGTAACTATGTACTCTTTTCAATGATCTTTACAAAATTGAATGTTTAATTTGCAAAAACCTTCATTCTAAACATTTCCTATAAGGTATTCGCAAACATAACGAGATTAGTCAGGAATTGTGTGAGCTCGTGATGTAGGAGCGGAGTCGGGGAGAAAATAAGATAATGTGTACCTTTGTTCCATCTGAGCTTTCGACTTTGGTCTTTGAGACCTTTAGCTTTGCTTGATGTGCAAGTTGTGAGAGAAGAGCGGAAATATTTCTGTGCGTCCTGTGGAAACTGATATATTTCAAAAATGACAAGACAATACCTACTACTGTCACCTTTGAATCATGCAGAAAGGACAATATTTTTCAGTGAGATCGTGGTATCACTGGAGCTGAGACGGCCAATTCAAGGCAAAGCGTGGCACTCACGGGAGAAAAAAAATCTTGTGAGAGCCACCCTTGGGCATGAATGGGCTGGCACGACCGGAATGATACCACGGCCTCACAGAAAACCGGCGTAAAGCAGCGCCTACGCTGTATTTCGTCAAGTGAGTGGGGATATCGGAGGCCTAATGGGGTGAAAGGTGGTTAAAGGTTGACAGCGCACCTTGACTCCGCTGGTGTTGCGAGTGTCTATGGGCGGCGGTAATTGCTTATCACCAGGTGATTCGTCTGCTCATCTACCTGCCAAAGTGCTGTCAGAGCACACAGTCATGTGCTGTATTAGTTCACGCCCCAGATCGGGAGAGGTGAAACAGATATGGGACGGAAAAGATTTTTGTAGGGACTCAAGCAAACGTCATACGGGTAAGAATCCCCCGAGCCAATGGCGTCTCCCACGATTCGTTCCGTATGCCAAGATGGCGGAAACGACTATGGGAAGGTGGTGGCTGCTCATCCAACTATTACTTATAAAAAATAATACTCCGCTGCTCGCTCACAACTCAACCCCGCACCGAAACCAAGCAGGCGTAGAACGAAACGACCTCGCGAATCCCGTCAGTAAATCTCGTAAAAAGGATTTGCCCCTTGTACCCACGCCGATTTACAACCACAATACCTCCCTATAGCTCGTATCAGTGTAGTTTTTGCAGCTCGTTGAAGACAGTGAAAAAGGTTGCGGTCCCCTGTAACACTCGTTACATGCTCGATTTGATTGATTAAGTGGCGGAAAGGTCATTTATCTGATGTTCACAGTTTATTCCATTGTTGCGCGAAATAAATCAGGATTTAACAAAGCACGTGTGTTATCGTCAGGGGTCGGAATATGTAGAGTATATTTATATTATGTAGAGTATCTTATTATCAAACACATGAAGTTGAATATCAATTGAGGAAATTTGACAGGTTGTGGTAACCTGATATTGTACTGTCAGTACATTGTCGATGGGACATAACATGGAGTTGTCATTACCACCGAATTTAAATTCCCAACAAAAACATATTTTGTTATTACACTAAATATCATTACTACAATAATGTGTTTAAACTAGGCATGCTTTTCATGTAATACCAGCGGTGTACTATATCGACACCTCTGGGAAAACGTCTATAGTATAGCACATTGCCAACTTATTGCTGGGGGCCGTCAATTTTTATTCGACTTCCTCGCTTCGGGGCAGTAGGTTCAAACTGAACCAATAGATGGCGCTAGGCGTCTATTAAATCGCGCTAGTGTTTCGTGTTTTCTGTTTACTTATAAGCTCTGTCGTCGTTTCTAGAAGTTACCTCTTTATAAATAGTATAGAAGAAGATAAACATCACAAGCCCTAGAATGTGAGCCAATTTAGCTGGCGGTATGCAACCACTGACAAAAAACAACATTAATATTTCATTTCAAAAGCAAAAATAATAAAATTATTCGGAAGCCAATTGGTAAAAACCAATAACCAATAAATAACTTTCTGAATTGATATGAACTGAATAAATATTTTTTCTATTTGATTTTTCTGTGTAAACAGTTACTTAATGTTTTTTTTCGCGAAAGAAAACACCATTCAAAAACCTGCAAACATTGTAGAATCAGTTGTAAATTGTATGTAAAGTCGCCCAATCCTCAGTCGGCCGGAGATTTTGGTATCAGCATGAAATTACTTTCGAAAATACGGTTAAGTCTAAGAAGAATAGGTACATATATTGCTTTTGGTAGTAAACAGGTATTCAGTTTATTTTGCGAATAGCCTAAGATATCCGGTATACTTATACTGCGGCCTTACCATGAGTTTGAAATACTATCCTCGCTATCGACAACTATCGCTTTGTCTTTTTTATTGTAATGCATTTGAAAGATACAGAGGAAGTGTTTACGTTATATCAGTTTTAGATGTCAATTTAACTCATGGTAGCGCTACAGCTGACCTGACCACCTGGTCAGGAAAACCACAACACGTGCCAAAATAATTTTAAAAGAGTTACATATTTCGATTAAAGCACCCACTTCCAAACAAATAATTTAGATTTGTTTATGTCATAGGACCTGGCAGTCACCAATTCACATTAGGCAAGCGTGGTGCCTATTAGCCTGATCCTATCAAAGTAGCGATGACTTGCCTACTATGATGCAGGCCTTTGCCCTGCAGTTGCACAGTTATAGGCTGATACTTTACTTCTACTTTAGGCGGCAGATGAGCAGACGGATCACCTGATGGTAAGCGATTGCCGCCGCCCAAAGACACCTGCAACACCAGTAGTGTCACAAATGCGCTGCGAACCATTAATCTTTACCTCCAATTAGGCCTCCGGTACCCTCAATCAGTCGACGAAACAGCGCAGGCGCTGCTTACGCCGATCTTCTGTGAAGCCGTGGTATCAATCGTGTCGAGCCAGCCCATTCATGCCGAAGCGTGGCTCTCCCATGGTAAAATTTGGCCAATTTAGAAATATTTTCCAATAAGAAAGCATCTTGCATTTGAAATTTATTCTTCTTGGTGTCATGCTGATCAAATTTATTAGGTGTAAGTATTTACTCGCCAGATAAAATAAAAAACTATTACCTGCAACTCATTCAGCTTCCAAAAGACAGAGGCACATTTTTGAATACCCGCCAGTACCCCCATTAATTTCTATTACCCCACTTCCCGTTTGTTTGTATCATTTTACTGGCCACTTCGGGGTCCCACAGCATAAACAATTTCGGTAGGAGGACGAAATTCATGATGCGCCCAAACGGTGACCTTGTAAATGGAATATTAAGATCGCCAATCCAGCTGCCATTAAGTGTTTACACTTTTTTTTTATGTGATAGGTAGCAGACGAGCAGGCGGATCACCTGATGGAAAGCAATGCCACCGCTCATGGACACCTGCAACACCAGTAGAGTTACAAGTGCGCTGCCAACCTTTTATCCCCTCCCCCCCGGGTGGGCCTCCGGTACCCTCACTCTCTCGACGAAACACAGCACAGTGAGGCAGTGGTGCGTGGCTCTCCCACAATTACGCAAATCTTCTTTCTACCTGATTTATAATTGTCTTTTTATATGATCTATCTATGAGAGCGTAATACTCTAAATGAAATTTATAAAATAAAAATCGCTTTATTGCTCAACAATACATTTTATATTTGCTTTTCCTTGTATAAATATTAAAATAAGGCAAATCATCATAAATCATACAAATCAACAAATGGGTTGAGCAATCTCCTACGAAGCGCTGGTTTTGAGTCACACCTTCCTCTCTTTATGTGTCAGGTGAGAGCTGAGTAGGTATGAAGGCTATAACAGACTTTAGATTCAATTAAACGTAAACAAATAAATTATTTATATTACATATCATAGTCCTTGAGTGGAGACCGCGACTCGGTAAGCGTAGTGTGTAGTGTAGTGATGACATATCATCAGCCTTTATAATGTCCCACTGTAGGGCAAAGGCCTCCATTATGGGAATCAAGTCATCACTACTATTATAAGATGAGGCTTAATCACCACGCTTGCCTAATGTAGATTGGTGATCACAAACCCGAGCTATTTTTCAAAAGTATTTTTCGAAATTTATATTATGTAGTAAAATACTTTATACTATTAAATCTTTGAAAATTAAATACCGCGACACGTTCCTCACTCCAGAACTCGCTTATTCCAGACGTTGTATTAAGATTAGGATTGGTTTGCCGTGATCCAAGTGTAAACCCCCAAAAGTAAATTTTTGGAGGTATACACTTTGATTATCAGACCACGGACAATCTTTACTCTATGCCCGTCCGGAGGTAAATGGCAGTAAACACTAATTAATTGGGTCGCACAACTTTCATCCCTGGAGTGCTGTTTGAACTCCGGATTTTATTAGAGTCCGCCCCTGGGCGGGCAATGCGGCAGTTCTGCTGGTAAAAAAGTAAAAGCGTCCAAAATGTCTTAGGCCTATAGAGATAGATGGAAGCTGGATGATGTTAGTGATGTTGTTTTTAGTGATAAAGAGCAGATGGGCGGACGGATCACGTGATGGTAAGCGATTGCCGCCGCCCATAGACACCTGCAACACCTGTAGAGTTACATGTGCGCTGCTAACCTCAAACCCCCTTTTCCCCCCAAATAGGCTTCCACTCAGCATGATGCTGCATATGCGGAAATAGGTATCAACACGACGCTTTTTAGGGCTGGTAAAACCGTCTTCGGCCTAGAGAGATAGATGGAAGCTGGATGAGTTTGGTGATGATTTTGGTGGCCAAAGGAAGATTTGATAAAGGTAAATGCATAACGATACGAATATTTTAATGGAATTTACCGCCTTATGAGAACCACCCTTTGGCATGAATGGGCCGTCTCGACCGGAGTGATACCACAGCCTTACAGGATACCGGCGTGAAGCAGCGTCTGCGCTGTTACACTGAGTGAGTGAGGGTACCGAAGGTCCAACGAAAGAAGGCGGTTTAAAGGTTGCAGCCCACTTGTATCTTCATTAGTATTGCATGTCCATAGGGGGTGGCTATCCGCTTACCATCAAGTGATCCGTCAACTCATCTCTTAACTATAGGTAACATAAAACAAAATTGTATCACGTATTGAATGAAATTAAATTTACCTACATTTCATAAACTTCCAAGGACAATGTTTACCAGATTATATTTTCAAGAACATTCTCTTACAAACCTACATTCTCAATTCAGATTACACAATTTAATCTAAGTTCAGTGTTCGCGCTCACTAGAACAATTATGTCAACAGAAGTTTGAACATGATCCGGGATTATGTGCTAAATGATCAAAGAGCGAAGTTTCTGGAATGTGAGGGAAGCGCCTCCGGTGTCGGTTGTATAGGGTGATTTGTAATTACTAAGGAAGGGTTTAAAATTTTAGTGTTAAACGCTAATGCCTGATTTTGGTGCCTTTTTTCGCTGTAACATCGACTCACTGCCGCACTCGTCAATCAACTTTAATTGTCATTTAAGAAATGATATGGCCCTTATTTAGACCCATAGAGACCATAGAGAGTTTCCATTATTATGATAATGAATATTAGGGTTAATTGACGTCTCTGAGTGCGGTAGTAATACTTATTTAGTTTAGTAGTTAGCCCAGTTGGTCTACTGGTTTAACGTCGTAAGGCCCATAAGCCTTTTAAAAGGCATAAAACAATTGATTTTCCATTGTGTCTGCTGTCTGGGCGTAACGACGTTATGGGTAACCCTTTGGACCGATGACGAGGCCTATGTCCAGCAGTAGACGTCTATTGGCTGAAATAATGATTGTGATGGACGAAGTTCCCATGTTTTATAACCACCCAATGCCAATGGGCTATCATACATACCCAATGACATAAGCAAGAGTGGCGTTTTATACTTAGTTATACTAAACTAATATCGGCATATACGAATAACATTGTTTTTTCATCCCAATAATCCTATCGAGCTCAGTTTCCCATTGCTCATTGGTGAATCAATACACACATGCAAACCCGGATGATCAATCAACCGATGTATACGTATAGCTATGTATGTTACGGCACATTAGCAACCCACCCCCCTCAGGTATACTAGTGTAATGAAATGGTGGTACTACGTGACTTTCGATATTGATTTCCTGACTGAAATAATAGACTAAGCATGTTTAAAAAAAATGTCATTGGTATTTTTTTTATGGCAGTTTATTATATTTATAGGTGTCAGATGAGCAGAATATAAGCAACTAAATATGCTAAAAAGCATACAACGCAAGCGTCTATAGAGGCTATATCTATCTCTTGCTTTTGCTGTTGTTAAATTTTTAAAGCTAGAGTGAATAGGCTACTTCTGGGTAACCCCACTCCATCTTAGGCTTCTTCTCAACCCTAGAGTTCAGCATGAAGGCAAGGGCAAGCCCATTTTCAATAAAAAAAGTCATTTATGCGCCTTTGTAATTATCTAGCACAGGGCAGTAATATCGAGTAAATATTATAGCGGTCGCGTTAAAACAAAGCACGCACAGTGTGTGTTATAGAAGCGGGGATTAAGATGATATGGTAGGCAGCTATTCTCCAATAAAAAAGATAACCCTCCCTGGATACTGCCGGTAGAGTAATATTTTTTCCCTGATTATCTGTGGCTACTGTACTTTTTCCTATTTATTATAAATTAATCATTATAATAATACGAACTTTGTAGAACCTGACAATTGCGACATTATTTTTTTCCGTGGTTTAACGTAAAATATTTTACTTAATTATAAAAAGAAAGCAATACCATGGAAACACACAAAAAAATCTTATTTAATTATGTGGTATAAAATTGCAATCGGTTTAGTTTTGGGATCGGTATTTTCTATACTTTTAGTAAGTAAAATTCGGTAGGATCTCACTATCGCTTGGTCTATCCTCTTAAGATTAGGCCTTGAACTTCGCATGCACTCTGAGAAATAGGAGAAAGATTTTTCAAGTTAATAATAAATAAAAAGAACTTCATCACTACTCATATTTACCTCATTAGTTACCTGAGAGTACGTGGGCGGAATGGCCGCAGGTAATGCATCGGGACTGGGTGATCTATCATTTATTTCAACGTCAGAAATCCATTACGGGCGTCGCCGCGTCGACTCAGCCCTGTGACTATCTGAGCCAGCGGATCTAAAACTTGTAGCTATGATGGAAAAACTGTGCTTCGATCAAACTTTGCCGGATTGAAACCTGACTAGTGTTTTAAATGCGGAAGATTGTGAGGAATGTGTGTAAGAATTTGTTAGATTTAAAATCTATACTTTTTATAAAGAGGTAAATTCTATAGACAACGACAAGGCTTATAGGTAAACCGATAAAGCAAAACACAAGTGCAATATAATCGACACCCAGCGCCATCTATTGGTTGCAAGGGAAACGAATGTCCTGAAACGAAGTGAGGGCGGGCCACTATCGTTTAATAAATCGATGAATACAACACTTAAGACTGTAGGTATCCCTATCACTAACATGATGAAAGATGCATTTTCCCTTCCACTAAGATTAAATGGTACATTCGATAGAAAACGAATAGGCTTAAAGGTTTTTAATCGAAACGAAACCATCATGCATATGTATCGCGACCATCCAGTACCGTTTTTTTTTTAATTAATATTTTTTATTTATTTATAATATCATAGTATCATGTTATAATTGAGGAATTAAAGAATATTATGATTTATAATTAGACCTAGATTTTACTGGATGAGTGAATATGTAACCCGAAAAGCCGAGCTATTTGCGCGAAGTAATCTACAATTAGGTATTTGACAATTTTTTTTTATGTGTTTTAATCAAAAGACCCGTCTATTTAAGGAACATTGTTGAAAGAATTATTTGATTCTGAATGTGATTCCTGAGATTACAACTTTACGAGCACATATTTTACGCAGGCCCAAAACGCTCTATAAAATGGCTACTAGCGATGACGTCCACACTCAAGTTCTTGTATGCTGCGCCAGAAGGAGTGCGGATGCGTTGCCGGCCTTTTAGGAAGGTAAAGACTCGTTTCTGGAAGATTTGAATGTCGTACCGGTTCGGAAATACCGCTGCGGGAAGTTGATTCCACAGTGAGGAGGTAAAGTAGGTATAAGCTAAGTAAATGGGGGTTAAAAAACTTTGGGAACAACTAGTATCAACAAATACAGGTGTAATGGAGTCGGTGCGATATAAATCGACTAGTTTCACTCCGTTAGCAGCCGAATAATACGCGCGTGATTGCTGCGACTTTATCACCCACCATCTGAGTGATATAGCACGTTCGTGATGTTGTAATTACTAACGGTATTTACAGCTTAATAATGTCCTCGAAACTGATATTTAGGCTATGGCGGCCTATCTTGACGATCAGCCAATGAAGGACATTTTACTACACAAGTGAGGTAAACACTCTACTCACTTATCCTCATACTAGTGGCCCGCCCTCACTTCGCTTCGGGGCCGTAATTCATAAATGAGCCAATAGATGGCGCTGTGTCCAATTACATCGCGCAAGCGTTTCGTGTTTTCGGTTTACCTATAAGCCTTGTCGTTGTCTTTAAAAGTTATCTCTATAGAAATAGTATAGAAGATAGATTTCTATGGGGCACCGGTGTGACACGACTGAAGAGGGATCGGATGCAACATCTTTACGTTACTTTTTTTTTATAATCTATCCCTTCTTTATGACGATAATTTCGCCAATGGCAAGTGAAATAATTGATATTGGATGCCCACCTATGAAATTAGCGTTTCTTTAGGACCCAATAAAATATATTGTAGTCAACTGTCGAAAGTCAAAGTCACTCAGTATAAGGCAGATTTAGGTTTAATCGACTTACTTAGGTTCAAGTTTACCACCACCATCAAGTTTTAGTAATCGAACGATGAATCGGTAACCATAGAAGTTAGTGAACTGCGCCCTTATTCTGTCGAGACTTACTTAACATAATCGCAGGTTTTAAGACAAAGTCACGAAATTCATTGATGGCGCCCACTGGCGCTTATGTAGGTATCTATAAATAAGGTATGGTAAACCCATTAGGTTGTAAAACCGTAATCCGTTTGTTCTCCAAAAATCCATTTCCAAGATTTTCTTGACGGATTCCACAAGCGCTGCTCCATGCCAATTGGGTATTTGACTAATCTCGATATAGTAAAAATTATTGATACTCTATTAAAATATGGTAAATAAGAACCAATGGCCAACATTTTCAGTTAAAAATATAACGTCTAGCTGGTTTTGTGAGCATTCAAAGTTTCATGGGAAAGTCCATTTTTAATGTATAAAATAAAAAAAAAAAATTATATCATTGAATTACCCGTACATTTTCCACCAACTTTTATTATGAAACCATTTACTTAAACGAAACATATGATATAGCTACCAAACAAAATTTACTAGACGCGCATACAGAAGTTTGAGTTGTGACGTCACAATTCAATAGCCACTTGTATAGAGCGTTTTTGGGCTTGCCCAAAATATGTGCTCTTAAAGTTGTGATATCTCAGGTAATTCAAATGAGAATCAAGTGATTCTTCAACGATGTTTCTTAAATTGAGGCGTCCTTTGATTAAACACAAAAAAATTTAGTCAAATACCCAATTGACTGCGAGGATGTATTTATATATATATGATTATTTATGACAGATTATATTATGCTGTATTATTCCAATCGAGCCGGTCCGTTAGTTGAATCTCCCATAGGATTTGACCCAAAAAAACATTTTTAGCAGAAATACACGCCAAGCCATCTTACGCTCCGTAACTTGGTCCAAACTTTCATTATTATTGCGTTCTTTAATTAAAACACATCGCGTCGCAGTGGGGCAAGTTTTTAATTACCACCGCCTGCCGTTAAATTAACTGAGAATAAAATGTTGGTCTAGCGAAATTTTTAATTTCGGTTTAGTTTATGAATATCTGCGCCTTTAAAATCACAGACGGAATATTTGATGAGTCGGGATGAGATTTCGCTCGTTTTCGACTTTTTTTGGACCACAGTGATATTTTTATGGTTTCATTTGGCGTTTCAGTAATATATCTAATGTCATAGAACACTTACTTCCTACATACTGAGCTAAACGTGTTACGCATACGCCTAATGCGATCGTAAGGCACAAATGAGACAGACATACATGGGGAATGTGTGTAGGGGAGTTAGTCACAAATGCGCTGCCAACCTTTGACCCCCTTTGGGCGTCCGGTACCCTCATTCACTCGACGAAACACAGCGCGGGCGCTGTTTCACGCCGGTCTTCTATGAGGCCGTGGTATCACTCCGGTCGAGCCGGTATTCATGCCGAAGTGTGGCTTTTTCCCGTTTAGTATAAAGGTTAGTAAATAAGTAATAAGTTCGGGGTAAGCACGCTACATCTTAGACCTCATTGTCACTCTCCATCAGGTGAGATGAGGTCAAGTGCAAACCCATCTTATATAAAAAAAAAAAAGGTTACTTAGTAATTAAGTTACATATTTTTGAGGTCCGGAATATTAAAATCAGTATTAAATCCCAAGATTGCACCATGCAACTGGTTTGTTTACAGTTAATGACTCCCATAAACTACACCCTGGTGTGATACAGAAAATTTAATAACATTGCAAGCGTATAGTTAATGAGAAAGTAATGAATTCCCAGGCTCGTCATAAGCGGACCGGCTTTAGACACGGACCGGCTTTTACGGAAGTATGATAATGTTTAGCGGGTTGGACAAGGTATCCTTTCAAATGTGCCCTGTGGCTAGGGGCGTTAAGAATACTGCCAAGGTATTCCCGGCCTGTCGTAAGAGGCGACTAAACGGGCTTCGGAGTACGTGAGCATGCCACTACTGGGGAGTGGCTTGCTCAGTATCACGACTCCGCGAGGGAAAAAATCCTACTGGGTGTCCTGGTAGGTCGCGCATTTGGGAAGAGCTGCATTGCGCCAAACATTTGGCTCAAAGTGGCGAGCGCGATTTGCGGCACGGTCTAGTGGCTGTGGGGTATCCGACCGCGATTGCGCTGAGATGGACACCCCAGGGGTTTTGGTTAGGGTTAGAGTCCCACACACCACCTTGTCCCCCACATGTGGCAAGGTGAAGGCCATGATGGTTTCCCCTGGGAAAAAAAATGGTATCCTTTCAAATGCGCCCGAAGTGGAGGAGATCCTCACAGGGCGCCGTACAGGGCCCCGGCCCAGACAGAGCTGGGCCTCAGAGTGCAGCTGTCAGCCGTCGGGTAGCAATATGGCGATTGAGCCAATTGCTACCCGCCGTTGCCGTCGGCTCATTGCACTTCGGGCCGGCGGCATTTAACCTGGGTCTGGTTCGCCCTACGAGACCGCATCCCACCCCGTAGCCCTGGATAAGCCGGGAACAGCCCCAGGTGTTTTAGTTGGTAGGCCCATTGACGGGCCTGAGATTGGCTGAGGCTTTAGTTATGGTAGAGGCCAACACTACTCGTTGGTCTCAAGCAGGCAGGTTTGCATCCTTATGCAAGGCGCAAGGAGGCCCTTTTGGAGTACAGGGGATAAAAAAAAATATATGCAAAAATTAATATATAAATAGACCGGAATTGAAAAGTTGATTTCGACGAAAATTTCCGGAAAGAAACATCGCCACCACTCGAGATTAAAACAAAATTTTTTTTAATCGCCAAATTTTTTATATTTTATTTAAATCATTCATATCCATTCGTAATTGTTTCCCACATCCCAGTCTTCTCATTACGGTCTCACGGTTTACCCGACAAATTTCCAAAGCCTAGGTATTCAGTATAAAAGAGCAGCTAATTTTCCACCGCTTATGTACTTACTGATGTTTTTTCTACATTGTAAAATGTACTCTTCTGGTATGAAATTAAATGTTTCTTTGAGGATGCCTCCTGGGGCGCGTAAAGCTGAAAGTTTTGTGTGACCTACATGAAGTAGAGTTTAATGTTCTGTCTATTACGAGTGGTCACATTTGTGGTGTATGCTGAGACAGAAATATTACGGTACCTAATATACAAAGTTAGTAATAATCCTTATAATATTATAAACATGAAAGTTTGTAAGCCTACGGATGGATGGATGTTTGCTCCTCTTTTACGCAATGACTACCGAAAGGAATTTAATGAAATTTTACAATAACTTACTTAGCTTATGCATCAAAATAAAACAATACTAGGCTACAATGTATAAAAATATATTAAGTGGATTGTCCAAAATATGACGGTCCATGCGTATTATACTGACGTCACGGGCGGTCGCTAGTAATAAATAAATTCACACAACATCTCTTACCTTATTTTAGCTATGTTTAGTTAGTGTCTGTGCCTTAGATAAGCTACTGCTTGAGCACTTGTGTTACAGATATCAGACAGAAGACAGTGTTACAAATAATATGCACCTAAAACTTAAGAGGTCGTTGACCTCTCCGTTGCACAGACCTCTTACCTAATGTAAGTGACTGGGCTCACTTAAACGACTGCCAAATACAAGTCCAACGATAGAAGAGTTGGAGAGATCTTGCCCCTGCCTTATTCAAGAAAGGCACGACCTTCAACAATGAAGAAGTCAATGAAAGAGAAGTAAACTAGCTTCTACAGTTCAAACGCCAAGCAATATGGAATTAAACTATACACATGAAATGCCAGTTTACTGCTTCTAATAAGTGTCCAGTCCCGTAATAGCTTATGGCGCAATAAAAAGCCCATGTTTCCTTTTAATCAAAAGCCTGATTAAATGTACGGCGGTTGTAAAGAGTAGGATACTGCCCGTTACTTTTAGTGCGAGACTAACCCTTTGGAATGGCTTTGCTTGACTTTAAGGGTTCATTATGGTTTTTAAAAACTCAGGTACACGTTTTTGGCCCGACCCGGGGATTAAACCTGGGACTCAAGTGCTGCCGTCACTTTAAAGTGCGACTTACTAACCACGGTGCCACAGAGGCAGTCAGAAATTCTGTGTCAGCACGAAGTCTGGAAGTTCGTGCAGTCAAGAAGGTCTTGCACTCCTGTGTCTCGGATATCTCGTTATAATGTTGATCTTGTGCCGTAGGTATATTTTTTTACATTATAGGTAGTGGACAAACGTCAAGCGATGAATCACCTGATGGTAAGTGGAATTACAGATGCGTTACCGGCTCTTAAGTAAGGAATAAGCTCTTGGAGAAAACGACATGGCTTATAATAAGTAACCTGAACGGATGAAACACTTGCGCGATGTAATCGACCCCCAGCGCCATCCATTGGTTATATTCGGTACTAATATAAAATTAACTGCCGTGTGGGCTAGAACTAGGGGCCCAGTTCGAAAATAAACAGAGATAACTAACTAGTCCAATGGTTCCCCAGATATAGAATTGAAGCTAAAATGAAATAAGTAATAAATTAAAAGTTGGTAGTTTAAACGTCGTAAGGCCCAGACAGTAGACAAAATAGAAAATCAATTGTTTTTGCCTCGTACGAGGCTTTTAGGTCTTACGACGTTAAACTTAATAGTTTAAAAGACTTTTAAAGTCAATGGCTAAATGTTCATAAGGGGTAAGTGTCGATAGAGATGCTTCTCGTTTAAACAAATAATCAGTTTCTATATGAGCAATAAACTCCGCTTTATGAGTTACCGGCTCTGGAGGAAGTAATGAAGGCTAGAGATGTAAAAGGTCTCGAAGAAAACTCGTATTATTTTTATAAAGAATCGTAAAATAGGTACATACAAAAAAAGCAAAAAATGGTTTTGTTGTAATTTTTTATCATCCCTGGTACGTAGAGTCTGGTACGTAGCCGGATGATTATCATCAAGATGTCATTACCGTGGTCTTTAAATCCCTATTTAGACATGAGAATCTTTCAATAGATTAGGCCTAAGGTTGTATATTCGACTAATCTGTAAATTTGAAGATTCTGATGTCAATTTCGGAGGTATATAGGGTTTGAAGTCAGTCACGGTAAGAACATTCTTATGAAAATATCCCAGCCCTTCAAAAAAAAACTGTCAATACAAATTGAAACAACTCGATTAGGTGTCCTTGTTTAATTACAAAGATTTTATGACCACCTTCCAACTCTATCAGATCAGCACCAAAAACTTTTTGTCGCACGATTTAAATAATATGTGCCAAATATCATTGCTCTAGTGCAAATGGATTAAGTATTTTGATGCAACATTGCAGCACTTGTGTCGTTTATTTAATCAATTATTCGATATGTTTTTAAACGAAAGTTTACAACGCGAAAGCGTTGCATTATAATATACAAGTACTTCATATAAACGGGACTAAACGCGAGGAGATTTAATAAGTGCATTCTAGCACTTACTGCTTTCTAGCAGTACCTAAATGCTCTTCTTCTTCTTTGGGTGGTTGGCCGCCAGTTTTTTGAACTTCTCCCTATCTTTTGCGAGATTGAATAGTTGTTCTACGCTGGTGATTCCGGTCCACTCCCTTATATTACGTAGCCACGATTTTTCCTCCGTCCAGGATGCCTCTTCCCATCAAATCTTCCCATAATGCCCTAAATCACCTAAATGCTAGAATGCACTTATTCGAGTTGACAAATTCGATCCTTTTCACTTCTCTAAAGTTAAACAGCCACTATTGCCCATAAATGGGCACAAGTGTTTATGGGCGGTCAGTTTGGAATTTAACTTTACGGCCAGTACAGCGTTTAGGGGGAAATAAAAGATTCAGTTTAGTGTTGGATTTGTCCGTGGAAATTGCTCGTACAATTTACTTAACACTTTGTAACTACTATGATGCAATGAGTAATGAAAGTGATTACACTTTCATTATACACTATATATTACCTATTGTCATCCAGCCTATTAAGGTTTGATGACAATACTAAAGTAGTCTGACTGAATAGTAGGTAGTGGGTCGCAATTCCCGGGTCGGTCTAGTTTTTTTATGATATCGGTGGCAAACGAGCCAGCGGATCACCTGATGGTGTGATTACCGTCGCCCATGGACACCTGCAACTACCAGTGGTGTCACAAGTGCGCTGCTTACCCTTTAACCCCCATTCTCCTGGATTGGGCCCTCTAGTACCCTCACTCACGCAGCGAAACACAACGCATACACTGCTTCACGCCGATTTTCTGTGTGGTTGATTTCGTGTGTGTAAGTGCGGAGCGTGCACACGACGTGCATGCCATGACACGTCAAAGAACCATACACGCCCCCCTATCGCTTTATGAGATCAGCCCCTACGTGAAGGCAAAGTATATAAATACCTTTTTCAATAGCAAAATCTTTTTACCAATAAATACAATAACAGTTTTACAACCAAAAAGATATAGATCGTTCAAAGTCCAGCACCAATTTCACAAATGCCTTTTAATCACTTAAAACTTCAGTCTTTGATTGTCACTTAAAATTGGACTCTAAAAATACAGCGTTAAGGCTTTGCTCATGTAAACTGTGAAAGGTTTTAGGATAATTGCTAAGTGCATAAATAATGTCGTAATTGCATAGGAGTGTAATGGCGTCAGAAAGCATAAAGAGAGTTTACAGAAATAAGGCGTCGAAAGATCAATTAGTCGAATTGAATAATTACTAGCAGTGAGATACAGTCCGGGTGACATTTGAATGGAAAATATATGGAACGGGAACGCGAACTGTTCGTAGTTGTTACCGATATTCTGATACAGAAATAATGGAGCGTAGTTAGATAGCTACTTTTAGAGTGAGCTAAATGAGGCAGATCAGACAATGATAAGACGATCGGGGCTGCATACCCACGCCTATAATAATTGATTTGCTTTAAAAAGTTTTGACAGAAAACCAAACAACAATGGAAATATAAGTATAAAATGTTTTGGTCAATTAGGTCTGCCTAATGGACCTAAACATATCTGCATATTAATAAAAAAAAGAAACAAAAGCATCCAAACATTAAAATAAAGGACTACAAACTGTTCAGCTATCTCTGCAGCGCTGGTATATTTATGGCCGGAACTGGTGTATCGCCTTTGCATTAAAAATATAAGGTATTAAAAAACCTACCTACTGAAAAGACACAGTCTTTTCAGTAGGTAGGTTAGTGCATTCTGTACGGTTTTTTTTTCAAGATATATTATCTTGTAGACGACCAGAATAGTTTTAAAAATTGATCAGCGCTCAGTAAATGCATCAAATGTATTGATATATACCTACAAAAAAGTACGATTTATCGTTAAAGTTGATTGATAACAAAAAGTTCCATTTTCGGTGCAATTGACTTAAATCCAAATCAATGGTCTTTTTTCCTCGCTGATTGTACTTTATTGGAAGCGTTCATTGGAAACGCGAAATTATAACTCCTTTTAATTTCGCGCAGACGTAACGTTCGCAAAATGAAAATATGGAAAAAGCTTGCCATCGGAAAGTGCACCCAAACCGTTGGGGATACGAACGAATTGGACGAAATAATGCGTCTCAATCTATTCATTCAGACAATTTTCGGCTTACAAATACTCCATCCTAGTTGGACGTGGAAAAGAGCATTGGTGAATAAAATCATATCCACTGCTTTGTGGGTGTATGTACTTATAGGGACATGGGTGATCCTCCGTGATTTATCTGACATCAAACTTATTGCAGAGGCTTCTATACTTACATAATATCAGTTACGTACCAAATAAAGTTCTATTTATTCGTAAATAAGAAAAACAAGTTCAGAAAGATCTTCGTCGATTTGAAAAGCACGCTTTTTGAAATCCTCAGAAATGATTCTCAAGAGAAGTTAGACAACGTTTTAGATAAAGTAAAGAAATTTGTACATGTGATGTACTATTTGTTCTTTTTCCCAGTGTTGATGTATGTTATGACGGCGTTATGGTTTTATATGAATGGGGAGTTAATAACGTTGTCGAAGACGACTTCAATTTTGATGCCGATGGAGACTCCAGTACTATGAGATAGCAGCTGATAATGCATGGTACCTTTATGTTTGAGGCGTCATTCACGATTATAGTGATAGACTTGTGGTTTGTGATACTGATGTACTTCTTTCTGAATGCCTGTGATAGCACGGTGAAGATTTTGCACGTGGATAAGAAGTATGAAGACGAAGACAGCACAGATTATGCGATCCGTTTGAACGATCACTTGAGAAGGTTTCACAAGATTCATGTAAAGCAAGTTGAGTAAGTATTCGAAATTTTTAAAGAGTTGAAAAAAGTGACCGTCATTGAAATCATCTATCTATAGGAAGGTCACGTTAAGAATTTCGGGGCCAATCAGAGTGATATCAAGCCCTCGAGAATACTGGCGTGAAGCAGCGCTTGTATTTTGCCGAGTGAGTAAGGGTAGTTAGAAGCCCAATTATGCGGAAAGTGGTACTTACATTTTTCTAGCTTCATGAGTGTTGCGGGTGATCTGTTTGCTAAACTGCCATCTTTAACATATCTAAATAAAAATAATTAGTCTCAAAGGACGTGACTTCAATTCCCACTCTGTATAAACACTTGTGTTTGCTGTGTCTGGGTGCAATTTTATATTTATATTTTGTAATTCCTCTGTTGTTTGATACTTAGTTGTAACACAAGTGCATAAGCTACAGACTAAGAGCGGAATCATATCGATGTTTGAAGATGTTATGTGAATTTATGTATTTTTTCCCTTTTCTTTCAGATATCTAAACACTTTGAATGCTATGTTCAAATGGCTTGCAGTGGTGCCTCTCATCGTTGTAGCGATGTGTTCGTGTCTCATATTTCTGCTAATGAGTAAGGTAGGTTTTGTAGGTACCTAGTTACCTTGGGCCGGCTCACCTGAAGTGAAACCATGGTCCACAAAAGCCGCGATTGCCGAGACAGGGTACCCGAGGCAAAGGCTGAAGGGGGAAGAGGACTAAACTAGAGGATATAATTTTTTTATGCTAATTTCCAAAAGTCATAGAGCAAAAATATTGTTCATAATAGTTCCTAAAAAACGTGGTTGCTTGTAGGATATATGTACGTGCACTTATCAGTATACAACCTCATTAAAATATAAACCTATATTAGTTCTGGCATAAGAGTCGAGGTGTTTACATTTTATTGCAGGCCACTCTACATAGAATACTTCCTGAAATTAGCCGAATTGCTTTATAGTCAATCAGCTTCTTTCTCTACTTATGAACTATCTACTTATATACTGTATGTTAAGGATTTTGGTTTCAAAAGGATGTTAGAATTTTGTCTCTTTCCATTGTGGTTGCCCCAGAGGGCCATAGTTAGAGTACCGTATTGTGACCCTAACGGCCGGACGGCCTTTGTCTAGTCGGGCCGATCTCACGCCTAGCTTCAGACAGTTTTCAATTAATACTCATGTTTCAGGGAATCGACATACATTTTGGGTCAAACGTAGCTCCTGTACTTGGACAATTGTTTGCGTACAACTGGTTTGGGGAGCAAATTAAAAATAAGGTTTGATTCACTACTTAATAAATAGCGTTTAAACTTATTTTGTCCTGATACTGATTAAAGCTTGTGATGGTAAATACAAAGAGTGAGTGAGGGTACCGGAGGCCCATTTGGGGATAAGGGGTTTAAAGGTTGGCAGCGCACTTGTAACTTACTGATGTTGCAGGTGTCTATGGGCGGCGGCAATTGCTTACCATCACGTGATCCGTCTGCTCGTCTGATCTATCACATCAAAAAAGCTAGATATTATTTTATTGCACAATATTCTCAACTAAACTAGACATTATAGAAAGTAGCTCAGTGGACAAAAACGCACCTCCCATTAGCACAAAATAAAGACTTTGACACAGAAGGCTGACTCAGCCTTGATTTTGAATTTAGAAGAGTTCGTCGACATATGCTAGGGTTGTTGCCCGGCATGAGTACATAAGCGCGCGGCCTCTACCATAGACCTCGACAGTTTGACAATCTTATTTCATAAGTTAGGATTAATGTGGTTGAAAAGGCGTTTTTGCCCGTTAGTGTGCATGCGTGAGTACATGACATATTTTTAGCTCTTAGTGGGCAGTCAGTCTTCTGTGTCAATATGTATTTTGTGCTTTTACTGTCCCACTGCAGGGCAAAGGCCTCTACCAATCATAGAAATCAGGCAACGCTATTATGGTGGGATTGGGCGTCAAAATATAGTATGTGCTTTATATTTTCTAGGCAAATGACTGGAACATGGCTCTCCTGAATTTTGATTGGACGAGCTTAAGAGTGAAAGATATGAAGAATTACCACATTATGGTCTGTTATATGAAGAAGAACTTCGGATTGAAGACTGCTTTAGGAAAAGATTTATCACTCATCACTATGAGTGCTGTAAGTAAAAATTTTAGGGTTTCTAAATTCGATCTTTGAAATAACTAGACACAGTGCATGTTGCTAACAATTAAGGCCCCACTTGCAAAAGAGCGCTAAGTGGTAATATCAGAATTTATAACCATTTACTATGGATTAAGATCGAAAATAAGACACCACACTTTATTTTTCGAATATGAAAATACTGCTTGAATCCTTAACTGTTTACTTGACAAACGTACTATTGATATAAATTTAATGTAGCCTAATATGTAAGTACGGAACTTCTGGTGAGCGACTCCAACTCGCACTTGGTCTATTTTATTGCACAATTTTATAAACTCCGCCATTCAATTTGCACTATAAAATAATTAACACAACAAAATGCTTAATAGTTGCTCGCCCTTAACTCACCCCAGTATCTATCACGCCGCCACCCCCTGTCAGGGCGCACGGTAGTGCACTACAAGGCAACGTGCACCCTGGCGTAAACAGATTACCCATTATTTTTCTTGGTGCAGGTGCTCAAATCCAGCTACCAGGCATTCACGGTGCTTCAGACGATGGATGGCTGAAGCATGGTACCTGCTGAACAACGTGGTTTTGAAGCAATACTAGGATTTCGAGTTATAACTTAGTAAATTAGCTTCTTTATGATATTATTGCACTTCAAAAAAATTTATGAGATTACTTCAATAAAGCGTGACCTTAACTTACTTGTTATTTGGAACTACTTTTGTTGGTCATCATTTACAGCATTAGACGTCGATTGGTTAAAATGGGAGGCTTATGCCTCCCCTGATGCTTTCCACACAGTTCTGTGCCGTCCGCATCCAAGGAATTCCCGCTGTCTTCACCAAATCGTCGGCACACCTTGAGACGTGATTGCCACATGCCACTTGCCTGACTTTCTGTGCGCGGCCTGCATTCGAAAATCTTTTCCGCCCAAACGGCCATCTTTTCTTTTATTTATTTTTTATTGAAAATGGGCCTGCCCTTGGCTCTAGAGTTGAAAATAATATTCTTGATATCTGCCCTGTCTGAGTGTAAGTTTTTAAAGAATTTCTAATTTTTTTTTTACTGAAAAAAATAATGTTTTTTTTTTCTTATTTATCTTAAAATACTTAGGTGGTCATGATGATGATGCCCCGGCATATTACTGAATTTTGGGACACCATGCATATCATAGAAAACGTATTGATTTTCGAGTAAGTGTATCTTTTATGATCCTTGTATCTGTATGTACCCTAGAAATTGTATACAATAAAGGATTATCATACATTTCCGTCAACATTAGGTAGATTATGCACGTGACTGTACCTCAGCTACACTCTACTGATCTTTAGCTCTTTTACGTTGACGTTCCGAAATTTCTCCTTTCTTTTCAACCTAACCTTTTTCCTAACACGTAGTAAATTAGTACGTGACATATTTTCCACGTCGTATAAAGTATACAATTTTAGGTAACAATTTTTCTGTGTCGTATTTACATTCGCTTGCAAAAATTCTATTCGTTCTAATAGGAATATTTGGAAGTGTTTTGATTGAGAAAATTAGACCTTGTTGTGTGAACACGAAAGTTTACTTTAGAAGAGTTTTTTTCAGAATAATAGAAGGAATGTTTTCTAGAGAGGTTAAATTTGATTTGAAGCTAAATCTGGAAAACTCCAATTTTGAAGATACGAATAGTGTTAAAGCACAGTACACATATATTTCAGTAACAAAACCTTCAAATATTGAAAGTTAATAGATATGGTAGTTAATAGATATTGATAATATTGATGTAGTTGCTCTGATTGGTCCATAAATACTATATTTTCTAAACCATGGGAGAAGCACGCTTCGTCGTAAATGGACCGGCTCGATCGAAATGATACCACTGCTTCACAGAAGACCGGCGTGAAGTGCTTCACGGCCTTTGCTGTGTTTCACCGAGTGAGTGAGCGTATCCTCTTCTCCAAAGGGTGGCAGCGCATTTGCGACATCAATAGCGTTGCGGTTGAGGTTGCGGTGAAAAAAAATAGTAGATGAAATGAAGTCGTATGATTATACGACAAGGCTTATAAAAACCACAAGGCTTATAAGAACCTGAAAAGACGAAACACTGGTGCGATTTAATTAACGCCCAGCGCCATCTATTGGCAAATATTCGAACTACAAAGAAAATAGCAAAACCATGTCCTGAAACAAAGTCAGGGCGGGCCTGGACCACTAGTTGTTACTGATAAATCTGTACACTGTGTTTTAAGCTAAGCTTCTTAATGGCAATCAACGAGAGTTGATGTTATTTTGTCTTTGTGTCAATGGATTGCTGTGGATTTTGAATGTTGGACGAGGTTCTAACATTTTGCGAAAAACTTTGTATGCTTCTAAGTAGCAGTCCGCACTATATTTTACTCAATAGAGTATGATCTAAATTACAAATGTTTGTTGATAAAGTGAAAGTGTTTGTGGTTCCTTCTTTGTTCCTGGTTTCGATAACTAGTATGTACAAGGGTTACCTTAATTGGTGATAATGTAGGGGGAGTCCGGGATACTTGCTCATATGGGATACTTGCTCATATGGGATACTTGAGCCACTTCCAATATAAACTTGAATATTCGCGCCAGCGACGGTCAAAGACGTGTTCACGGTTGCCGTTCGCCAACCAAACACGTGCAAGTAGCCATCTGGGAAAAAACAGAGACACGCGACTGCTAGTGGCAACAAGGTGATTTTCTGCGTGCCGGGATAATATTTTTAACTTTACGTTTTTCATCATTACTTTACCATTAATGAAGGTACGATCTAGTAACCATTGTTATTGTATTGTGTGATTAACGTGTTGAAATATTTGTACAGTGGTATATTCTTGTGAAGTGTCGATTTTAAGATATCACAAATAAATTTGCTACGGGTAGGGTGTGGGGTACTTGAACCAGGTTGGTGTAGGGATACTATGATATAGAAACTTTTGTCATTTTGTTGCGTGATTATTATTGTTAATGTGTATGTACAGTGGTTTATTGATTCTATTTTTCTTATACTGTTTGTAAAATAAGGAATAAACTTTTGTGCATTTCGTTTATATGTTTTTGTTTTGTTTAGTTGCTTAATATGTAAACTTTTGATGGTGATTATAGTCAATAAATTCTATTTTAATTTTAAAAGGGTATTTTATAATTGTTATCCTTCAAAAAAGAAGGTGTGGTCAAATCTCCTATCTATGGTCATATATCCCCACCCCCCCTGATCAACTATCCCATAGGTTAGGGATAGTTAAACCACTTTCCACTTTTTAAAAAAAGTTAATTACAATTTTAACTATTTAACTTTTCAAAACTTTTTTTATATTAAAGTGTGCCTGTTTCCCTAAGCCATTCATTCATCCGTTAAATAAAGAGCATAACGCAATATATACAAAAATATTAATCATAGTATAAAAGGGGGTTCAACTATCCCGGACTCCCCCTACCTATGTGATGTTGTTATGTTGTAAGCAATTACACAAACGTTTAGACATCACTTAGTTGATCCCCTGTAGTTGAACCCTTAAGTTGAGAGATCAAATGACAGTCACTTCATTGTACTTAATATCCAGGCTCGCCAAATTCACGACTCATTTAAAATTCTTATCAAGATACTTAAAAGCCTAATAATATATCGGCGAAAACTTATATTCCTTGATTCATAACATTACTGTCATACTTACATAAAATTGTAACAAAATGGTATTCGTATCTGCAATTAGTAGGTATTTCTATGGAAGATGAGTTCCTTTATCTACATAATTATATTCTTAACAGCCTCGTTGGGCTACTGGTTTAAGTCCCGGGCCGCGATCTTGGGTTTGACAAAACAGTAGTATGTTTCGGATTTTTCGAACACAGCTCAAGTTATCTGCATTAGTCAAGCGTTGTGATTAAGCCTAACGACCCTAAGTTAAGCCTAAATATTTCTGTCATGGAGAGGCATTTGCTCTGCAGTGGGTATGTATATAGGCTAATACTTTACTTTCCATTTCAGGTACTACCTATATATCACCAACAATTATCAGCATGGTTAAATTGGGGCAAGTCAATAAATAATAGTACCTACTACTACTACATGATCTATCACAAACTTGAACGCCAACAGCTCACAAAAGCCAAGACATCGCCACAAAATAAAACTTAATGTTACTGCCAACTTTAAACCTTACAGTTAGTTTTACAAGGTACTACCGACTGCAGAGCCATAACACATTTTAAATGACACACTCGATCTTTTAACACTTTGTCGCAGCAATTCCAGGATAACTTCTTTCCGGTTTCAGTAGAGAAACTTAATAGTGTGGCCGAGAAGATACTCGCGTTAAACTTTTCGATACTTCGACTATACATTTGTACGGGTGTGAATTGGAACTCCGTTTTCATGACATTGGTAAGTCATTGGTTGGTCATTGGTTGGTCTTTGGTTGGTCATTGGTTGGTCATTGGTTGGTCATTGGTTGGTCATTGGTTGGTCATGGGTGGTCATTGGTGGTCATTGGTTGGTCATTGGTTGGTCATTGGTTGGTCATTGGGTTGGTCATTGGTGGTCATGGGTTGGTCATGGTTGGTCATTGGTTGGTCATTGGTTGGTCATTGGTGGGTCATTGGGTTGGTCATTGGTTGGTCATTGGGTTGGTCATTGTGGTTGGTCATTGGTTGGTCAGTTGGTTGGTCATTGGTTGGTCATTGGTTGGTCATTGGTTGGTCATTGGTTGTCATTGGTTGGTCTTGGTTGGTCATTGGTTGGTCATGGTTGGTCATTGGTTGGTCATTGGTTGGTCATTGGTTGGTCATTGGTTGGTCATTGGTTGGTCATTGGTTGGTCTTGGTTGGTCATTGTTGGTCATTGGTTGGTCATTGGTTGGTCATGGTTGGTCATTGGTTGTCATTGGTTGGTCATTGGTTGGTCATTGGTTGGTCATTGGTTGGTCATTGGTTGGTCATTGGTTGGTCATTGGTTGGTCATTGGTTGGTCATTGGTTGGTCATTGGTTGGTCATTGGTTGATCATTGGTTGATCATTGGTTGATCATTGGTTGATCATTGGTTGGTCATTGGTGGGTCATTGGTTGGTCATTGGTTGAGAGTATTGAAAGTACCACAAAAGTTTGTTGATGTGATGAAATAATTAAGTATTAATTCAAAACTTCTTTAGAAAATGTAATTATGCATTTGAAGAGTATGTACAGTCAGCAAGAGTCTCTTAAGTCTTAACAGGTAGTCGATATTCATTTATTTTTTAACTTACAAAAAAGTGTTAAAGAACACTCAAATATAATATTTGACAAATTTCGAATAAAATAAGAAATAAATATCACATGTCCCATACATTATTGCCAGGTGAGTATCATTTTTTGTATGGAACAGCTGATTTTTATTTTATTTGATGATCTAACATGCTAAAGGGGCTTACTTGGGTTACCTATTATGAAAAATTTACACCGTTAGAATAGTCAGTTAGGTTAGGTAACTGAGTATTATAACAACAGTGACTCAATGTAAGTATAGTTTGTAATGTAACTTCAGTAATGTGTAACACTATTTCTCACCCAATAATAAATTACTTTTATCTACCTCCAAACAATAACTTACACCACACAATTCCATTTGAAAGCGAGAGCCACGTTCCTGCATTTAATCATCGCTTGCGCGGAACTGCCTGCATTGCCCGCATTCGCCTGCATTGCCCGCCTCTAGCGGGCAGTGAGATTACTGCCCGTCTCTGGGGATTACAGCCACTGCTATTGAGTTTCTTGAGAAACCAGAAACATGTAACTGCTGTGCTGTAACTGAAATTAAAAGTTAACTAGGTTAGGTATACATGTAAGTGTCGGTAAACATTTTTATTTGATAGGTGGCAGATGAGCAGAGACTGTGCAAAAAATTAGAGTTGCACGAAGAGACATGGAGAGAAAAATGCTCGGAATCAATCTCCAAGATCGAGTCCGGAACTCTGAAATTCGACGCAGGACAAAAGTCAATGATGTCGGATTTTGATTAGGAGTGATGGACCTCAAGTGGAATTGGGCAGGACAGCTAGGCAAGGTGATGGCAGGGAGTAAGCTCCTTACCGAATTGTGCCCTATAATAGGCAAACGAAAACCTGGTCGTACAGCGTCACGATGGGTCGATGATATTACCAAAATAGGAGGTCCTACTTGGATCCGAGTAGCTCAGGACCGGGTACTTTAGTGAAAAGGAAAGGACGCTAATACTCAGCAGTGGGTTCTTCCTGATGATGATGATGATGAGATGAGCAGACGGATCGCTTGATGGTAAGCGATTATCGCCACCTATAGCCATTCACAACACCACCAGAGTCCCAAGTACTGCATTTAGCCCACTTTCTTCCTGGATTGGGCCTACAGCAGCACCCTCACTCACTCGCCGAAACACAAGCGCAGTCGCTGCTATACACTGGTATTTTCTGACATCCAGATCACTGTTTCTCAAACATTTACATGGTGTGATCCCCTGGTACGAAAAAAATATCCCCGCGTTTGCCCCGCCCCCCGCTGCGCCGTCTGCGTTACTTCATACAACCTTGTTTGGGTGATCCATGATGGGATTGTTGACCTGCGGGGCACTGGCAGCGCGGTGTTTTGGCCCGTCGTGTACGTTGGTAGTGAGTATAGGATTATTTTTGCGCTATTGTTCGCAGAACAATTGTCCGGCCTGCCACCATACCGCCGTCGTATACCTAAACTGCCTGACATAAAAAATGCCTTCATAGTACCTTTATCTTTCTGCTTGACCCAAACGTTGACTGATAGAGAATGCTTCTTAGCATTTCGCCTATTGTACGAAATTTAGTGCAATAAAGTTTTTAAGTAAATAAATAAGTAACACACTGTTAACTCAATATGTAGGCATGCATTTTACGCGTGGATCCAGTGCTAAAACATCTCATAAGAAAACGTACGAGTAAGAAAGGAGTATGAACTAAAACTGTTAGCACGCGTCATCAATTCCAGAACGTTCTGCGAGAATTTTAAAGTCGCAGTAAACGCTGCCGGCAATGATCGTAAAGAATTCCCGGGGTATCGCTCACGGCGAGCGATCCGGATCGAACCGGTTCAGTCCTACTTCATCCGGATACTGTAATGTCATGAGAAAAAAAAGCACGTAATTGATTTGCTGGTGCTAAGAGTTTAAAGTTAATTAAATTTCGCTAATTAAACACCGTAAATTTTTTGTCGTTTTAATCCCAAACTCTTCATAAAAGGTACCCCGAATAAAGCCGCTTTCAAAAGAAGCAAAATGAAACAGCTGTTCGAAAAAAAATACTAGGCCATAATGTATGGAACAACTGCTTTTTATTTTACTTATTTTGATGATCTAACATGGGCTTTGTTTATAAGCAATCTTCTTGCTTGGAGCTATTTTCTTTTAATTTATATGGATTTAGATTGATTGCCCTATTTATTTTAAGTACCCATGAAAGTATACAGAACCGACAAATTTCTTGAAACGATTCTTATCTTACTGTCAAACACATTAGGTTGAAGATCAATTGAGGAAATTAGATAGGCTGTGATAATCTTTGAAGCTATTCTGTACATTATTGTATTTTTAAATAATTACGGGTATAACTGTCCTATGACACGGTAGAATGTCCTTCTAGACCTCTTCTTGATTTCTGTATTGACTTTTATCTATTCTTTGTCTGAGCCATATTTTTGTGTTTCTCAGGCTAGTCTATCATTTTGAGTTCCGTGTAACATTATTCATTCAAACAATGTACTTCCAATTATTTATTCAAATTTATTTACTCTAAATATTCAAAATTATTCTGCCCTCCCAGTAAAGCAGAGCTTAAGTAGACGGCTCACTTACCGGAACGTTTTTAAATCACCTGGAAAAGTGAGTGGCTTCTAAAATATTTAGCTCTGTGTGGGAATAAGCTACGATATATCAGAATGTATGAGTGTAAGGTAAGGAAAGCAGTTGAGTTGAGTTGAGTTCCAGCTTAGCGGAAAAGTCTCACGGTCAGTTTTTGAAATATGAAATGCAATACTTAACTGTGTACAGTCGAGTTCAAAAATATGTTTACACTTTAGGACCTTGTCACAGTACATATGTATAAGAAAACGACTTCCACTTTCTTATAAATATGTATTGTGACAAGGTCCTAAAGTGTAAACATATTTTTAAACTCGACTGTACAAGAAGTGGTTTGCAAGAACTTGGAAAGTTAGTTAGAAAGCATGCGCTGTATTTCGTCGTGAGGGTGAGGTTATCGGAGGCCTTACTAGGTGGAAAGCGAGGTTAAAGGTTGGAATCGCACTTGTGACTCTACTGGTGTTGCAGGTATCTAGGGGCGGCGGCAATCGCTTACCATCAGGAAATCCGTCAGCTCGTCTCCCATCTATCACATAAAAAAATATGAGCCTGTGGATCATCTTGGTCGACGCGTCATTACCATAGCAGTCTTTAAATATATAAATATACTTCTGAACTTTATACCAGAATCTATAACCAAATAGGTACTCGTATTACGTACCTACCTATTAGTATTTTATTCCAACCATTGTATGTACACCGTTTGGAAAAATAAATCATTATGTTATCTTATGTATCTTATAATGATCTATTATAAATCATAATAATAATAAACATAATTTGACAAAATCAAATAAATCTCCCAATTGGCACCACACCGTTTCTACTTTCACTTTTCACACAATGAGCGAATTGTCCCCTACAAATGACAATCGAAATAAATTGGACACAAGCGTCCAACAAAAAGGCGAAATCAAACATTTCACGGGACTTTCGACAAACATCAGATAGTATTCGCACGCCCGAATTGAAAAGAAAGAGATATTTAATGTTGAGATCGGACGTTGAAAAAGGTACGCATATATCTGAACGCGCGATCTGAGCAAATTCGGGTGTGCTTTTGCAAATTTTGTCCCCACTCCGAGTGGAGTGATTCCCAGATAGTGCCTTATGTAGGGGGACCAATTCTCAAGTAAGATGAAGGCCAACCGCTAGCTACTAACGGTGCGTGCACACGGTCGGACGGATGTGCCGATCACGCCGGTACTTTTAGGCCACGCTTTATGGATAAGTAATATAAAAGAAACCCTAATTTCGTACGTACGCACGTAACCCTACATACTTACTTACTTTACTGGCTTAGCAACCCAAAACAAGTTTTGTTCTCCGAAACAAGAGAACGCCACTTTGATCGATCCTGCATTACCACATACCTAATCCTAGAGATATTTTTTCATTTATTAGAAAAATCCTTTAAAATCCCATCGCCTGGCCACCTTGACTACATATTTACCATCAGGAGCGTAATCTCACCTTCTACTTCTAAACCTAAAAATAACTAATTGGACAACAAAATGCTGCTTTAATATTTGCTGGTCAATTAGTTATTTTGCTGACAAATTAGTTATTTGGTTCACCAATTAGTTATTTAGTTATTTTGCTAATCAACAAATTGTTGGGTAGGTTAGTGTCTTTCTGCTGTTCTGTCCTGTTAGTGGATGCTCCAGAACACTAAAATTACCTTATTAGGAAAGTCCTTCGAGACTCAGTCGCTTGGCCACCTTGACCTGAAGCGTCGAATGAGTTATGGGCATGTGAAGGCACTTGGAAAGTTAAGTGCGTCTGTGATGTATGGCTTTTTACGTTTTCATTTTGGGACTGATACGCGTTCTGCGAATGAACCGGGCTCACGGCGGCGTCTTTTTGTTTTGGCCTTCGCGCGCATAAATCAAGCCTTTTCCCTTTAATAGTTCTTTTACGTATTGCAAGATGGCATTTTGTTTGACTCAATCTTAGAAATCTTCCTTCTTTTCAGTCGATATTTCAAGTGATATTTCTAATATTACAGACTTTTATTTTTAAAATTAGTACCTTTTAAGGGTAGTTCATTTGCTTGAATATGATTTTTTTCTAAAAAAATTGGATCAAATATTTGGAAAAATCAAGTCTTGCATAAAATAATTGCCTGGTGATCATTCTTTTTTGTATGGAACAGCTGATTTTAATTTTGCTCGTTTTGATGATCTAATATGCAAGGGGCTATACGAATGAAACTAGCGCCGCCAACCTATCTACACTGATTGTGGCGAAAATACGATATTTTTTAAGAAAGCAAAACATTACAGACTTAGATAAAAGTAAATTGAATTTTTCACTAGTTTCATTCGTGTAGGGTTTTAGTTATAGGCGGCGAAGAAGTCTAGTGGTAAAGTTTTACGGTGTATGTATGTATGTATTACCTAGAATAAGAAGAAAGAAGCTGCCGAGAACTGTCTTAATATCCAAGCAAGATGTGAAACACAATACGTACAATACTTACATAGCCCAAAGCAAATGAATTGAGCAACCCTTACATAATGTTTAGAGCTTGAGTTTGGTTTCACAAACGAATCTCTTATTTTCTTTAAGCTATAATAGCGTGTACCAATTGTTTTACTACTTGAGATCACATTTTTAGGGAATGAAAACATTGTATACCTACACAAAAGTTCCTAACAAGGCGTAAGGATGCTAAGAAGCATGACTTGTTACTCAAGTGTTAAAGAGCAAGAACCTATGACGATCAGATTTTCGTTGGGTTTTCTATCATCTCCAAAGTTGTTTGAAAGAAATCGTTACAAGCGGTAACAAGCGCCTTAATGAACAGTCAGCCACACATCAGGTTACCACAACCTGTCAAATTTCCACAATTGATATTCAACCTAATGTGTATGACAGAAATATGAGAGTCGATTGAAGAAATTTGACCGTTTTGTATACTTTAATGTGTGGCTGTACGTACTGTGTACCTACTATTAAATTCTATTACACATTACGTATTCTGTATCTTTTTTTTATATAGGATAGGGGGCAGACGAGCAGACGTTTCACTTGATGTTAAGCGATCACCGTCGCCCATGAACACCTGCAACACCAGGGGCTTCACAGGCGCGCTGCCGGCCTTTTAGAGAAACATAAGATTTGCATTAAATTATACATCTATCCATCTAGTTTATTGTAGAACTAATGTCCTCAAAGTGAGGGCGAGCCACTTGTCTCTAATATTTTCTTTACTTTCTTTAATGTGGAGTAGACCACAAAAAATATAGGCGTGTATTCGTTTTCTTCATTAAACTAATGTTTAGGGGTGTGTTGGGGGGATGAATCGCGATAATGGCCTGTCAATGAGTGGCTTGGATTTCTACGGTTTTTACGAAGTAAGTAAATAAGATTGAGGTTTAAAACTAACTAAAATAAGGTTTATATTTTAGCTACAATAAATCAAGTTTTATGAACTCCACTGGTGTTGCAAGTGTCCATGGGCGGCGGCAATTGCTTACCATCAGGTGATCCGCCTGCTCATCTGCTACCTGTCACATAAAAAAAAACTCAAACTATATAGTTGCTGGTGGTTCTTACCTGTCTTGGACACAGAGAAACTTTCAGCTTATACAATAATGACGAAAGTTGGTTTGTCGTTGGCTATAGGGGTATTTTCTTATTGACCTCATGCTCTACCTAATCAGCATGGTCAATTAGCTATGCATCCACATTACCACCTTTTTGTCATACGATACCCAGTAGTACTTTTAAAATGAGCCGTACAATGAGAGGCAAGATTCCTTTAACAGCGGCCATAGTACCCAAGTGTGTCTAACGCCTAATTAAAAAAAAACATCGGAGCGCTTAGTTCAAACTTTTTACATCCAACAATTACTCTCGACAAAGCGGCAAAAAAAATATGAGCGCCCAATAAAAAGATTATTGAACGGTTCCGTACAGAATAAAGTCGATTTGTGACATCACATTTTTATTGCGACCTCCCCACGGTTGAAATTGAAGGGTTTTCTATATGTCTGTGTCGAAGATGTTCAATAAAAATTTGATGTTTGTTTTTTCTTTTACGTCTTTCTTTTCAAGAAATTGGCGAAACTTCGCGTTGTGCCTGGGGAGCTATAAAAAGTTTAGATACATTACTTTTGTTGAACTAATAGTGACGTAAACTTATACTTTGCTAAGCGAAATAGAAAAATGATACATCAATTCGATTTGTAGGCATATGATGGTACAGTTAGCAACACATTAGGCTACCACAACCTGTCAAATTTACTCAATTGATATTCAACCTAATACTCGTAAGTAAGACAGTAAGAGGAGAGTCGATTGACGAACTTTGACAGTTTTGTATACCTTAGATAAAAGATGACTTTTGGATATTCCCTTGTAAAAATGTCAAACTTTTCATACAAAATTAGTTCACGTCGCTTGATACAGAGAGACGAAAAAGAAATCGACGACTTATTAAAAGTCGTAGAACAAATGTTGCTCCGAATGGTTGGTAGAAACACGTGTTAAAAGGGATGCAAATGTTCACAGATACAACTTTAAGTACGTAGTTTTTTAATTCTCCACAAAATCTAATTAGTGATCCACAAAAGTAAATGTCTTTTTACACACGGAAACACGTGAAACTACCAATTTTGGACTTTGGACCGTCCATCTTTATGTTTAAGACACAAGTGATATTTGTCGCTGACATTAAAACTTTGTTATATGAAGGTTCCTTTTAGGTTAAAGCTGAATGAACTTTTTTAATTTAATTACTGAAATAAATATTCGGACCCCTAATGAACTGACGCAAAATTATCCCGAACGACAAAAAACAGCTCGCGTCGCGCGTGTAATGAAATTAACAGCTTTGAACAGAGGCGCAGCGGCAGAGGGCAGTGAGGCATGTTCGTGAGGACTTCGATAAACGAAGAGTTCGTTAGGGGAAAACTCGCCCGAGAATTGAAAGATTTTTTTGCTTGTCACTGCTCTAACCTAACTTCACCAATATTTTTCGTTTAGTAGAGTTTTGTCAGAATTATCTTCACAAATATGTATATTGGTTAGGGTAGGCTAGAACAAAGACCAGCCAAAAAATCCCTTAACACGTAGGACGAATCAGGGTTAGAAAAGTCTATTATAGTAGGTAAATAAAAGAGTTAAACAATTTTAAAAATATATTCCAGTGACCATCCTCGTCACGGGATCTCGGTTCAAACATAATTTTAATTCTATTATGTCCCAACCAAACATTTTTTTATTGGGACTGTCTAAAACACATAGCAGCTTCCCAAATGGAAAAAAGAAACCACAAACTAAGAACCATTGTTACCTTGTTTCTAATTTATTTTTCATAGGAATTTCGTAGCAAGTGTTGCAAATATGTAAAGTATCAAAGTCAAAGTCAAAGTTACCCGTTGCCTTAAGTTATGAATACGTTACCGGTTGCTGCAACAAAGACAAAGACTAAAATTTCGCTGTTATTTCAACTATACTGTGCGTTAAATTTAGTTAATTTCAGTTCCGCGAGTTCTCGCAACTGTTATATTTTACGGCGAGTAATTGAGTCATACGCACCTGTGCGCCGGAGCATCTTTGCACTCATTTCGGGATTTTTGAACATTTCTAGACAAATCTTGGAAATATGATATTTTGCAGGGAAATAGTAGCTTTAATGGTTTTCATAGTATGAGAGGAAGGCTAAACCTAAAAAGATACTGACTCAATTTATTTAGTATATCGACGTATACTGCTAAGAGTAAACCTCGCTCAAAGAGGTCCAACCAACCTAATACTAAGCAGTCTACGTTGAGTTCACATGAGCCATCTTTTTATAGTTCGACATTTTAGACAGAGTGGTCGTGACTTTTGAAGGACTGGATTGCAACGAGCTCATGTCTATTCATTGTAAATTTTGTATCATATCACCGTCATCATCATCAATCCGGTAGTACTCACTACTAGGTAAGTATAGATCTTCAATCCTTTACGCCATGTACCCGGTCCCGAGCTGCTCGGATTCATGTAGTCTATCTAATTTCCTTCATCCCTCTAAAGGTGATGTCGTTGACCCATCGTGACACTGGAGAACCTGGACTTCGTCTGCCATGACACCATTGGACAACACTAACTCTTTCTACAATCCGAAGATTTCTAAAATCAGAGTGAATAAGTTGCTCTATAGGCTTTTTCTTTACTCTTAGGTTAATTTGAAGCCAAGAACAAACCGTAAATATTAAAAAAAACTCGTAATGAAAAATAAATTCTCACGTTTCGTTAGTTACTAAACTAATTTCGAAACTTCCCCACTACACCAATCAGGTATAAGGGCGTATTTAAAGTTGCAACCTCTAATTAGTCTGTGTAAGTGGCTTTATTTAACGCCGGGTACCAGGCGCGCAGGGGCTGCGGGAGGCGAGCAAAAAGTGCACAGCAATCGACGGGCACAAAGTCCGAGGTTGTTAATGCCGCTCCTTACAGCTGACGGTGACAAAGGTGCAACCGGGTTGGTACTTACACTCTGTGTTTTACTTTTTAGAGATTTGCTTTGATGAAGTGTTTCTTTTAATTGTTTATCCCATCAAAAACATAAATGTGAGATGGTAGCCAAGGTAAAAAAAAGCTTTGTCGAATTCACCTTCAAAAGAAATGATATCTAAATAGGTGCCAAGTTCAATGGTGCGACTTAGGTACTTGGCTAATTCTCATTCACGAATTGTATTAATGCCGTTGGACGCCTAGAGGCCTAAATAATTGGAAAATGAAATGTGTTAAGCAATAATAAGTCGTATTCAGTGAAATTACAATCCCACGCATGTCTTGCAAAGTTGAGACACAGATATTATTAATACAAGTTGAGGTAAGAACATAGGTTTGTCCATATCCTTGCATTTAACCTAGTGTACGCAAGCATAATACTTGGCAAAACGCAAAAATTCTAGCGATATCAAAATAAATTATGTTGAAATCAGTAAAGCCATTTATGAGTAATATTCTGTATCACCAAAGAATATTTAGATTATGGTAACTTGAAAGCGAAATTATAGTCCTTTTTTTGGCAGTCGCATAAAAGTAAAATAAAAACAACGCTACGTACCAGGGCAGCAGAAAAGCGCAAGACATTGCAAAAAGTTTGAGATGGTTATTCTCGTCTGTTTTTACTGCAGACGGCAACAAAAATGCGCCAAGTCCTGGATTACTAGTAAATTTAGCTAGCCACTTTTCCACCAGATAAAAATGGTTTTATTTTAATGTTGCATGATAAAATTCTAAACCAAGGCAAATTATACATGGAATTACATTAACATTAAGTAACAGATAACAAGCTCCGTATAAGTTCGGATGTCTTAATTAGTAGTAAAAAAGTACGATCTTTAAACAACTACCAGGGGAGCAGAAAACTGCAAGCGGTCGCAAAAAGTGCAGCGGGCAAAGTCCGAGATTGTTAATGTCCCTCTTTACTGCAGACGGCGACAAAGATGCCCCGAGTCATGGATTAGTAGCAACTCTGGCTAGTTTGAGGATTTTCTCGCCGAACAAAGATAACTTAATTTTAATGTTGGGAGATAGTCGTTAAGGGCGATGGAGCTCAGTGAATAGGAATGCGCCTTCCATACCGGTGGTTTGAATCCGAGCATACACCTCTGAATTTTTCAAATCCAAGTGCGTAGTTTTAATTAGCTCGACGATGAGGAAAAGATCGTGAGGATACCTGCAAGTTTCGAAAGGCAACCGTTTTAGACGCAACCGCGAATGACACGCTAAGATGAGTAGTGTAGTCTTTATCTGATAAAAATAGGCATTTAGGTACTCACTAAAAATAAATCAAGGTAATTTTAATAACATAATAACTGCCTCACAGTTGTCAGTAGTAATTCAATCAATTAATGAAAATGTATGTCATATTTTCATTAAAAATAATTAGGTACAAATTGAATGGCATTCTTCACAATAGAATATTGGAATATTGGTATGTTCACAATAGAATATTGGTTGTCACTGGTATGTTGACAATAATGTTATAAAACAAGAATTATTAGTATGTAGTCCACATATTTGTTGAATTATTCGTGAATCTTGACCTGAGCTATTTCGGAATTGTGGTGCACAATTCAAAATGGCTCACTGTGCGAGTAGTACCGACGCTCTCTACATGAGAAATAGGGGTCAGATTTAACTGGCAATTTTGCACAGAAAAGGGATATTTTTAAAATTTTCTTTGCGCTTTTCTTACAATGACGACGAATTAAATAAATTGGCGACTTTTGTTAAAACTAGTTAACTAGACCACGCCGTGGATACAATACAGTAAGTTATTAGACAGTAGGCGCGTCAGGCAGTCGCGAGGCGCGTCACGTCGCTAACAATGGCGCGGAATGTTAATTGCTGTCGTTTGTCGCGCGACACTGATAAATGTTGACGCTTGTCGCGAGGAGATTTGCTTTGGACGCACTGCGCGCTTTGGACGCGGCGGTTGGGACATTTCTTGTAATGTCCTCCTAACTGATATTTCGGCTATCGCAGCCTCTATCTAGCGACCAGCCATTGACCTAGGACATAACTCACAAGGGTATGCGCAGACAAATGTGCACTCCTTATTACACTTAGTACACCCTTACCCGAATTTATCGATGGGACGCCAGTGGCCTTACCATGAGTTTGAAATACTACCCTCGCTATCCAAAACTATTGCTCTGTCTCTTTCAAATGCATCACAATGAAAGAGACAAAGCGATAGTTTTCGATAGCGAGGATAGTATTTCAAACTCATGGTAAGGCCACAGTGTGACACGACCGATGAGGGATCAGGCGCTAGACCAACAGCTTAACGTGCTTTTCGAAGCACTGAGGATACAAAACCGCCATCTGCCAGACTTCAGGCTGATTTTTAGTATCAGCCCATAGTCTAGAATGTGGTGGTTAATTTTTTTTTTATTGCTGAAGTAGGCAGACGAGCATGCGGCCCATCTGATGGTAAATGGTAACCGCCGCTCATAGACAACAACAATGCCGAGGCACAGTCATGCCGCTGCCTACCGTGAAAGAAGTACTCTTTTCAAACCTCGTTTATAAAAGGACATGTCATATCTCTCTTCGGTCGTGTCACCCATCAAATTAAGAGGGTAAAGGGAACAGAGAGTGCACCTGTGTTTGCGCACACACTTGAGCACTATAAATATACTGTAATTTATTAGTTAAAATAATAAAATTGGTATTTGTACATTGCCCAAACCGCGGCAGGTCTTCATCACAGTGCGTCCAGAGATTTTCAAGATCCTGTCATGAATTTAATCTGGAGAATAGAGCGGGATTCGCCGCAAACATCTCGCAGGCATCTCTATAATTTGATAGCCGTTGCGCTGATGGTGTTTTTAATAGAATTAGCAAAGAAATTTATTTGCGCCCCTCGTTATTCTTATATTCCTTTTTGTGGTCTAGACTTTGTTGAGGTAACAATGTTAGACGAGTTGTAATAAATTAGCTTTTGGAATGTTCAAAATAGATAACATTTCTTAAAGATTTTCAAATATTTGTTATTATAATGATTGCGATTTTGATTTTACTTATAGTATTATGATTTTACGAGTTATATGCTTTCATCATCATCATCAGCAACCCACGCTCGTCCACTGCTGGACATAGGTCTCCGCCAATGCACGCCACCGCTCCCGATTTTGAGCCACTCTCATCCAGCTCACTCCAGCTCACTCCAGCCAGCCTTCGAATGTCGTCATCCCATCTTGTAGCAGGGCGTCCAACACTACGTTTACATATATATGCTTTAGTTTCGACTAATATCATCGGCGAAACTAAAGCGTATTGACTTCGCTCGTGCGGTAACAAAAGTCTACCTGAGACGGCCAAATGGTCGAAGGCCAGTTGGCGGTACCTTACCGCTGGAGGAACGAAGTTGAGAAAGATTTGCGTCTACTCCAGGCTGATGATTGGCTAGAGGTGGCGCAGGACCGACCTATTTGAAGGCTCTTATTCTCGGAGGTCGACGCTCACTTTGGGTCACTTTGCCAGCCTTGTTAGTTTAGTTATTATGATTTGCTTTCGCTTGTTGTGTTAGTTAAATTACGGGTAAAACATAAACCAGCTTTTGTACCTACTTATTCAAATTCATCACGCTGAGTGTCGGATGTGGTTGCCTATTTTTTATTTTCACAAAATAACAGCCTTTAAATATTGAATATCAATTGGCTGGCGATTGAACCAATTTAAATTACTTAAGTTTTGTTTAAGTAATTTGGTAGAACCGTGGTTCCGCCGTGGGCCGCCTATTTATGATCAAAACATGGCTTGACCACGGTCAAGCCATGCCTTGATCATTAATAGGCTGCTCGATCAAAGTGATACAACGCCCTCACAGATGACCAGCGTCAAAGAGCGCCTGCATTGTGTTTCGCCGAAAATGAGGGTATCGGAGGCTAAATCGGCCCTGTTGTGATCCCACCGGTGTCCATTTATCATCAACTGATCCGTCTGTTCGTCTGTCTCCATCAAATAAAAAAAAACTCAAACATCGAAGACCGTAAGTCAGTCAAACAACAATGGCCGTACAAAAATAAGGTTTTACGCGTATTAATCTCCACGGATCACATAAACCGAGCCTTAAAGTAATGGAGTTGTGTTGTACCCCGCGGAGAGGGGTCTAATCCCTTGACGATGGAAGGTGGGTTGAGTTCTTTATGCCTGTATAATGCGCGCTAAACCAGAGGAAATCGGACCCACTGTAGCCTGTTATCATTGGAACACTTGGTGGCTAATTACAAAGTCGTCCCGTAACGAATGAGAATCATCATCATCATCATTTCAGCCAATAGACAGTCCACGGCTGGACATAGGCCTCCCCCAAAGTTCTCCACACAGAACGGTCCTGTGCCACCCGCATTCAATGGACTCCCGCGACCTTCACCAGATCGTCGGTCTACCTGGTGGGAGGCCTGCCACGTCTGCGGCCTCCTGCGCGTGGCCTCGCACTCAAGGACCTTTCCACCCCAACGGCCGTCTGTTCTCCTCGCAATGTGCCCTGCCCATTGCCACTTCAGCCACGCAATTCTTTGGGCTATGTCCGTGACCTTAGATCTCCTGCGGATCTCTCAAGTAAAAAAAATCGGAATCATTAATAAAAAAAAAAGATGTCGGATCGAACGGCAAAGAGAGCTTTCCTTATTTTTACCAGGGGAAACCATCATGGCCATCACCTTATCATATGTGGGGAGCAAGGAGGTATGTGGGACTCTGACCCTAACCAAAACCCCTGGGTTTTCCATATCATCCCTATCGCGGTCGGATACCCCACAACTGGGACTAGACCATACCGCTAATCGTCATCATCATCATCAGCCTGTTGCAGTCCACTGCTGGACATAGGCCTCTCCAAATGCTTGCCACTTTGATCGATCTTCTGTATGCTCTCTGCGCAAGAGGGCTGGCTGGAGCTGGATACCGCTAATCAATGAGTAGCAAAGTAAGCTAAATTCTATAAAAGAGTTCAAGAAGTTATCAGTCGGCCAAATAGTATTAGTGCTTTCTAGATATTAAACTTTTATAAGAATTTAGTATTAAAAAGTAAAAATAAAATCCCGATCCAACCCGCTGTAGTTTTGTAGCGGAGCCACTTTAAAGATCCCAAGTATTTCCTTTGTCAACCTCTGAGGGTCAACTTTTACGCCCGTTCTACACGACAACCAACCCTATTCTCTTGGAATAGAAGTCAAAAATTTATAGCTATCATTTTCTACCAGTTGCTTCAAAATTAGCTAAGTGCACTTTAGGTATCTTGCTTTTAGAGAAAGTATATTTTATCTTTGTCGCTGAGAATTCCGATAATGCCTTAGAAAGGGTGGCCTAAGGAGATATGTTCTATATCTTAAGTCAATATTATTGTTCATAAGGTCATTGAACTACGAGTATACAGGATGTGTTGATAAATGGTTTCAACCCACGATTTGTTACCAACCTCTGTGAAAAGTATTTGTATCTGTGAAAAGTACGACTTTTGAGATAATATGTGAAATTTTTATCGACCGTTCGCGTCCGTACAAAATGACCAAGTCACGTGAATGACTTTGCTAAAATATAAAATGTACCTATCTTTTAATCTGTTGCTTCAATGATCAAAACTTTTGCCATATTGAGTTTCGATATGACGTCATTACGTCATTAACAAACTTACAGTTCTAGTTTGGTAGTGCACAATAACTAAGGATATCTGCAGATCATCATCATCATCATCATCATCATTATCATCATCATCATCAGCAACCCACGCTCGTCCACTGCTGGACATAGGTCTCCCCCAATGAACGCCACCGCTCCCGATTTTCGGCCACTCTCATCCAGCTCACTCCAGCCAGCCTTCGAATGTCGTCATCCCATCTTGTAGCAGGGCGTCCAACACTACGTTTGCCGAGTCGCGGTCTCCACTCAAGGACTTTATGGCTCCAACGGTTGTCACTTCTGCGGCTAATGTGACCAGCCCACTGCCACTTCAGTTTGCTAATTCGGTGGACTATGTCTGCAGATCATAGTAGGAAGTATTTCGCCTCCTATCTCATGTGTGAACTAGGCAACAGTCCTACTTTCATAGTGCACAGTAAAAGTATGATAACCACCGTATGTAATGTTTGCTGAGCACAGCATAACCGTATATCTGCAAAAGAGCTATCGGCTCTAGTAGTCGCAGTAGGTCATCATTATCATCATCATCAGCCGATAGACGTCCACTGCTGGACATAGGTCTCACCCAATGTTTTCCACACAGATCGGTCCTATGCCACCCGCATCCAAAGGACTCCCGCGACCTTTACTAGATCGTCGGTCCACCTTGTGGGGAGCCTGCCACGGCTGCTACCTCCTGTACGCGGCCTCCACCCAAGGACCTTTCCACTAGAATCATAGTCTCACGTATCACGTGTGAACTAGGCTTACCATCCTAGTTTCATAGTGCATAGTAAAATAATGCAGAGCAAAGCATAGCCGTATATCTGCAGATCATAGTAGGAAGTATTTCGTCTCCTATCTTATCCTTTTTTTAGTGTTAAGACTTATTTGTAAATTGACAATGTTTATGTAATGAATTTGTGCAGAAGAATAAACGTTTTATCTATCTATCTATCTATCTCATGTGTGAACTAGGCAACAGTCCTAGTTTCAAAGTGCACAGTAAAAGTATGATAACCACCGTATGTAATGTTTGCTGAGCACAGCATAACCGTATATCTGCAGGTGGTGCGCTATCGGCTCTAATAGTCCATTAAGTTGCTTCGGCACGCGACGACACTGCTCCGTTTGTATCCCTATTTATTGTTGGCGACGAGCGAAGTCCGGCCATGAGAACAGCGAGCTCCGCAAGAGATAAGCAAACTTTTTCTAAAAGCCAATAGTGAGTGACTCAGTGGTCATTGTATTCTGTATAAATTTATTTAAATTAGGTCATAGCATTCACAACGCATTAAGCAGGCTGATGAGGATCGACGGCTGAACCAGCCTCCTTTTATATTGTTTACTAGCGGCCGCCCGCGGCTTCGTCCGCGAGGAAAAGTAACTTTTTCCTCCTTTTAACCCCTTACAACTCCCTTTTCGCAATAAAAAGTAGCCTAAATTCTTTCACAGGGTCTAGATCATCTGTATACAAATTTCGTTTAAATCCGTTCAGTAGTTTTGGCGTGAAAGAGTAACAGATAGACAGACAGAGTTACTTTCGCATTTTTAATATTAGTTAGGATTAGTTAGGATGTTTTATATTTTTTTTTGTTATTATTGTTTTGTCTTACTATACGTCTTGTCAGGGCCTTGGTTATCGGGCTTTGAAAAATATAATTCGTTTTTGCCATTATCAGTGTTTTATTGGGACCGCCAGCGAAATACAGTCCAACGTCAATACAAGCATTACTGCAAAGCGACGACTGACTACGAACTGACGACCACTGGGGTTCACGAGTTCTCGAGTGGAGACCACGTTTCGGTGAACTCAATGTAGGACGCCGTCAGATCAGATGGAGTCCTAAATGGATGATAAACTTGGCTAATTCTCATTCACAAATTATACTGATGAGGTTTGATACCACTATTAGTTGTTTATAAAATTAAATAATACACTTGTCCACTAATTCGTCGCCGTTTTATTTCTTTGTACTTTGGCTTGACACGCTTGCGGCGTGCTTAGATACCTGCTACGAGGCGTAAAATATTGTAGCGTTATGTAGCCGTAGCACAGGTCTTCGTAGCATCCGTAGCGCTCTCGTAGTACCTATGTTTGTGAGTTCAGTGAGATGTCAAGTGAACAAAATGTTTGGTAATAATAGGGCCTTTTAACCTACCTTTGCGTTTAAAGCTGTCTGGACAGAATAAAAAAAAAATAATAATAATTGACACAACATCAATACATTGTCCTGGTCCCAAACTAAGGTTTTCCCTTGTACTATGGAAGTCAGAAACAACGAAGGAACTACAAACACCCAGACCCACACAAATATCTGTTTCATCAACAAACATTTGTGTTGGTGCGGGAATCGAACCCGCGACCCTTGCGTCTCACCGGCGTTCAAACCATTGCGCCAAATGGGTCGTCAAAATAAATGGGTCGATAAAACGCCAAAGTCTATCTATCTATCTATCTATCTATCTATCTATCTATCTATCTATCTATCTATCTATCTATCTATCTATCTATCTATCTATCTATCTATCTATCTATCTATCTATCTATCTATCTATCTATCTATCTATCTATCTATCTATCTATCTATCTATCTATCTATCTATCTATCTATCTATCTATCTATCTATCTATCTATCTATCTATCTATCTATCTATCTATCTATCTATCTATCTATCTATCTATCTATCTATCTATCTATCTATCTATCTATCTATCTATCTATCTATCTATCTCATGTGTGAACTAGGCAACAGTCCTAGTTTCAAAGTGCACAGTAAAAGTATGATAACCACCGTATGTAATGTTTGCTGAGCACAGCATAACCGTATATCTGCAGGTGGAGCGCTATCGGCTCTAATAGTCCATTAAGTTGCTTCGGCACGCGACGACACTGCTCCGTTTGTATCCCTATTTATTGTTGGCGACGAGCGAAGCCCGGCCATGAGAACAGCGAGCTCCGCAAGAGATAAGCGAACTCCTTTTAAAAGCTACGCAATACTGAGTGACTCACTGGTCATTGTATTCTGTATAAACTTATTTAAATTTGGTCATAGCATTCACAACGCATTAAGCAGGCTGCTGAGGATCGACGGCTGAACCAGCCTCCTTTTATATTGTTTACTAGCGGCCGCCCGCGGCTTCGTCCGCGAGGAAAAGTAACTTTTTCCCCCTTTTAACCCCTTACAACTCCCTTTTCGCAATAAAAAGTAGCCTAAATTCTTTCACAGGGTCTAGATCATCTGTATACCAAATTTCGTTTAAATCCGTTCAGTAGTTTTGGCGTGAAAGAGTAACAGATAGACAGACAGAGTTACTTTCGCATTTTTAATATTAGTTAGGATTAGTTAGGATGTTTTATATTTTTTTTTGTTATTATTGTTTTGTCTTACTATACGTCTTGTCAGGGCCTTGGTGATCGGGCTTTGAAAAATATAATTAGTTTTTGCCATTATCAGTGTTTTATTGGCACCGCCAGCGAAATACAGTCCAACGTCAATACAAGCATTACTGCAAAGCGCTGAACTGACGACCACTGGGGTTCACGAATTCTAGAGTGGACACCACGTTTCGGTGAACTCAATGTAGGACGCCGTCAGATCAGATGGATGGTAAACTTGGCTAATTCTCATTCACAAATTATACTGATGAGGTTTGATGCCACTTTTAGTAGTTTATAAAATGAAATAATACACTTGTCCACTTTGTCACCGATTTATTTCCTTTTACTTTGGCTTGACACGCTGACTTGTGCTTAAATACCTGCTACGTGGCTTATAACATTGTAGCGTAGAGTAGGCATATCCGTAGCACAGGTCTTTGTAGCATCCGTAACGCTCTCGTAGTACCTATATTTGTGTGTTGAGTGAGATGTCACGTGAACAACATGCTTGGTATAATAGGGCTTTTCAACATGCCTTTGCGTTAAAAGTTTTCTGTGCAGAGTTTTTGGGTCAATAAAGCACCAAATTCAACTATAAAAACAAACATTGGCGTAGTTATATTTATTGAAGAGGGTAGAACAATATTAGAAACATAAAAATACATTAAACGCGAATCTCTTGGCCCCACAACGAAGATTTACGCACTATCGGAACATGAAGCCTGTTGACCCACTAGATTGGAGTTTATGTCCGTACAAGATACATGCAAACGCATCTAAATGCACTAATGCACTTTGCGAATTGCAAATGCACTGTTGTTTAATCGTTTTATGACTGTAGTTATATGCTAGGTGTTTGAACACGGCTAAGAAAATAACCACAGTGTGATGATAGTCAGTAGCAAGATGGATCTAAATGCACTGATGAACTTTGCGAATTGCAAATGCAGCGTTGTTTAATCGTTTATGACTGTAGTTATCTAGGTATTTGAATACGGCTAAGAAGATAACCATAGTGTGAAGATAGTCAGTAGCAAGATGGGTCGACGATATAACTGAAATAGAGAATTTCACTAAAATTGGAGGGACTTCTAAGAACAGAGCAGCTCAAAACTGGGTAAATTGGCGTCAGGGAGGTCTTTGCTTAGTTGTAGGTATTCCTCTACTGGTTACGCAGCTTGCATTGTGTATATCAGTCTAAATAGCAAACTATGAATATCGAGTGTATCTGTGAACATTTACATCCCACGTCTCCAACAAATCATTTTGAACAACATATTTGTTCATAACTTTTGGAAATGCACATAAAAAAATCAAAATTTCAAACAAAGTCGGCCACGTGATTTTTTCATTTCGAAATTTTTCGTTGAATTTTCAAAATTCGTAGAAAAAATGTTGTTTAAATTTGTTGGTACAACGTAATTAAGCGTATGTAAATTTTCACAGATACATTCTGTATATGTATATGCCTAGTTGCTGACTATATTTTGTACTATGCCAGTATGCCATAGAGACTTTAGTTTAAGGAGGAGATTTGCATAAGTGGTCTTATTAGTGCAGTGTCTCGGTGTAATTCGGACCGACGTTTATAGGATTGACAATGGCTTTACTAGGGAGAAGGGGGGAGGAGGGGTGAGTTTCCGATGACAACCACACAGCCATTGTATTACTGCTCGGGTAGGCAATAATTATTGAGATATACTATTGCAAACTATGTCCAATATGAATACGGGTGATATAGTGAAGCATTAACGAAAGGAGAAGTCAAAGAACCAACCAGGCAGCATATTATTATTCTATTCGATATTAGCAGAATTCATACGTGTACACCATTACAAAGAATATATTAAGTCACCGTTAAATAGTCGGAATCGTAAGTTGATTAACTTCCGGGAAATAACAAACGGTGGTAAATTTTATTTTCGAGAACTGGTACGATTAGGTTAGGTGATTCATCTGCTCGACTGTCAACTTAGTATCTCTCTAACATAAAAAAAAACGAATGACCCCACAGCGCCGATATTTTTAAAATGATATCAGTACTGTCACCTGTGAAAATGATTCTTCTTTCACCTTTTAAAGTACGGCCAGCATCAAAAGTAGCTCAACATTTTATTATCAATAATGATGCACTCAGTTTAGTACGTTTCCTTCCTTTTAATTTTTTAAAGCTTAAGGCTTTCTAAAATAGTTCCCCTCATTTTATATCAGGACTTGATTCCTCTACAGACCTTTCAATTTACGCATCAACATTAAGACCCAACTCTCAATGACCACGAAATGTATCAGTGTTAAATCGATTGCACAGCACAGAACCAAACGCGTAGCAAATTGCTCGGACGCGCCTGTGGCCATTACAGGCCGCCTCAACACCTAATAGGCCAAGCGCCAGATTGAACGCCAGTGTCCCTGCATGGTTTGGATGAATGTCGCACCTGATAGTACTACACTTGTACTAACTAGTAGGACAAAATAGAACGGTCAGCATTAAAAGTAGCATAATACTTTAGTACCAATAATGAAACTCTCATTTTAGTACGTTGCCTGTAACAATTAATCCTCCTTTCACCTTTTAAAGCTTTATGCTTTTATATCAGTTTGGGTCTTTCAATACTTGATTTCTCTGCGAACCTTTCAAATTACGCATCAACATTAAGGCCCTCTCAATGACACTCCACGTAATGAATCACGCACGGAACCAAACGCGTAGCAAATTGCTCGGACGCGCCTGTGGCCATTACAGGCCGCCTCAACACCTAATAGGCCATGAGCAAGCGCCAGATTGAACGCCAGTGTCCCTGCATGGTTTGGACGAATGTCGCACCTGATAGTACACTTGTACTAGTAGTACAAGTACGGTCAGCATTAAAAGTAGTTTAACACTTTAGTAGCGATAATGATGCTCTTATTTTAGTAGTCTCCATCTAATAGGCCATGAGCAATGCGCCAGATTGAACGCCAGTGTCCCTGCATAGTTTGGACGAAAGTCGCACCTAATATTACACTTGTACTAGTAGTACGTAACGGTCAGCATCAAAATCAGCTTAACTTCAGTACCATGTTTTTTTCATTTGCATTTTGCCCATACCACTTGAAAATGATTAGGCAGTTAATTTAACGTGATAAAATGTTAAGCGATATTTTATGCTGACGGTACGTAATGTTACTGACAAAAGTGACGGTACACCTCAGTCACAAAATATATATTTTGTGCCTCAGTGATGCAGTAGATTTTTTATTGTAGCACAGAATTCAGTGCATGCATTCACTTTTTGCTTTAGTTATGCAATACTAATTCTTTCTCTATTAACCGTGGGAGAGTCACGCTTCGGCATGAATGGGCCGGCTCGAAATGGAAGCAGCGCTGTGTGTTTGTTTCGTCGAGAGAGTGAGGGTACTGGAGTCCCCATTGGTGGGAAAGAGGTTAAAGATTGGCAGCGCACTTGTGACTCTACTCGTGTTGCAGGTGTCTATGGGCGGCGGCAATTGCTTACCATCAGGTAATCCGTTTGCTCGTCTAACCTATCACATACAAAAAATGCATCTTATTGTAATATTTGCAAGGAGTTTGCAAAATACTGGAAAATCTGCTCGATTAGATTCCTAAAATACCTACATATTTACAAACTCGCATGAACGAGTTAGAATTTAGCTCACGTCATGAAAAGCCGAGTATCTGACTGGCTAGGCTTAAAACACAAAATACCTACACTAAAACAGTGACTTTAAACGAATCCTCGTTTCATTGTCTCATCCCCATTCATGCATGGACGTGATAATCCCCCGGAGTCTGTCCACAAATCTAAAATACCTCAACTAAATTGAAATTCATTTAGAAGTTACTCACTTGTTCGTACCCACAAGCGGTTTGCAAGATCCTATCCGACTGAGCGCTATTTATTCAAAAGGTCCCTCTTTGGGCCACAGGTGGCGGTAATTTCACCCGTGATACGATTAAATCTGTGTCGATGAAAGCCCGATCCAGATTTACAGGGAGTTTGCACCAACTTAAACCTACTGAGACGGGGAACTGGAGTATTGAAGGAGCTTAGGGAACTTGTAATGAGTGATACCTAGGTAGATACTATCTATAGTACTTATATCATTAACGTCGTAACGCCCAGACAGCAGACACAATGGAAAATCAATTGTTTTATGCCTTTTAAAAGGCTTATGGGCCTTACGACGTTAAAACCTTTTTATCACGCTTTGGAATGAGCCAGTCACATCTTAAGGAGCCTACAATAACACCTACAGATTAACATGATGGGAAAGATCGCTGGGAAACGTAAAATTGGAAGGCGAACAATGTCATGGCTCAGGAACGTACGATATTGGACTAGCATCAAAAACCCAGGTACGATCTCTTCCAGACGAACTTGGGGTAGAGGAATAATACTAATACTAATAGTGAATTAACCAGGGGTATGGTAATGATGACTTTATTGAGATAAAAAAAAGTGTTATATACATACAATCATTTATAATCTTTCAAATAAGAACGGAACGGTAGAACGGTTTAGCCGCGGTAGTATTTTCTGACGGCTAAGACTTAGGGGCCGTTGAAAGAAGAGGGTCCTTCTTCTTAAAACGCCAGCAACGCATCAGCGACTTCTCTGGTCTCGCAGATTAGATGTTCACGGACGGCGGTGATTGCTTACCAGCAAGTGATCCAGTTGCACGTTTGTCGCCTCTAGTATAAAAAAAAGAATTAAAGGTTTTAAATATGTGACATCATGTGCATCGAATAGCTCAGCAATATTTTGCATGTTGATTCAATAAAAATGGCCATGGCCATTCCCCGTCAAGTTAGGCTAGTTTGGGCACAGACTTTAACTTTCTTTGGGCATTCAATACGGCAAAGCGACAACAGACTCCGTAGAAGACCTGAAAGTTCAGGGACTTTAAATCACAATAGCATGATTATGGCAAAACACCATTGCAATTCCATCAAAAAAGGACTGCACTTTTTAATCTTAAAATTCTCCAGTTGCTAAAGTTATCAAACTAGGTCAGTCCTCTGGGCTAAACAAAACTCGACTCGACTTTCCGAATCAGCGGTAGCTTACATAATATTTGACATTCATAAATGTTCTATAAGGAATAAAGAATATTTCTATTAAAAGAAGTAGAAAAAAAACAGCATCCGTAACCCCGCAGCCATCCGCACAAATACATGGTTTTCCTAACCAATAAACATCGTTTGATACTTAGTATAATATTTGTTGTCTGATTCCGTTTGCGTCTTTCTGGACGCCGTCAAGCGTTAGTGTCCAGCCAAACAGAAGAGCAAGCGGTGCAGAATAAACACGAGGATCAGCGCAGACCAATGAATTTTGATCCTGGATAAGATTAAAGAACCTACAGGGAAAAGTGTTTCAGTAACCGCTCTTTGTAGTTGTAAATAATCTTTATTATACTCATTTAATACGCTTGATGCTGACAACGCATCCTGAGCGTTTTGTAAGTAAATCGTAATTGCAATCCTGACGATGCGCGCTGAGCGGTCAGCGTGTTCACCGCCGAGCTATGATAGAAATACGCACATAAGTAGGTTTGAAAATTGCGTGAGAAGATTTTAATCTATGAACTCCTTATCTGAAAGAGAGCATGTTCCTTATGGACTGATCTAACATCGCTTCGTAGTCTTATTAGATACTCAGTTTTAATAGAAAAAACACATAAATCTTAAATGTAATGCGGCAGACTGTGCACCGAGACGTCATTTAACCTGAATGTTTATTAACTTAATGATATCTTTATATGTATTAAAGTAAAACATATTGTGTCTTCCCTTGGTCCTCATACAGTTAGCTTCACTGAAAAAACCGAAACTGGTGTAGCGAAATAACTACATAATATAAAAAGTTTAAATAGGTACTAATATTTTTTTTTTATTACTCTCTGTATATTATGTTTGTAAGTTTGTTGAAATAAATGTTTCATTCATAATATTGCAAATAAAATGACCTCACGGGAATTACTATACACTTATATACCTAGATTACAAATCGAATAAATAAGGAAGATAAAACGGTTCGGTTCGGTCAAACGTTTTTTGTCTTTCGATATTTAGTTAAATAACCTAATTTGTTCAGTAAGTTGTTTCAAAAATTCAAGCGGAAACGGTAACTGCGCTAAACTAAATATGCAAAGAACTTGTTTGGTCAAAATGTATCGTTGTTTTAAGGGATATACAGACGAGCAGGCCGATGACCTGTAGCGCTACCATGAGTTGACATCTAAAACTGACATAACGTTAACTATTGCTCTGTCTCTTTCAAATGCATCACAATGAAAGAGACAAAGCGATAGTTTTCGATAGCGAGGATAGTATTTCAAACTCATGGTAAGGCTACTGATGAAGCGATCTTATGTTTCTACGTACCTAGTGTCCCAGCCAAAAAAAAAGTTCGTCAGATTGTTACACTATCCGGAGGGACACCAAACTTTACCGTAACTGTACCAAACTTGTAATAAAGTTGCGCAAGAAAACCACAGTCTTCTACTGTCCTGTCCGTTGTTCAGCGGTGAAGAAAAAAATACAAAAGAACGGAAATTACGTAATGGTAGGTAGCGTCCTTATAATCTATACTATTTGTAAGAGGTTAATTTCACATTCCATGCCAGGGCTTATAGGTAAACCGAAAACACAAAACACTAGAGCGATACAACCAACGCCATCTTTTAGTAGTCAGTGGAACAGTCCCGAAACGAAGTGAGGGCGGGCCACTAGTAATCAATATTTGGCTATGGTGGTCTACGAGTATAGGTTGAATAACCACACCACACATCTGCTCGGAGGATATCAAGGCTATCTCTATCTAGGCTATCATACTACGAGTATCATGACGACGGTGGGCTTAGGAGACGATCACTAGAGGGAGCTGAGGATACAATAGACAAATTTGTGGTCGTAGTTTCCACTTGGAAAGAAACGCTCCCCAGACCTGTGCTATGTACGTGAGTGTGAGCTATGTACGTACTTTTTTTTTTAATGTGATAGGTAGCAAACGAGCAGGCGGATCACCTGATTGTAAGCAATTGCCGCCGCCCATGGACACTTGCAACACCAGTGGAGTTACACGTGCGCTGCCAACCTTTAATCCCCTTCCCCTCCCCGGGTGGGCCTCCAGTACCCTCATTCACTCGGCGAAACACAGCACAGGGGCTGCTTTACGCCGGTTTTCCGTGAGGCAGTGGTATCACTCCGGTCGAGCCGGCCCATTCATGCCGAAGCGTGGCTATCCCACAATTAAAACTACTATTCTCTTACCTATATATTTCGATGGGAGTGAGATTCATATTATGGGACACTCGTATATAAATAACTCAATAAACCGATTATGAAGATACGTGGCAGATAGCTATATTCAGCATATTCCAGGGATTGTAAGAAATTTCGTCAGTTCTCTTGCAAACAAATGCTTTTATCTTTTAAAATGTCGTTTGAAAAGTGCAATCAATGTTTCATTTTGGGCAACATTTTACCTCACGGTCAATGCTTTTCGCTCCCCAAAGTTCCGGATAAAAGCAGGCCAAGTCCTAAACAAACGACAGGGGCACGTAATATTTATTTCCTCTTAAAATATGTAAATATTTGGGGCACATTATTCGAGCGCAATTAGACAGTATTTGGAGAGTGCAAAAAAGTTTTATTTTGAAGCTAAGATAATTAATGCTTTTAAGGAGCTAGTTAAAAGTAATTTTGACAAAACCAGGGCGCCAAGAAACTGACTACAATGATAGATGGATGGATGCCTAAAGCCGTGCGTAGTGGAAGAGTAGCAGTGGACCCTGGGATTTTTTGAGGATGCTCCCAGAGATCAGATAGAAATGGAAACTACCAAGAAAAACAAACCAATTAAAAATAGACAAGAGTCAAGATTAATCGGCCTTGCTTACGGCTTTAACAGATATTACTAAATTTGCTTAGGACTAAACTGAAAAAATAGATGGCGCTAGGCGTCGATTACATCGCTTAAGTGTTTTTATAAGCCTTGTTGTGTTTAGATATTACCTCATATATATGTCATAAACGTGAACAGCAAGTTTTGGAGGCTTTATGTGTTCTATATTGCAAAAAGTACTGAATGAATTTTAATGAAGCTTTTCAGTATAAAGCTTACATAATAGAATGACATAATTATATAGGCTGTACTTCAAAAATATATTATATCGTTTATTGCAATAAAAACAAATTGTACAGATTAACAAAATCTAAAGCTTGCCAGATGTAATCCGTTGCTCACACAGCATGAAAACAATTGTTGCAAATAATGCCATAGACCGTGTTGTCAAACAAACACATAATTTTGTATAAGCACGCAATCATTTCAATGGGATCACGACGAAATAACGCAGAGTTGCGCACATTACAGAGGTTTTGAACATACGAACGAGGAGGTATTCCAATCGTGTGTTCAAAGGCTTAAAAATAATCCGCTATTTTGTAAATACCGCAATAAATTTGAAAAAAAAAACATGTATTTTAAAATTAATGAGTGCAGGTATTTGAGCCCATAGCTGTTTAAAGGCTGGCAACGCGCTTGTGTTTGTACTGGTTTTGCCTTTTTATGTCTCATATTATGTAGAACGGTATTTGACATCCTTATTCATCTTGTGTCTACACTCCAATTACTGGGCGTCGTGACCATCTCTTTTGTAGAACCTTGTGCCTAATTATTGACCGCCATTGGTGTCAATCTGAACGCTTAATAAAACTTTGTCATACTGTAAGGCTTTTCCACCAGAAATTTGCTAAGATATGCGAGAGATGTGTTTGTTAAGGGCCAATATGCCACTTCTCTTAGCAAAGCTAAGTAAACTATTTGCTACAATTTGTTCTTATTTAGGGAATGTGTGATCCCCGAATAAATATCTTGTAATACTTTACTTGGCTTGAAAAAAATACTTAGCAATTGTATCCTTCGATCAATTAAAACTAATAAACTAGTCGAACAACTTTGATCGAAGTCAATCGATGCCCTCAATCAGCGATCGATCTTTTAGTATAGATAGTAGCATACTAAGTGATTAAACGTAGAAATAACATGAGAGCAATCTTTAACAGTTTTTCAACTAAGACCAGTTTTTCTCCGACTCAGTTAACACATCGTTTACTACACAATGTCCTGAACAAAACAGAACAGGCTTAATGAGCGTATAAAATCGCCGCTGACAGCCGCCTAATTATCCCGTTGACCCAATCTTAATCATGCATGCTCTGTTAACGATTGTACTTTCCACACATGTTGCTTCTGATTTTGTGAGCCTTATTCTTGTCTTTTGGTTGGGCCGTTCAAAAGATGAGAATTCACTGTTTTGGGCAGTGGGCAATGTGTGAATGTGTGAAACATTAAATAGACGTATCACGTCACACTTTCTTCAATCAACTTAGGATCTAGCTGGGGTCAGGGTGGTGGTTTGCCCATAACTATGGGCGAAAACCACCACAAGCTAGGTATGCCCTTGATGATACAGGAAAGATTCAGGGATTATGCTCTTGCCCAAAATCTTTTTGAGACCTGGTTCCACGCCTCGTTCAAGTGAGAAAAATGGGCAACTTCGGCATGAATGGGACGGCTCAAACGGAGTGATAACAAGCGCCGTATTTAGTCGAATCACTGCTCTCATTGGAGGCCCAATTAGGGGTAAATAGGGTTAAAGTCAAAAGTGTACCGTCAGGTACACTTTTGACTCTACTGGTGTTGTTTGTTGCAGGCATCTTTGGACGGCAGCAATCGCTTACCAGGTGATCAGTCTTCTCCTGGTTGAGAGTCTCCGGTTAATTGCTTGAAACCGAGCCCACTCATGCATGTGGCACCAACGACGCTGTCCGCCCCGCACGGCCGTGAGTCCCGACAATCGTCACTGAGGGTGCTCACTGATGTTAATGGCCGCTATTTGACGCGTGACGTTGACAAACGCGGCTCCTCCGCGGCTAACCGGTTAACCTTCGTGTCCCGTGACGCTGCGGCTCCGGTGTCACTCGTTACGTAACTGAGACGTATGGTTGGACTTGATCATTTTACCGCGCTATTGACTTTTCGAAGGAAATACGCTTACTGGAGCTAAATTTTGTACTAGTGGACGCCAGCAGGTCCGCTCGCGTGGAGTTTGGCTTGCCTTTAAAATATTTTTTCAAATAGTTTGATTATCCGTTCCGTTCAGTAGCTCCAAGATTAGCGTGAACAGACAGACAGACTCACAAAGAAATTGTAAAAGATATTGACAGAAAAAAAACTAAATCATGTTCTGTTACTGTTTTTGATCGCCCCAAGTAATTTTGAGAGAGATGTTATTGAATATAATAGGTGGCAGACGAGCAGTCGGATCATCTGATGGCAAGAGATTGCCGCCGCCCATTAGACACCTGCAACACCAGTAGAGTCACAACTGGGCAGCCAACCTTTAACTCCCTTTCCCTCAATTGGTCTCCAGTACTGTTTTTTATGTTTTCTACCTGATAATCTTAAGCCCTTTTTATGCCTATTTTGAGTGAATGAAGTCAAAATATAATAATCCGTTTTGTGTTATCTCAACCCGGCGACCATCGAACATAGCTTTTGAACCTTTAAAAAAAACAAAGGTTAAATTGATTCATTGGTTCGGGAGCTACGGCTACGGTGCCACAGCCAGACACACACAGACTAACAAACAGATAGACAGACACGTCAAACTTATATCACCTCGTCGCCTTTGCGTCGAGGGTTAAAATAAACTGCGATGACACGTTGTGAGGGTAACAAAGAGCGCTCATCCAGCTAACAGGGTAACTTGCGAGTGAGTCTCGTGTGACGCTTCGGTGTCATCCCTCAATCTGACGTATGAAATGATTGGATCATTTTACCATCATATTGAATTTTCGTCAGATTGGAAGCTTACATGTTATTGTCTGTGACATTTGATAGTTAGATCGTTTTTCAAGTTGAGGATAAATGACATCCTAATATGATTTAAAACATTGAAGCATCTGGCGTGAAGCAGCACCTCTGCCGTGTTTCGTCGAGTGAGTGAGGGTATCGGAGGACCAATTGGGGGAAAAAGTGGTTAAAGGTTGCCAGGGAATTATGGTGGCGGCCATCCCTTGACAACAGGTGATCCGTCTGCTCGTCTGCCACATATCACATAAGAAAAGAAAATTAAAGATAAAAAAGTGAATATGGTTTTTCACATCAATTTCAAATGATTTACTTAGAATTGAAAAATAATAACAAGCCTGAACAAGGCGAGCCTGTTTTTCTGGCTAAAATGTTAAAACATAATTAGTAACTAATGAATAAACACATAAATATTTAACCTAGAGTTAACAATGCCAATAAAGTAAAATATCAGCCTATTTATAGCTGGAGGCACGAAAGTATAGCGATGACCGTTATTTTGCGCACTTGTAAAAAAGAAGACTTTCTATCAAAATTGGTTTCTGCGCACTCAAGATCATAACTACACTTTTTGCCTCGGACTATACTGTCCCGATTGTAGGCCACAGGCTTCGTCAAAGCAAGTCCTCGTTACTATGATGGGATTAAACTCACTCACCACGCTTGCCTAACGCAAATTTAAATAAAACTTTTATAAATGATTTCAAAACAGTATGTAAGCAGGTTCTCTGTATCCTCACATGACATGTTAAGTATAGCAGAGAGATTAAGCTTTACGTTTAGCAAAAGTGAGGGGATACAAGTCTAGAGTAGGTTCCATTTATTTCCATCTATTCAATGAAGTCTACCCTCGGCTACCTATTTCTATTTCATGGAAATGCGGAGTCACATAGGGTAGTGCTTTGGGACTAATCGTTACATTTACTGACGAGTTATATCACAAGTCATAATAATCTGGAAAACACTTTTTAATTTATGATCATGTTCTTTTACTTGTCTTAGTCATATAAAGCATACCCTAGCAATGAGTTCTGTAACATTTTGTGGAATCTGTCTATCTATCTATAATGTGTTGGAATTGTATTATTATGTAGAATAATTAAGTATATTTAGAATAAATATTATCCATAAAGGCTTGCAGGGCTATGGTTAAATTTAATAATATATAAGTTTTTTTATGTGGTACTTTAATAAATAGAAAAAATAGCTTAAAACGGCACCTTGTTTGTTTAGAATTCTGTAAATATCGATGTTCTGTAATTACTGTAATTGTATTTTATACCACAGATATTTATTATTAAGAGTTTATTCTGCTCCATGTAAGCAGTGTTCTATAAATAACACCTATTCATAATATTATGACCAAAAGTGTTATCTAATTTGTACCATAAATATACATTTTAAGGTATTTATAGTGCTTAATGTAAATATAATGTAACGGAATGTTAGTATCGAGTTGTGATGTCGAAAATAATAAATATTTCTATTTCTATAATAGGATATAACATGAAAAAGACACCATTTTAGATACCGATTTGAGTTTACAAAATAAATGAATCGATGAGACATTCCACTGACACATGAGTTATCCTTGTAAAGTCTTCGCATAAGGTTCTCCGCAAAAACTTGCCGAATACAGATATATCATTCTCCCGCACTATCCTGGGGGACGACCTAAATCTCGAGTTATTAATGAGACAAGTTTTAATTGTACTGCGGCATAGTGTCGGCACCCTTTGCGAGCGTTACTTATGTGAGCATTTAGTTATTAAAGTAAATACATGAAAGTTCCACCCTATTAGTCTTGTGTAGCAGATGAGTGGCTGCATAAGTGAAGGGAGTGTGGAGGTTCGGGGAGGTTCGGTGTAGACGAGGTTATTTGGAGTCCAAAGCTTTAATATTAATGTTGTTATTAACCTTGAGCTAGGTGTGTCTTTTCGTTGATGTTTAAACTCGAACAATCTATCTTACAGTAAATCTCTGATATAATGTTGTCATTCCATAAGAATCGGAGCGTTATAACATAGATTGATCTAATCTCTATCTACGAGTAGAATAACGATGCAATGGTTTGAGCGCCGGTTGAGACGCAAGGGTTGGTTCGATTCCCGCACCAACACAAATGTTTGTTGATGAAACAGATATTTGTGTTGGGTCTGGGTGTATGTGGTTCCTTCGTTGTTTCTGGTTTCCAAAGTACAAGGGAATACCTTAGTTTGGGACTAGGACAATGTATGTGATGTTGTCTCAATTTATTTGTTATTATATTGATCAAATCAGGCTTAAAATTAGTAATAGCTCAGATAAGAAAGTATCTTTTTTATCATCAGTTCTTAGCGTGAAATTCCCAGTTGCATACAAATCTGTCGCTTTAGTGCCCAGGGTCCGCTTTGACAATGATTCAGGATTTAGCGAGTCGGTTAATTATAATGAAATGCCGGCCGCCTGCCTTTTCCAAGCACCACTGGTGTAGCAGATGTCCATAGGCGGCGGTAATCGCTTATCATCAGGTGATCCGTCGGTTCGTCTGCCACCTATCTTATAAAAAACATGTGGACGAAACCTTGATGTGGGTTTTGTTAAGGACTTGGTCTGCGCACACCCAGAGTGCAAAATGCAAGCGAGACCAATGCGCAAATTGAAAAACGATAGGTGGTTTTAGATTACTTGCCTGTAGATTATCCAATATTAAAATGAAAGCCCGTTACAGTACTAAAAAGAACTTTCCATTTGCAGGCCTTTTATTCGTTGTTCTTTAAATTTCCACCTCCACCAAAAACCATCTGAACAAAACCCTACAAGGTACTATTCATTGTCCGCCAAATGGCTCTTAAGACAGTAGTATCATCATTTTGTAATAAAAATAAACTTAAAATGTACCCAGAGTGCCGTCGGATTGTCTCGGCAATGGGAGACATTTAAATAATGAGCACCTCTGACGGGCTCCGGTAGACATTTGTTCTGGCCAAAGGTTTTAAGCTCGCACTTTTTTCTTTCTCGTTTTGGAGGAAATGGTGTACTACAATATTTAAACATTTAAAGTGGTTAGATGAGAGAGGGCGAGAAAAAATTAATAGACGCTCTCTAAGTGTATGATTACGAAATAAATCATTCTATCCTAATAGTTCTAAGTACCATTAAAAGAAGGAAACTGGAATATCTTGGACATATACCTAATTCGTGGCCCGAAGTGTGACCTATTTCAACTTTTAACATAGAGCAAGGTTCAAGGAAAAAGAAGCCCAGAAAGAAGAAGAACTTCTTGGCTTGAAAATCTGCGGCAGCGGCCTACAATAAAAGTTCTCGTTCTCTGCTTACAGCTGCAGCTGTGTCAAGGGTTCAAGTCGCCATTATGATATCTTCGTTTGAAGATGGCACTTAGAGAAGAAGAAGATTATAAGCAGGTGTTATATCGAAACGCTGGAAAGATTCCTGGACATATATTTATAAGGCAGAACTTTCTGAGAATTCCCCATCAAGTTCCGCTTCCACTAAGCAATGCCGTATTTCGTACTTTCTTGTTACGTGTCGATATGACTTGTTGCTATTTTGATTCATATCTATAAGTGTACCGTACAATTCAGTAGGTACTTGAACAATTTCATTTTTATGGCTGGATGGCGCATGGAATACTTGTAGTTATAGCTAAGCAGTATAACGTGTCGTGCCTCTCCCGCGCGTTTGTCTCTGTCATTCACGGCAAAACACGGCAAGAACACTGTAAGCCCGCATGAATGTGTGCGTACCCTGTTTTGATCGCGTTGTAGGCTGCCATCCTTATGTGCATAATTATTTTGGGAATAAAGTATTGAAATACAAACATTTATAATAGTACTCGGCATAATAAAGCAGTGGCGAGGATTAATCGCTTCGTGTGAGCGACAGCGCCGGCTGTATTAAGGGGGTGCAAACCCTAGAAGGAAATGAACGACTTTTTTTTTGTCTTTCTTACTGTAAAATACAATGTAGTACTTTATTTATTACAAACTCATAGTACTAATTTTGGAACAAAGTTATTGATTCAGACGAATACGCAAACGGCTAGGAGCTCGAACTATTGAAAGGTCTCATCAGTGAGCTGTTAACGTTAGCGTTTGGGCTGCCCTTTTTCTGGACGCTTACAAAACGTTGCAGTTGAGAAGCTATTAAAATTAAATTTTTTAATCTCTTTTTGTGAAATTAACAAAAAAAAATTAAGTAAACTATCCAAATAGAATATTTTTTATTTTTTCTTTATAGAGTGAGTTAAAACAAATTCGTCTACCAATGTGCGGTTTTCGTTCTATTTTATAAAAGGCTCGCGAAATACATATAATTTTCTTTTGCAGGCATCCCCTTAAGCGTGGTCGCTATAATTCGCCGCGGTCGTATCAGAACTATCGCTATGCAAATTGGACGTGAAATTTAAATCCTATGTGGTAACAGTTTGATTACAATATTCGCTGTTACATTTCAAAATTTGGTAATTTGTACTCTTATACATTGCATCAGCTAATCACCGTCCACTGAGGCTGAGCGTAGGTTTTCCTCACTGTTTGATCTCATCCCTGAGAAATCTGCATCAAAATTCCGCTTAAAATGAGACTAAGCAGTCCTTTTCGGTTTCGTTTTGATTCGTTAATCTGCTACGTATCTACCAACTTCAAATTCCTCCGTCTCTTGTACCCCCGTGCCACGGAAAGCACGCTAAGCTAGGTCCTGCGTTTGATACGCTGCCAACTTTTTAAACCCCTTTTGCGATTATATTTAACGGTGTAAACATAAGGTACCGTGTAGAGACTTCACTACCAAAATAATGTAGGATGTTAAGTAAGTATAATTATTATTATTGCTTTATTTTTATGCGTTGTATATTAAATTCTGGATGTAATGACTAGAGTGCGTCAAGTGTATGATGCATGTGAGGCAGCGGCGACTGCGCACGCATATAATATTCGTTTCTTGTCTTACAATAAATATTTGATTTAATTTAATATTATTATTCCTTATCAACAAACGGTAAGATCAATGCTACGTCCCCTTAATACAAGACGTAACAGATTCGCGGAAGATAGTAATATAATAAAATCTATTTACGGCACCTGGGAAACTCTTCCCGATCCAATATTAATTGTCAAATGAATAATTTATGAGATATAACGCTGATCGGTCGGATTATTTGTCGTTATCCCACCATTAAGCGGCATCGTTAGGAAGCAAGCGGGCGAATATTCTCGTGAAGGCTTCCTCGTTTTGATGCCTTTTTAACTCTTAAGATCTTTCAAACCAATATTAATATCTAGTAGCAGGACGCCCATCAACGTCGTAAAGCCCAAATAGCCTTACGAAGTTTAGTCTTACGACGTTAAGAAGATGGACTGATGATATTTATAGAGCGACGTGAAGCAGCTCCTGTGCTGTGTTTCGCCGAGTGAGTGAGGGTACCGGAAGGCCCATCGGGGGGGAAGGGGATAAAAGGTTAGCAGCGCACTTGTGACTCCACTGGTGTTGCATGTGTCCATGGGCGGCGGCAATTGCTTACCATCAGGTGATCCGCCTGCTTCGTCTGCTACCTATCACATAAAAAAAGAGGGGTGGAAAAGGCCTAGATAAAGCTGGCGCAGCACCATTGTAAATGGCGAGCAGAGAAGTGATATAATGGTGAGCAAAAAGATAAAATAACAAACACTAAAAAGTTGTTTTAATCAGACTAAATTATGTCCAAAGTGAAAATCAAACCCACGTCCCGCCACCCCTTGCAGCGTGACTCATGCATTATCGGGCCAGTCAACATAGGAATAATTCAATTGTAGTATTGCAATGACCTCGAGCATAAAATTTTTATCGTTTGGCTTAATTTCTGTTTCTGGAAACATAACGATATGCTGTGAAATCAACATTATTGTACGGCTGATTCTTATGTTTCTGCGAATTTTTCACCCATTTTACCGTAAATGTGAGGCTAATCGTGTAATGTGGTCAGCATTCTGAGTTATTCTCTAACCTTCGATAATTGAAAAAACTGAAATAGGTGGCCACTTGGTAACTCAAAATTGGACACTTAGTTGAATGAATCCTAACTGGAACAATTAATAATACTTAACATATTACGAAAGATCTTATTATTCACCGATTAAAATTAACAGGGCAATTAACGTCGACTTTTCTTGATATACACTAATCTTGAGTGAGTCCAGTTGGCAAAAATAATCAGTTGTAGTACCAACAATTTTGAGGTTCATAATCCGTTCCAGTTTTGTATCAAGTTAGGGAATACCTGAATACTAAAAACGGAAAATAGTTGGCCACATACGATTATGTTGAAATAGTCGATAAAAGAAAGTGTAGTAAAAACATTTTTAAATTTGTAGTTCTAAGAGACTTGACTACATTTTTTTTACTCTTAACGTAAAGGACACAAATACACAGCGCCTTTTTACCCTACAACGGCAAAACCAAAGGAAGAGTTTTAAATTGGTTTTAAAAAAAAAACATCCAAAAGTGGCCTTGCTGTTTCTTAAGTTAAAAGTGCGGCGATTAACACGTTTTTTTCTCATTTAAAGTGTTTTTTTTTTTAATTATTTCCGAACCGATACGACCTACAAACCTTCAAAAAGCGAGCGTATTCCGTCTTAAATGGTCGGCAGCGCATTTGCGACTCCTCTGGTGTTGCGGGTGTCCATGGGCGGCGGCAATCGCTTACCATCAGGTGATCCGCCTGCTCGTCTGCTACCTATCACATAAAAAAAAGAGGGGTGGAAAAGGCCTAGATAAAGCTGGCGCAGCACCATTGTAAATGGCGAGCAGAGAATGAGATAATGGTGAGCAAAAAGATAAAATAACAAACACTAAAAAGTTTTTTTATCAGACAAATTTTATGTCCAAAGTGAAAATCAAACCCACGTCCCGCCACCCCTTGCAGCGTGACTCATGCATTATCGGGCCAGTCAACATTGGAATAATTCAATTGTAGTATTGCAATGACCTCGAGCATAAAATTTTTATCGTTTGGCTTCATTTCTGTTTCTGGGAACATAACGATATGCTGTGAAATCAACATTATTGTACGGCTGATTCTTATGTTTCTGCGAATTTTTCACCATTTACCTGAAATGTGAGGCTATCGTGTAATGTGTTCAGAATTCTGGGTTATTCTCTAACTCGATATGAAAAACTGAATATTATGTTATGGCCACTTGGTGTAACTCAAAATTGGACACTAAGTTGAATGAAACTAAACTGGACAATTGACAAAACTTAAAATTAGTACGAACGACTTATCATTTCACCGATCCAAAATTAACAGGGCAATTAACTGTCTGTACTTTTCTTGTACATACACAAATCTTGAGTGAGTCCAGTTGGCAAAATAATCAGTTGTAAGTACCTACTAATTTTGAGTTTCATAATCCGTCCAGTTTTTTGTATCAAGTTAGAGAATAACCCTGAATACTAAACGGAAATATGTTGGCCACATACGATTATGTTGAATAGCTCGATAAAAATAAACGTGTAGTAATAAAACATTTTTTAAATTTTGTAGTTCTTAAGAGACTTGACTCACATTTTTTTACTCGTATACGTAACAGGACACAAATACACAGCGCCTTTTTACCCGACAGCGGCAAAACCAAAGGAAGAGTTTTAAATTGGTTTTAAAAAAACATTCGAAAGTGGTCTAGCGGTTCCTTAAATGAAAAGTACCGCGATAAACACGTTTTTTTCTCATTTAAAGTGTTTTTTTTTTTAATTATTTCCGAACCGATACGACCTACAAACCTTCAAAAAGCGAGCGTATTCCTTCTTAAATGGTCGGCAGCGCATTTGCGACTCCTCTGGTGTTGCGGGTGTCCATGGGCAGCGGTAATCGCTTACCATCAGGTGATCCGCCTGTTCGTCTGCCCCCTCATAAAAAAAATATCACAAGATATTTCTTTTCTCGACTAAATATAAAGTTTTTCTTTTAAATGTTGATAAAGTAGTATCAAATTCTTTATAAGCAACGGGATATGTCCCTCCCCGTTGATGGTTTACGCTAAATTTCCCAATGAGATAGCGCATCGGATTCATGGCTTGTAAAACCGATGAAAAGGCCAAAGCGGCCGCATTGAAAAATGATATTTTCTACTATTCCCCTGATCTTTGGGCTTTGATCTTTATGCGATGTTTATCGGTAATTTGATGAATGTTATCCCGATAACTTTGTTGCGGGATTTTGGTAGCTCCTTTGAGGATACCAGTCCACAGCGCATGTTTTGCGATTGGAATTAATGGAGAGGGTGATAAAAATATTATCTACAACATTTCATCATAATATCTCTTTAACCGTTTAATTCAATCGTGGGAGAGCCACGCTTTGGAATGTATGTTCCGGCTCTACTGGAATGATACTACTGCCGCCTCACAGAAAAACAGTGTTTTGACCAGTGAGTAAGAGTACCAGAGGGCCAATTGGAAGGAAAGTGGGTTAAAGGTTGCCAACGCACTTGTGACTCTATTGGTGTTTGTGTCTATAGGCGGCGGCAATCGCTTGCCATCATTTGATTCGTCTGCTCGTCTACCACCTATTACATAAACAAAATAAGATTTGATGTATATGAGTTTGAAAACTGCCAACGTAATGACATTTTTCTAATCATGACCCATTGTAAGCACCTACAATGGGTACATGTCCATGGTATCTATCTTAGCTTGTAAATGAAGTGTTGTTGACATTGCTCTAGCAATGTCTATTTACCAACCTAGTCTATGAGACCAAGTGATTAAGATATAATGAAGAAATTAATTAATAGATGAATGAACGAACGGTTGCTAACCTGTGTTCATATTGACTCTTTATATGTGTATAGCGGTTTTTCATAAGATCTTTATTTTTTACCCAACTAAAATTATGAATATCTCAAGATTCAAGATTATAAAGCAATAAAAAAATATTGCACTTTCAGGTGGGATTCGAACCCACTCTCAAGTTGCTGTCAACGCTCTCTGCCCCATCAAAGAATAATAAAAGGATAATATGAAGTCAAGTTTCCCACGTACAAGAAACGTTACAGAAAACAAAGATGTTACTTTGAAGCACACTGGAAATCTAGAATCTACCTAGGTATACTATTTTTAAAAAGGTAATATCTATCGAATAAGTACAAGGCTTATAAATAAACCAAAACAGCGAAAAGCTTGCCCGATGTTAGTTTATATTACAGCAACTGTTGTCTAACCTTTGCAACCCTCAGACAGGGGAAATATGTCGACAAGATCTAGAATAATATTCACCGCAACCTTTTTATATCAATAGGGTTTCCACAAAATTTTCATCAAATCCATTTGAATTTGTGCCTGAGTTTTCCTGTTATTCTCTGGCATCCTGGATTCCTCTGAGTCTAAAAACCGGACCGGAGTTTTAAAGTTTGCATTCTTGTTCCCCATGCTTAGATACCACGATTGTGTCTGATCGTAATATCAGGTAGTAGTAATAAAGAACACTAGAGGTTGCGTACCTATATACCTGTACTATATTTCCTTATAAAAGTTGGAAGCTCTACACTGGAAGTTGTAGACGAATATATTTACCTCGGACAAAAAGTGCAACTTGGTAAGTCCAACTTCCAGAAAGAGGTCGATCGGCGAATCCAACTCGGCTGGGCAGCGTTCGGGAAGCTACGCAGCATATTTTCGGCTCATTTACCACAATGTCTGAAGACGAAAGTCTTTAATGCGTGTGTATTGCCAGTGATGACATACGGAACTGAAACGTGGCCGCTTACAATGCCAATGGGCCGCTTAAGAAGGCTTAAAGTCACTCAGAGGGCAATGGAGAGGGCTATGCTCGGAATCTCCTTGCGTGATCGTGTCAGAAATGATAAAATCCGCAGGAGATCTAAGGTCACGGACATAGCCCAAAGAATTGCGTGGCTGAAGTGGCAATGGGCAGGGCACATTGCGAGGAGAACAGACGGCCGTTGGGGTGGAAAGGTCCTTGAGTGGAGGCCACGCGCAGGAGGCCGCAGCCGTGGCAGGCCTCCCACCAGGTGGACCGACGATCTAGTGAAGGTCTCGGGAGTCCATTGGATGCGGGTGGCACAGGACCGATCTGTGTGGAGAACTTTGGGGGAGGCCTATGTCCAGCAGTGGACGTCTATTGGCTGAGAATGATGATGATGATGATGATATTTCCTTATTAGATATTGCATAGCCGCTGACAGTGATTTTCGTAGTCAAAACAATATCAGCTGAAGGATGAAAATAGTATTTAGCATCGTAACGTGTAAGTTCCAGATGCATCTAAAGCTGTCGCTTCGGAGCCCGGGGTACGCTTAAACCATGATTCAGGATTTGAGGAGTCTGGTACCTAATTACAAAGAAGTGACTGCCGTCTGACTTCCGTAACCCTTAACAGGGGAACCAGATCAACTGAATTATGGACATTTTCCAAAAACTACTTGAAACGTTTTTTTTTATGTCATAGGTAGCAGACGAGCAGGCGGATCACCTGATGGTAAGTAATTGCCGCCGCCCATGGACACTTGCAACACCAGTAGAGTTACAAGTGATCTGCCAGCCTTTTATCCCCTTCCCCCCCAGGGTGGGCCTCCGGTACCCTCATCCACTCGGCGAAACACAGCACAGGGGCTGCTTCACGCCAACGTGCAGGTTTCCTCACGATTCCTCTAACCACCGAGCTAATGATAGAATGTGCACATAGGTTTGAAAAATCTATACGGGAGGCGCGTTCTTGTTGTTGCAGCATCACCCTATTGGTAAATAGCAACTTTGTTACTCCGTAATGTCTGATGACTGATCTGTTATAAAAAGTCCAAACTCGTATCTTCATCGAAATGGTTCAACGCTTAGAGAGTAAAAATAATATTGTGGTAAAAATCTTCAAGTTTTTTTTTTCATTGGAATTGAAACCCAATCTCCCTTATAACATTAGCCTTACAGTTTTGATTGACAGTGTCTCCGAGTACATTTGTTCAGCAAATTACTTAAGCTGTCAGCCTCGTCCTTGCTATTGTGGTCATCATAATATCTTTGTAGTGGTCTGGTTTCACTCGCTTATTGAGAGAAGACAATAGGCCCAACAATGGATGAGCTACAACGCGTTTATTAAGACTATTCATTATAATCTGTACATTGAATACATGCCATCGTAAAATTCCAAATACCATAATAATTTATCTTTCGAGATTGAAATGTCAGTACCAAGCTATGTACAATTTTAACCATTATTTATCGAAGTAAAAATATGAAAAACTGCGTTCTGATTAAACCGAATTCTGCAAAAATAATAACTGACAAGACCAGTCTGTGTGCGTGTGAACTAAAGTGAATTGATTTTTTATTGGTATAGCTGTGACCCGCGACTTTATGCGCACCCCTACTAACCCCCCTTTTTGCAATAATAAGTAGCCTATGTCCTTTATCAAAGTCTAGCTAGACCATCTGTATACCAAATTTCATTCAAATCCGTTCAGTAGTTTTGGCGTGAAAGAGTAACAGACAGACGGACAGACAGAGTTACTTTTGCATTTATAATATTAGTTTGGACTATTAGGTGCGCTTTCTCCCGATGTTGAAGATTAACTCATAAATTCCGTGATAGTTATTCCCATAATAACTAACTTGATATCTAATCCGATATACAAACTTAAGACAGTTAAAAAATTTGCTCCGTGTTAACGAATAATTCGAAATTGAAGTGCTTAATCCTGACACGCGGAAGTGGATCTTAGAAGTGACTGATTGTGATGTGAGTAGGCACTTCAAAACGTAATAAGAAAAAAAAACATAATTAACCCCAACAGGCACAAGGTCAAGAACTCATCTAAATCACCTTTTTAAAACCTTTGAAATAAAATACTTTAAAGCAATCGATGAGGCCGAAACTGAGCTAATTAAAATAATTCTAGCCTCCCAAAAGGGTCAGGTATTCCTCGGATTTCCGAGGTACTAAAAGCTTTCAGTATTTTAGGCTGAGAGCCGGCATTCCTATCGCCTTGGGCAAACGTAAAAATAACGCGTTGAAATAAAATGTCTACAAAAAGGTCGCATAAACGATTCAAACGGGTTTTCTTCTTCGTGAAGTATGGGTTTCTACTCAGACCGACGGGGTTCAGATACTTTGCCGTTGGTCTTTCGGAATATAGTCATTTTAACAAAAGTGCAGACGCATCTTTGGCCCAAGTTGTGAGATTTTTACGCAACTTAAAATTGACGATCACCAAAGTAGGTACTTTGATCGACTTAGGGCTGATTTTTTAATCTTCAGATAGTGGTTTTCAGTCAGTTAAATGAATAACCAACCAAAGTAAATGTCAATGTTAAAGCAAGAAAGATACGAATGACAACTACTTTTCAATTGGGAAGTATAAAACAATATCTGACGAATAACCTGTTATCGATGCATTGAAAAATCAGACTTTAATGAGTCGAGTACATGTCATGTAACTGTTCTGTTCAATATGAAAGTAGCTTGACTTTGGTGTTGCCTGTGACAGAAGCGTGGAAAGCCTGATTGCGTCCAAAGCTGTCATTTTAAAGTCTGGGGTACGCTTGGACTAGATTTCCTTATCCTGAATATATGAGTTGAGAGACGTCGCAACTCTTGGCGGGGCAACCAACCAGGTGAATCATGGTCACATGTCAACAATCGTGAATATCCATAATTTTGCAAAACGTACGCAACTTTACGTTTTGGATGAGTTCTGAAACATTAAATTAGGTTGGTCTGGTTCTGAATTAGTTCTGAATTATTTAAATTAGGTCGGTAAAGGGTTGCGTGCAGACGGCAGTTTTTAACAGGCAAAGCCAAAATCATAGTCTAGGCGTACCCCGTATGCGTATGTTCATGCAATTACATCTTAAAGTATCGGCCTATACCGTCCCGCTGCAAGGCAAAGGCCTCCATCATAGAAATCAAGTCATCGCTACTATAATGGGATAAGGCTTAATCATCACGCTTGCCTAATAAATGCGGATTGGTGATCACAATCCCGAGCTATATTCGAAAAATCCCCTAAGTACTTTCTCGCGCGACTCGGGGATCGAACCTGAGATAATGGCCCGGTACTCAAACCACTAGACCAACGGGGTATTTAAATTAAATTAATCGACTAAACCGCGTATATAGACACGCGGGAGCGTGTCAAGCCAAGGTAAAAAAAAATGGAAATCAAATTAATCTACTAAAATCGCGTATCTCCCATACCTCGCACCACGTCCATACTCCGGCACTAACACGATATTGCTTTCCCGGTATAGACCGTTCCTTTTTCATGTTAAACACGGTGATCCACGTAGCTCCCGCCTCGGCCTGTGGGCGTATGTAGATGAGGCCGTCTATTTTTTATGCGATTCTTGTCCGCTTGATGCGGCCTAAATGCTTATTGTGAGATAATGGTGCTCCTTTTATTCGTGGACAGTTTATTTTATTGTGTTTGTTAGCTGATATTGGAATATCGTTGTCAATAATGTAGGTGGAATTGAAAGCTGTTATAACCTTCGTTACTTTAATGGTTTATGTCTTTTGGTCGGTCTTCTGGTCATGATGACCAGAAGTCGAAATTAGGTGGAGTTATTTTGGTATTTGCAGATGATGTCCATATGGATCTTTTTTTTTTTATTGAGGACAATCAAGATGACCTCACTCTGCTTGATGGTAAGCGGCCGTGAGATCCAAATATGAGGTTGACAGGCACAAAAGAACAAACAATTTACCTATTGAGTCTGTCATCCTCACCTTGAAGGCCTGCTGAGATGTCGTCCCGATTTGCGCTGTATTTTGCTTATTAAAGGGGGTTTTAGGGGTCCAATTTGGGGAAAGGGGATTAAAAGATCGGCAGGACACTTGTGATTTTACTGTTATTGTAAATATCTATGAGTATTATAATTCGTTTACCTTCGGGTTATCCGTCTACTTGTCTACCTATCACATAAAAAACATCAGATTTACTGTTTTAGATAATTTGAGTTTTCATTTAAAATTCTAATACGAGTCTTCTTAACGATCTGTGTTACCATGACACTATTTAAAGATTAAGTATTAAAGCCATTTGGTAACCTATTTAAGTTACAAACCTGTATAATTTGAGCACCTCTTTGTCTAAAAATAAACTATAAAATTATCACACAAAGGCACAATTTACACTGTGAAACTCAAGGAGGGGTTGGCTCATTACTTCGCCCTAATTTGAACTGACTTCCCTCAAATAACTTAATTACACGATAAAAGAGATACAAAAATTATCCCCACATTTAAAACTCTGAAAAGAAACTCTTTTTATACACAAAATGTTGAGGTGAAATATTCGCAAAACTTGAATGGCGGACGATCTTAAAATTTTACCTGGCAGTAAACAGTTTAAGTTGGTTTTCTTTAGGGTTTTAAGGTAATTTTATTTACTTTTAACTTCATTGGAGATAATGCAATGAAATACTTAAGGTTTTAAATTAAACAGTATAATATTACTGATTGAGTGGAGCCGAGGCAACAAAGAAATAAAAAAAGGAACTTTAGAAAAATATCGCTACTGGGTAGAATAGAAGTCGAGAAAACGATATTAGTTGGGTGGCAGAGTGGTGGCTCAGTGGATAGAGACGCATCGTCCACTGGTCATAGGTTTGAATTCGAACATGCATGTCTTGATTTTATAAATTTACGTACTTATTTTCTTCTATTAGCATGTTTCGAATGATTTCTACAATGTAAAACCTATTCAGGTTTCCCCATTGAAGCGTTTCGAAGGTCAGACTGAAGTTGCTTCAGTTGTGATTACCAGAGTTCCTATTTCCTGAATGACAGTGAACCTGAAGTATAGGCTTTGAAGCAACGGACTCTTACACTTTCTCTTTTAAACAGCATTTTGATTTTAGTACAAAAAAAAAAGAATCAAATTTGGGAGGGTCTCCTTAAGACTGAAAACTTGTTTTAACAAACCCATACCCATACATACGTGTGGGGGATCTATCGATAGGTCTTCAAAAATGATTTTAAGTTTTCATATGATATCATGTTTTTCTATAACATAAACCTTATCCATCAAAAACCATTGGTACGGAGCTCTGGCTCTGGCTGGATTTTGTATGTTAAGATTTTTAAGCGTATCCTATGATTTTTGTCACTCAGTATTTTCTATACTTTTCCATCTTCTCTCTCTTTAATTGAAATTACCTACTTAATGCTAACTTTATCAGCAGTATGAGCTAAAATAGCTCCCTCTATTATAACAATGAGTCTGCGTGCTTATATTTTATTTGAGCTGAATTTATATCGTAAAATTTCCTTTAACACTCTATTACAAACTTGTATCGGCATGAAGCACGCTATTTCGCCAAAATACGAATATGGTAATTCACAATCTAGTTCTACCGATTCTTTGGCCGTTGCAACGGCCAACACTTCCGTTAAGTTTGTAAAGCCAAGTCGAAATTGCAAATGAATTTTAATTTTCCCCCACCAATCGAATTTCAACTTTACACCGATGATTTTTGGTTGGATATTGGAGAGAGGCATCGAAGTAGGGAGTTGGCGCTTGCATCGCGGGTAAGTTGTGCCATGGTGGGGTATTATATCCGTACTAGTCAACCACCTATGCTATGCACAGAGAACTAAAGTGCCCCCCATAAATTTTGCTGGTGTAAGTTTAAACGGTTGCCGTCGATGCAAAATTTATTAGACTGGATGTGGCACGTAGGTAAATCTATTAAGAGTGCATCTCCATTTTATCTTCTAGTTTGGTAGAGGGTAAAACATTGAAAAGAAAACAGCACGGTCAGATTGGTCCTAGTGTATACCCACATCAATCCAGGCACGAATAAAGCGTTCATTATAAAATGTATTGTGATATATATATATTTTGTAGGGAAAATAACTAAAAGTGTAAATAATGTGTTAAGCATTATAAAAGACATTACAAGCCAGCGCATAGTTCAAATTAGCTTTACCCGTAAATAAAACCACCAAAGGCTTTTAACACAATCACATTTACTTTTTTAACCATAACAGATTAGATTTTATTTTTGAGTCCTGATTAAATCAAAAGCGATGACATAAGTTCTAGGGTATTTGCATTCTGTGGCGTTTACAATAACTAGGTATTAAAAAATAATCAATCTCCTATACTTTTGCTTTCCAAAGTGTAAGCCAATATATATTTGAATTGGTTGAAGAGTTATCATCAAGTTAGAAATCACCGCCACCGATGGGCATCAGCTACAACATCAGTGCATGTGTTGCTGGCCTTTTAGCAAGGTGCAGGTTTGTCATTTCCAGTCTCCTTTGTTCTTTGCTTAAACTTTTCCCCGAAGACGTATATTTCTCTATATACGGTTGTCCCAGTATCTAATAAAGTGGTCACAGTCGAAGTAAGATTAACAGCTTCTCTTTATTGGTGCCTGGGTTAGGTCGCGAGCATATTGCCTCGTGTATGCAGGAGCTGAGACTTAGTACGTGAGTTGGTTGATTTTAGATATGCTGTTTTGGTTTGGTTGCTAAACTAGTAAAAAAGAAGGAATTGTGGTAGATTTTATCAATAGGAGAGCCACGCTTCGGCATGAATGGGCCGACTCGACCAGAGTGATTCAATGGCTACACAGAAGACCGTGAAGAACCGGGTTTTGCGCTGTTTCGTCAATTTCATCATCAAAATAAAATGATTACCTAGTATTACATAGGATAAAATCGGTATAAATTCTGTCTCGTACAGCGAAATATAGCAAACGCCCTATTGGTCTAGGTCTTTTATCTTGGGGTCCTGGGTTCAAATATCGGGTCAAGCAAAAATTATTTTAAACATAGCTTGGGATTGTGATCACCAAATCCGTATTAAGCAAGCGTGGTGATTAATAAGTCTAACTCCATTATAGTAGCAACGACTTGATTTCTATGATGGAGGCCTGCCTTGCAGTGGGGCAGTTTATATGTTGATGCGTTATTGTACACTGAAATATGCAAGTTTCCTGGTGCAGTAGCATAAAGGTTTCCTGTCAGCACTGATGGACACTGGTAGTTGATTGATTGATCGAATAAAAATTAAATGACAGCGCTAGTGGAATAAACAAGAATCCGAAAGTAATTATGCAAATCTGTTTGCATACAAAGCTTGGAAACCTTTTAAGAAAACAAATATATATTTAGACATACATAATCAAGCACGAGTAAACAGCCTCTACAAGGACATAACTCATATCCCTCTGACGCATTTAGGACACTCCTTAATTTATACAAATTTCACCCAAGCGATTTGTGCGGAACCGCATGCATGTTGCTTTAAAATTTTCAACTTTACCCTAAGAATAAATGTAAAATATTAAATTTATAAAACCCCCGACTAGCTGTCTTATTGCATGCATTCTACTACTCAAGAAGAAAGAAAGAAACTGAGACAGTAGACCTGGGTATTTGGTATAAATTTCAATTTGATACCTGTATTCGTTTGTGAGAAATAAGGTAGTAAGTTCCATTTTATTAAAATATTTTATTTTATTATATACCTAAATAAATGTGATTTTCGCAATTTTTCCTATTATTTGCATTATATGACAATGCTTCATGCCAAATTTCAAGATTCTGAGTTTACGGGAAGTAAGTACCCTGTAGGTTTTGATTCCTTTGCGAGTGTCGAAAATTTGTTGAAAATATCGATAATCATAATCGGCTGTATCTTTTGATTGCCTTGGCTTAGAAGTTTTATATCTTCACAGCTTAAAGGGACAATAGACCTGCGTATTTCATCTGAATTTCAGCTTGATACAGACGTATCAAGCTGAAATTCACCTTTAACTCAAGAACGCGTAGACACGCGTTCTTGAGTTAAAAGGGTCTTGTCTGTCTGACAGACAGACAGACGGACAACAAAGTGATCCTATAAGGGTTCCGTTTTTTCCTTTTGAGGTGCGGAACCCTAAAAAAAACAAAATCTAAATGGATCCATCCATTTGGGAGCTATTACGATGCCACAAACACACACACAGACAGACAGACACGTCAAACTTAAAACACGCCTTCACTTTTGCATCGGGCCTTAAAAACTCCTTCAAACAAAGCGTGAAAAAGCATCTCGCGGGCCAGTATGGCAGTGCCAACAGATGTAAGGCCGTGCCGTCGCGTACGTTGTAACTGGCTCTCCTTTTGCTCATCAGTCTGAGGTGAGCGAAAATACTAAGCCGCTATAACAAAAAAAAACTTGAGTTATAGCAAGCGGCGCTCAGCTCTTGCTTGCTGCGCGGCAAGCCGTGTTATCTTTCGTCTCTCAAATGGATGAGTTTTCTCAAAGGAATAGTATTTTTCGAGAAAATGATCAGCATTTTGTGCTTGACTAGACAGAGATGGATCGCGAGAAGAATAATAGTTTTTGCATATCTATTTAAGCATCAGCCTTTGTGACTAAGATATTGCTTAAACGTTACTCTTTATTCATAGTTTTTCTAGGGTTCCGTAGGTAATTGGCAAAAAATGTCTTATAGATTCCTATGTCTGTATGTCACTGAAATTTTTTTCGAAACTATTAAAGCTTTGTATATTGTTGCAACTTGGTAAGAAGATGTATTTTTTAACCCGCATTAAGATTTTTATACAAAGGGAGGAATTATACATTTTGAGGGTTCCCCATATTTAGATTGCCCATACTTTCTATACGTGGGAAAGCCACGCTTCGGCGTGAAGTGATACCACGGCTTCACAGAAAACTGGCGAGAAACAGCGCCGAAACAAAGTTAGGGCAGGTCACTAGTTAATTATATAATGTGTTTTAAACTTATACAAATACTTTACATAAACGGGACTAAACAGACGTAGCAAACGACGCCGTGCACCTCCAGTTCGCTTGTGATCACGGCTGTTGTAACGCAGCCGAAACGTCAAGCAGTAAGTGCTAAAATGTACTTGTTTAATTTCGTCGCGTTTAGTCCCGTTTATGTAAAGTATTAATCATATGTGCTTGTACAGTCATCATAATAAATCTTACGTATGGTCTGATTAATATTCATTCTTTAGTCGTACTTTATGCAATAATAAACAGAGAAATACGTGTTAACTGTGAACTCGTCTTAACCCGCATCCCCCGGGAGAAATTTGTATAAATTAACGCGACAAATGAAAGAATTTATCATGAGCACGCTTCTATTGGCAATGTGCAGTCACGTACACTGATGTATACAAGAACTCAATCAATAATGAACCTTACCTCAAGGGTATAAAAGTCAAATAAATTTGCTGCGGTTCTTAATACCACCTTAGGGGATATATGAGTTTACATAGCGCGGTTTGATTCAAGCAAGTTTTGTATTAGTTAATAAGAAAATACAGGATGTATGTGGGAACATTTACATCCATTTAACCACGTCTTCTACCAATCATTCTAAACAAACGTTTGTTCTATGACTTTGAAAAAGACAATAGGTAAGTACTTAGTTTGTTCTTTTGTGCCCGTCAACCTCATATTTGAATCTCACGGCCGCTTACCATCAGGTGGAGTGAGGTCATTTTGATTGTCCTCAATAGAAATCTAATCAAAATTCTTTATAGTAAATTAATTTTCCTCCATCTAAAAAAAAACATATAATTTTATGTGTTAGGTCCTATATTCTGTATAGAGAACTTTGAAGGAGGTCTATGTCCAGCAGTGGACGTCTATTGGCTGAAATGATGATGATGATGATACTATAAATAATGATTACTCAGTCATATTTTAAAATATTATTTAACTTTTTCATTAGTATACGGTAGAGCCGAACTATTCATGCCGAAGCGTGGCTTTTCCACGGTTGCCTTAACTATTTGACTCCCTTCAAGTTTCCCACGATCTACTAAGATCCGCCCATGCTTTTATCCCTTATTACTCATCTTGGCCATATATTCCGAGGGGCTGACATAGTACGCGAACTAAAAGACAAATTAAATTATAACTTCCTAACAACATCGGTATAGCACTTAAATTTTCACCGACCGAGACGGCTTATTCTAAACTATAATGTATGAGGGTCTTGAGAGACCCTTGGTGTATGGTGTAAATATGACGTTTAGTGAAATAAATAAAAAAATATGGTGGAACATAAAACGAAATCCGAGTCTTGATTTTTTTTACATATTATTAAACATGGTGTTAATTTGCTCTCAATATATACATTTGATCAAAAACAATACTTGTCAAAAAAGCCTAGTCTCGCAACCACCGTAAAAAGTTGTGAGATCCATGTTTTGCCAAGTCGGTTATTCATTTATAATAAAAGTATAAGTTTTTTTTTCTTCTTATATTTGTTTTGAATAAGTTAGTTTGAAATAACTGTAAATATTGTATTTCTAACTAAATATACATAATCACACGGTAGGGACTCAATTTCACATTGACGAGACGAGAACAGCTATGTAAATAAGACTGAGATCTCTTTAGATAAACATTTCAGGATGCATTTATCACTATTACCACTAAATCAAAAGAACGATTAATCTGCTAAACAATTTTCGGCTTAAAGTCGGGTTACATACAAGAATCCGTTAAATTAGCCTACAAATGTATGAAAACTTCTTAATGAATACTGAACCAATTCCTCCGTATTATAAACCGCGATCCAAAGTTATTACGTACTGAAGCTTGAAAAGTCGGTTAAAGATTTTAATGATTTAGCGTGTGGTTAACCATACCTATGTAAGTTGGTTTTAAAATCGCTTACATCTCTAAACCTACGCCTAATACAAATAAGTACATTTACTTCAAACTTTTGGACATACGCACGCGTTTTGGGCTTTGTCAATAAATCTCGTTTCTAGTTTAACGCGGGTATGATGGTTTATTGACTAATGCCACAGTGTAGGTTAAGCTAGTGGTTTCATATTCTCACGTTTAATAACTAAAGCACAAGGACATTGCTGCCTCAACCACCTAGAGAGAATGGGACAAGATCGTGCGAAAAAAAGGGCCTACCTGGGAAGTTGACCGTCCAAGGTACAGGTGGAGAGATGAAGTCGAAAAGGATCTGCGTGGACTCCAAGCTAATGACTGACAGGAGGTGGCACAAGACTGACATAGATCATTGAGGCTCTTATTATCGAAGGCCAAGGCTCATTTGGGTTGCTGCACTAGCCTAGTTAATATCCCATTTGATTGTCCTCACAATGTCATCCTATTATAATGACAATCTTTGCAATTTAACTATTATTATTATAGACTGCGATAGAATTAACGCGACGTAACATTTTAAGCACATAAATTATGTAGGTACTTATTGATGTTTCCGCTGCCTTACAGCAGTCGTGGTCCCAAGCGGAATCATCATCAGCATTATATCAGCCAATAGACGTCCACTGCTGGACATGGCCTACCCAAAAGTTTCGGTCCTGTACTACCCGCATCCAAGGGACTCCCTCGACCTCCACTAGATCGTCGCTCTTCCAAGCGGAATAACAAAAGAATAATCTTTCAACATCATGTTGTTGGCTATAGTTGTACTGTGCTAATGGTTTACCTTAGATCTCTGATTTGGGTCAGCTGGGAGTTATAAATTCATTTGATGTGACATGGAGTGACATAAGGAAGAAAGTATATCTTTGTTATTTCATGTTTATTTTTTTGTTTCGAGGAATAAGCTATGGCCTATGGGAATAAGTGATGGTGACAAAAATAGCGCCATATTTATGATGTTTGTAATGTTACAGGGAATGAATAAAAGATTGGAGTGTTTTCCTTATGTTATAAAAGTAACAGTGATATGGTAATTATTGAAATAATTCGATCAAGATGGTTCTTTGAAAGTCAAATTGATTGAGATAATATTTTCAATCCACTGATTTTCTTACAAAGTTTTTAAACCTCTTTTTGAGTAAAAGTTACGTTGCGTGTTAAGGATGGAATTAAAAAAAAAGTTGTAGAATACATCGGTTTTCTAAAGTGTATAACTTAATAGATAAGAACCTCTTTGTAATAAGTTGTAAGTTCAAATCCAAACATGCATCTTCAAACTTGTATATAAAAACTATCCGCAACATGCAGGTTTCCTCACGATATTTTCCCTCACCGCTACAGGTAGAAATAAATTAAGTAGGTTAATTGTGATTTGTGTCATGTTTCTTTTATTGTATTGGTGGCAAACGAGCACATGGATCACCTGATGGTAGACAATTGCAACACCAGTGGAGTCACAAGCGCAATACTACCTATTGTCTATTGGATATTTGATATCGTTAACTTTTTTTTTACTATGTAGCCAAACGGCACGGATTAATATTATCAGATGGTGATAGCTCACTGATGGAATTTTAGCTCATTCAGGCTTTTAAGCCTTCTATAACCATTTATAACGCAATGTTGCCAGCCCATAACAGCTTTGTGAATAAATAAAGGGAGCTAAATCCCTTTCGGTGTAACTATCAAATTCACGGTCAATTTGTGCCACGGTGACGTCACGGCGGTGGACACAGCCGGGCAAATTGTGCTCAGTTGTGGCCATACATTAACTGGGCGTAACTAAGTTACGTTATATCCGCTAACGGACGGTTGACAGGACAACTAGCGCCAGCTTGTAACAGTAAGATTCCATGAGACGACGTGGAGAACCGGAAAGTAGATTCCATAAAGTAAAGTAAATTAGCCAAATACTATAGTTGGAACTGCAGGGCAAAGACCTCCATCATAGAAATCAAGTCATAGCTGCGATGATGGAATAAGGCTTAATTGCCACGCATGCCTGATTAGTTTCTTTTTTTATGTGATTGGTGGCAGACGAGCAGAAGGCGATCGTGATGGTATGTTTTTTTTTATGTGATAGGTAGCAGACGAGCAGGCGGATCACCTGATGGTAAGCAATTGCCGCCGCTCTTGGACACTTGCAACACCAGTGGAGTTACAAGTGCGCTGCCAACCTTTTATCCCCTCCCCCGGGTGGGCCTCCGGTACCCGGTACTCACTCCGGTACTCACTCGGCGAAATACAGCACAAGGGCTGCTTCACGCCGGTTTTCTGTGAGGCAGTGGTATCACTCCGGTCGAACCGGCCCATTCATGCCGAAGCGTGGCTCTTCCACAGTTATGTGATTGCCGCCGCCCATAGATACTTGCAACACAAACCCCCTTATTATCGTGGTCTAAAGGTAGACTTAGCTTAACATCATTAGGCCCAGACAGCAGTTTTTTGCCTTTTAAAGGCTTTTGGGTCTTACGACTTTAAAACTGATGCTGTCACGTTCATATAAAAGTGTGCATCATTTTTAAACTATGTCTAACTTTAGTCTCCGTTTTAATAAGGTGGCAATGGTGTCAAATCTTCTTTGTCTAGGTCAGTAGGAGCGACGATCAACTTTATCCTTCTACTGGGTGCCTGCCTGTACGATGATAAGGTTCTAATCTCAATTGCCTAACAAACCTCAGGCGTCTTGCTAAAGACTGCCAGTGCAGTAAGCTTCCATTATTCATACTCACGTACGGAAAACAAGATTGGACAAGCTCTCTTACAGTATACGAGCACTTACGCCATATCAATCTGTGTTAACGTGTTATGCCATGATCTAATAATAATGTGAGTACATTTTTGTAAAGAATACATCGTTTTTTAATGGATTTGAAAACCCAAAAGGTTTCCTATTCGACTGTTTTTGTCCCGCTTATACTCAGTCAATGATAATGTTAAGTAAAAAAAGAAGTATCTACTTAAGCCTTTTTAACAAATTTCTCGCAATGGTTGCATCGATTCTTTTTTATCTCAGAGCGTGTCCCTTTCAAAATTGTATCCCCACTGTGTCGGTTTGACCGGAATCAAGTATTGTGTCCTAGCTGGGTGGGGTGCTTGAACGTTAATATCAAAGAGTCAAGTGACGATAATCTCGACTACTGTTTACTGACCCTTCGTTTCTTGCTGTCCCGCGAATACTACGCCAATGGTGTAAAAATGCGCATTGGCCACCGACACTCCGCGATCCGACGAGCCAGGCAGTAGTCGTGTCGCTTTTTAGACCTTTTATTTTGTTTTTATAGTTTTAATTAGGATTAGTGCATGAGAATTTCCTTCTAGATAAGAAACAGAATAATAAACATTTGATCACGCGACCCAGGCCACGAGAAACAACTCGTCTAGAATTTAACATTTTATTCATTAGAATATTCTTTCAATCTATATCTATTATCTATTTAATCTATTAATATTAATAAAATGTAAAAAGCTGTGTCTGTACATGAAGATATTTACCTCAAATAACTTAGGACGACTAAAAAAACAGTAACAGGAACATGAATCAATGATTTTTAAAATTTTGTCTGTCTGTTTGTCTGTTGTCGTTTGTTGTTTGTCTGTTTGTCTGTTTGTCTGTTGTCTGTTTGCTGTTTGTCTGTTTGTCTGTTTGTCGTGTGTCTGTTTACTCTGTTTGCGTCTGTTGTTCGCGCTAATCTCGGAAACTACTGAACCAAAATCGGAATGAAACTTTTTTATTGTATAGCTGTAATATTCAGGGGCAACTTACTAGGATTATATTACATTTTGAAGACCAGGCTCCTTGATGTAGAACCACAACAGCCCAGCTAACTCTAAACTATAAGAGGTATGGTCTATGGCACCTTAACCAAAGTTGTTCAGGTTAATGAGCATGTTATGAGCCATGAAAAATATCCAAAGATCATGGAACCATCTGGTTGGACCTCTAGAGCCAGCCTCCTCAGCTACCCTATAACCCAATATGGAATGAAATGAATGGAAAATTGTCAAATGTGATGAGCATTTTTGGATGAGATCCTATAAGGAAGCTATTTCCGAACTTAACCCCTAATGGAGCGAAATGGGATTCAAAGTTTGTTCATGGGACTACATGATTCCTTGGCCCAATTTCACTCCAACTTTTGCATACACATTCTTTATGCACAGTATTGATGGATAAAATATAAGATTTTAAAACTTTAATAGAATACTTTACATCCCCTAATGGAATAAAAATAATTGGGGGTTACTTTCATTTAGAAGAGTTGATATTTAAATATTAAATGGTTGTTTCGCACTTGACCTCATCTCAACTGATGGAGAGTGACAATGAGGGTCTAGATGTAGCGTGCTTCCCAGGAAGGAAGCCTATTCACTTTCTCGGACTATAAAGACACCGTAAATTGTAGCTCTCTTGGAAATACACAACCGGTGTCAGTTGTTCCATTCCTTAGCATTTCGTATAAAATATCAATGAGCCGCCTTAAAAATCTATTTAACCTATAAACGAACATTTATAATAAGTAATATTTTTGTGTCAAATTCTATTTAAATATAATATCTTTTAGTCAAGAGTCATAAAGTCTCACGCACAACGAAGTTGCGTGGCGGCCCACTAGTCATCAATTAAAGGAGCACCTCAGCCAATTAAATCTTTTGCTAATTGTTCTCCAAATGAAAGAAAAAAAGAGAATTTTCATGAGCCGTAATTAATTTCATCTGTCTATTAAAAATTTCTTGAGTAATATTTTCTTTGAGTGACAGGTAGTGCTTATGAAAGGACAAAGATTAAAAAAAAAGTTTGAAATGGATTTTGTGTGGGTTGCCGAGTTACTACCTAAAGTTTATTTTGAGCTGGCAATTATCGTTGCGCATTTTGACAACACAGGTCTCAAGGACTAAAGCCTCTTTTGTATATTTTATATGACGCCAACACAGACTAATTAAGGAATTCATTAGTGGGCGCAAAGTAATACTGTTCTATTTTTGAATTTCGCTGCTCTTTTGTTTTTATTTGTCACAATTTTTTCAATGGGAGCTACCGCGTGTGGAAATCCATTAGATGGCGTACGTGTACACGAGGTCTAACTTCAGCGTTATTGGTCGTTTAGTGACATTTTGACATCTCACATCAAAAATAATCATTCACCGTGTGGTTGGACCTCACCTACCTCACCTCAGTCTACACGTTCGCCATCTAACGGATTTTTCAAACGCGGTAGCCCCATTACACAATACTTAATTTATAAGGACGCGTCTACATTTGAAGGATACGCTGCGTATGCTTAGATTAAACCTCTTTTTGATATAATCTAAGTGCGTGTGTGTAGATCATGAGCCGCTCATAAGCTGATCTCGAGCTGCACGCGTGCATTTCAGAACCTAAAATGCGCTTACTTCCAGCTCGTTAGCGGTTCGCAAGCTACATATTCTCTGTGCATTTACCAGGTGTGGAAATACTCTACATACACTTTAAACTTTTACATCACATTAAAATACCATACCGTATCTCGGACGACCCACATGGCGTCTCCCCATTGGTCGTCCCAGATAGGCTCTTTTGGCTGTTCGATCCTCTCCCATTCTCTCCACGTGTCCGAACCAGCGTCGTCGGGATGATGTTATATCCCCGATGATGTTCGGCTCGGCTATCAGGTCTTCGATCTCCTGGTTGAACCTGTGCCTCCAGCACCCATCTTCTTCTTTTTTTTTATGTGATAGGTAGCAGACGAGCAGGCGGATCACCTCTACCATGGTAAGCAATACCGCCGCTCATGGACGCCTGCAACACCAGTAGAGTTACAAGTGTGTTGCCAACCTTTTATCCCCTTCCCCCCCGGGTGGGTCTTCTTTGGTTGGATTGGTACACGATTGGACGGAATTGGGACAGGACCGCAAAAAATGGCGAACTTTGACGTTGGAGGCCAAGACTCACTTTGGATCGCTGAGCCAGCGTAGTAAGTAAGTAAAATACCATACGGATACGTAAACTATTGTACACACGGTATGTTTAAAGGTTCTTATATCCGCGACTTCGGCCGCGTGGAATAATATCTTTCGGTAGTATTTTTAATCCGTACTAATATTATAAATGCGAAAGTAACTCTGTCTGTCTGTCTGTTACTCTTTCACGCCAAAACTACTCAACGGATTTAAATGAAATTTGGTATACAGATAATCTAGACCCTGAGAAAGAACATAGGCTACTTTTTATTGCGAAAAGGGGGTTGTAAGGTGTTGAAAGGGGGGTAAAAAGTTACTTTTCCACGCGGACGAAGTCGCGGGCGGCCGCTAGTTGTTTAAAAATTTTCACCTTCCCTTTTAACCCCTTACAACCCCCTTTTATATATTAAAAAGTAACCTATGTTCATTCACAGGGTCTAGACCATTCGTATGCCAAAGGAGGAGGGGATCTCTGGGCCCAAAGTTATCAAGATGAAAAGCATCCTCAAAAATCGGTTATATTTTTGTAAAGAAACTCACAAAATACTAGACCATTTTACAATCCAGAATATTAGAAAACTTAAAAACATCGTATTAAACTAACTATCGATATAAAGCGAATTTGATGACAACACAATAATCGTTAAAATGTATGAAAATCGTGTAAAAAAATTGATAATCGATATTGTACCTAATCTATGAAGTACTCGGACTAATGAGAACTCTTCCGAGTTGAAGTATGAGGTGATGTATTTTTCTTTTTCATAAAGAAAAATTGATTTGACAAGTGTCAATAAAACGTTTGTCAAGAAAAGATGAATTTCATGTTTTTCAGCGATATAATGATTTTCAAAGTTATGGATGGCTTTTTATCACGGAGATAAATTATACAATTGGATATAATTTTGGGCTATGTGTCCCGTATAAGTACCTATACTTACCTATTATATTATGTAAGTACCTTCTTAACCTCACTTTTACTATTAATTCAAAAATCTCGATTCCTGGATTGCCTAGTTTTCCTAAAATGTTTGTGGCGAATTGTTATTATGAATCTTTCATAATAAGGCATCTTTGATTTGTATAACACTAGAGCCCACAAATATATTAAACCGGTTTCGGTTTCCTTTCATTTAAATCCGTTTAGTAGTTTTGGCGTTAAAGAGTAACAGGCAGACAGACAGACAAACTTTATTAAGTTAGCAAGGCGAAAATTACAAATTATAATATCTTCATAGTTATAAAGAGTCACTACCATACAATTTAATCCCCGCAAATTTATTAATTAAAATAAATATACACATTCAAATCAAATCAAATCAAAATCTCTGTATTCAATTTAAATCCTTTACAGAACATTTATGAATGTGAAATTTTATAATCTACTGCTGATTTAATTGATGAAAAACTTAATCATAGTATTATTTATAGAGATGAAACGAAATCTCGCTTTACAAATAGCTTTGCCAATTTTGCAAACGTTTGTACAGATTGAAAGTCAACAACACTCAACGTTTAAAATATTAAAATCTTGATTTTAAATAACAGTCAGCTTTTGCCAGAAATCTCGGAAATGAAAATGTTAATGAAATTGTTGTATTGACAAAAAAAAAATCAATACAAAAGTAGTTAACTGTACCTAACAGTAAAATCAATGATCATATAAACCTAGATACAGCGTGATTCGCAAAAGAGCGATATTTGGCATTTTTGTAATACCTATAATTAAAATATCTATCTGTGGGAGAGCCACGCTTTGAATGGGTTGGCTCGACCGGAGTGATATCACGGCCTCACAGAAGACCGGCGTGAAGCAGAGCCTGAACTGTGTTTTGCCGAGTGAGTGAGGGCACCGGAGGCCCAATTGGGGGGAAGGAGGTCTATGGTTGGCAGCGCACTTGTGATTCTACTGGTGTTGCAGGTGTTTATGAGCGGCGGTAGTCGCTTACCATGTGATCCGTCTGCTCGTCTGCCACTTATCACATAAAAAACTATGTGTGCCTCTCTGTCATCTCAAGCCCTTTTATATGATACCCATTGTGGAAGTTGTGTGAAACATACAATCCATATCTTTGTGACGGCGGCTATCATGGGTCGATTTTTTATCCAACATAGCTGAGAACACTACCTACCTCTTTATTCATCTTTCAAACAAAAACAAAACAAAATCAAAATCGGTTCATTTGTTTAGGAGCTTCGATGTCATATATAGATTCACACACAGACACGTCAAACTTATAACACCCCGTCGTTTTTGCGTCGGGGGTTAAAAATCAAAACAATGAACAGTCCAGTTTGTTCTGTTGGTAGAAGCAGACCGAATGTCAACTATCCAAGACGCGGCGGAGTTAATGTCACAACCCATTGCCGGCTACAGATTAGTTCTACAAGTCGCTCGGTACAGTCAGCTGCGTTTAATACCGGCCTGATTGTCGATACTGCGCGCCAGATCTTGCTTTGATTACCTAAGTTTTGAATCTAAAGGGTTATTGCTTTCGGGTGAATATAACAAGCGCTGATTTTGTAACTGTGATGGAATGTACAGAGTTAATTAAATCGTTACTTTAGGTGACAAGGTTCTACTTAGATACAGTGTTACACTTTAAAACAATAAAACGGGAATTAACCCGTCCGATTGTGACCACGCTGCTTTCAATGTAGCTGAAACATCAAGCAGCCTACGTACTATAATATAATGTACTACTTGACAATAAACTTCGTATTAGGTAATTCCCGTTTTAATATAATTATACCTACTCGTAGTTATAATGCAACGCGAAAATCTAAAAAAAACTATTTGATGTAACACTCTTTATTCATTAAGTTTTGCAAATTATTATTAACTAGATAAAAATTCATACAACCAAAAAAAACTAATGGGACCAAAACTAAACAAGGTGCTCATACAAATCCCATTTTCACATACTACTTTTTCACCATATTCATACCTTCAGTATTTCCCCTAGAAGATACCTCGAACAAAAAGACCCCCTAATTGCTTTCCCAGTCAAAAAGGTCCATTTCAAATACCCAGGAAAAACTTGTCAACCCAATATCGATCTTACAATCTAAAGCATAAAGTTAAGATTTCTAGGGTTCCGTTCCTGGTACAGCCTGCGATCTGTCTAAGCGCTCGTTTTATCACACGCTTTACTCTAAATGCAATTCTTGATAGTAAATCTTGATGTATTCGTGCGAAAATGCGTTCGGTCTTTACATATTTAATATATAAGTATGTTAAGACATTTTAGTCGGAAACTTTGTAAACCACTTCTGAACTGTCCCCAAAAACTGAAGTTCTTTGAACGACTCCTTGTCTTCATAGACTTGTCACTTGTTACGGTTAAATAATCCGAATTGAAAGTTGATAAATTTCCTAGGATGTTACAGTTTAAATATCGGGATCTCGAGCTCGATTCCCGGATCAAGCAAAATGTACTTCTTTAAGAATGGAATTTTTCGAACATAGCCTTTTTAGGCGAGCGTGGTGATTAAGCCTAATCACATCGTAGAGGCGATGACTTGATTTCTATGATAGAGTGGGCTTGTGTATAGGCTTAATACTTGACATTACTTTACAGCATACTTACTTTAGAGAAATATAATAATTTTAATTTAGTATATTACATAAATAAATACTTCGGTAATTAAAGCATGCCTAGTATGCATAGGTACTCTATATTATGCTGTACTTTCATTAAAATAGAGATCAAAATTAAACCATATTGTAATAAACAATTTTTATTTGTGGTATAAGTATATATAAAGTTAGCAGGCAATAATAAAATAATCTGTAGCAAAAACACACACAATAATTATAAAACACGGATAAACTCGAACGTGTGAAATGTAACGGCTTTATAACATTACAACATTTACCCAAGCCTATGTAGTATTACAAAAACTGTCACATATCGCCACTTCAAATGACCGTGTTCGAAAAAAGAACGTGTTCTTTTTTTCCTCTCGTCACTGGCGTTTTATTCGTCGGCAAAATTTACACGTACCAGCCAGGTTTAATCCGGACGTTATGGTATTAATAGTTAAAAGTTTTGTTAGCTGTGGTAGTTTTAATTTTAATGGAGATCAAAACCAAAACGTTCGGGATCCTAACTCAATTACCTGAATGATAAATGCGGAATTTTAGATTGTTGTAAATTCTTGAGTTAGTCCTTCAACTTCAAGTTTAATTTATCATAACAATCTGAATATCTTTGAGATAAGAGTGAACATGCATCGTATTGGTAAACGTTTGACATCCTAGACGCTATCGACGCTTTCCATCAGGTGCACTTATGGACCTGAAAAAAATACATACAATTGATGTTTTTATGTGATAGATGGCAGACGAGCAGACAGCTCACCTGATGTTGAGCGATTGCCGCTGCCCGTAGACACATGCAACTCTAGAAGAGTCACAGGTGCGCTGCCAACCTTTAATCCTCTTCCATTGAGAACTTCCTCCTGTTTCAAGTCGGCTAAAATATGTAGTTTCAGTGATTATGAGAATGTTATTAAATGTTCTATTTATTTTACCATTCGAACTACTTTTTTTTAACGTTGTATTGATATATCTCGAGACTGGGGGGTTTCTTCGGGCGAGTTCCTAGTTGACTACGGAACCCTAATAAAGATCAACATTTTTCTCTCAAGTGACAATTAAAATAGTTTGACGTTTATTAGTCAGTCAGTGTCTTTTCCAGTTGTAACATGCATTACTATCCCAGCTGCCTTAATACTGTAAGCTGAATAGCACTGTAATGTGTTCCATCAATTTCATTTAGGTAGTTTCATTGCTCATAAATAGATACCTACTAAATAAAATATTCCGGCCATCTCCCAAGGGGTGAATGGGTCTTCAGTACGATTTTCGGGCTTAGGAAACGAGTTTTCCCAAATTGGTCGGATCTGGATGCTCTCTAGACGCCCCGGATGTCGTCGTCTGCGTTTTAAAATACTGTTTGGGGTGTTATTCTATTTTCGTGTTTCTGACATTATTATTCCACCATCTTTTTTTGTAGAATGTTGGTAACCTACCTATGAAACATTTTTAAGTCAAATAATCGTAACTCAGAGTTTAAGTTCATTATCTTTGTAAATTTTATTGGTAGCGCAGCGGAAAACATTTAGATCATCATCATCATTACCATAGACGTCCACTGCTGGACATAAGCCTCCCCCAAAGTTCTCCACACAGATCGGTCCTGTGCCACCCGTACCCAAGGGACTCCCGCATTTAGATGATAGGTAGCAAATGAGCAGATGGATCACCTGATGGTAAGCGAAGCGATTGCCGTTCATCGACAATTGCAACACTAGTTAAGTCACAAGTGCGCTGCCAACCTTCAACCCCTTTTCTCCCAATTGGGCCTCCGGTGCTGCGTTAGTTTTCTCGAGTAAGGGCACTCACTCAACGAAATACGCGGTCTTCTGTGAAGCCACCAGTCGAGCCGGCCCATTCATGCCGAAGGCTCTCCCACGGTTACATACAAGTGCTCCTATAAATCACTTGTCTAACGAAATTCCTAGGAAAATATTACAGGAAACCCTTGTGCCGCTGAGTCTCTATGATTGGTGGGCGATATAACCCATTTATTCATTATTTATCACGTCATCAAATTTCATTGACCACCGTATTTCTGTTCTCCTTTTATTTCTTTCACCCCCGTTTTGTTTGGGATTTTTCGGATCTAACAGCGGGTTGGAAAATTCCCAATAATAAAAATTCTGTTAAATCCAAAGCTTTTTTGAGTTGGTTCAAACCGGCTCATCGGCTTTTAGTGCTCTGAAAAGTTTAACTCTACTGGTGGTTCATTTTAATATACAAAAAATTCTATGAAATTTAGAAGGGTAGTATAATTTCATTCATACTACTCAACTACATTGGAAAACAGTTATTTAACAGGTAGGTATGTTTGTCATTTTATAATCCTTTAATATTTTCATTCAAAGTTACAATTTCTGTTAAAATTTAGATGAAAATTTCAGATGAAAATCCACCAATCAGATCGGTTATATGGGTTTTAATTAAATTTCAAAAGACCGGCGTAAAGCAGAGCCTTCGCTTGTTTTACGGCGAGTGAGTGAGGATGCTGGAGTCTCAATCGGGGGAAAGGTGGTCAAAGGTTGGCAGCGCACTTATTACTCCACTGGTGTTGCGGATGTCTTTGGCAGGCGGCGCTTACCATCAGATATTCCATCTGCTCGTTAGCCACCTTAAAAAAATAGGGAGATATAAGTAATATAGGTACACCGTGAAATTGAAGTGGTTGGATACAAAATGGAGCGGCTACTTGTTAGTAATGTGAGGAACAGCAGATTTTTTTTTCGCTTATTTTATTGATCTAACTTCTTTTAGCAAGTTTTTATTTTTTATTTATGCTACTTACAAAGAAGTTTTCGTGAAAACCACTTAAATTTCACGGTGTATAACTATATCGAGGTACCTTCACCCTGTCCAGCAATTAGAATAAAACACGCTTTCCAAAAATAGAATCGTTAAAACTGCAGCACTGCAGTTTTTTTAATTTCACGCCGCACCGTGCATCGCAGTTTTATTATCATTGCGCGGGTTAAACATCGCATACCTCCCAATTCAACGTGCCTAAATATCGCATCCATCCTACCGAAGTTTAGAGATGTGAAAATTTTATCGATATTTTCGTCAATCGATTTTAGCTATAATATATCAAAACAGGAATTAACACAAGGTTTATTGTAAAGTATTGTGTTTACTGCTTGACGTTATAGCAACAGCTTAAGGTCAAAGGGCCCCGACAGCAGACACAATAGAAAATCAGAGCAGACACAAAAATTGTGTTATGCCTTTTAAACTTTGGGGTCTTAGGTAGGTACGACGTTAAACATATTATGGTTATAATGCGGTGCGAAAAAAAAACATAGCTTCAAAGGAATGCTGGTTGTGTCATTCACCTCAGATCCGAGGTTGGGTTTAAAATCTGTAGTGGAACATGACGCTGTTTGATACATGTGCCACAGATGTAAAGATCTATGATGATGATGATGAAGAATATAAAAGCACCCTTAGGTAGGCGCGCACGGGTACTGTTTGCGTACCTACTTTCGGAGTGTTTCGACAACAGAGACTGTTCAAAACTGTTCAAAGACAGAGAGAGACGAACGGGAGAAACACGATACGATACTGCCTTAGCTATAACACATTCTTCGATATCAAGGTTAGCTAGAGCAAACGTTTTATTATCTTTTTTTCTATTAGCCTTAATTGTCTTACATTAACCTTACATGAAGTTATCTTACATCATTGATGAAAGTACTACGGCGTAAACGCAGTGGTTTTGAGTGTCAGTTGAGATGCAAGGATCTTGGCTCTATATTATCTACCACACAGAAACAAATATTAGGGCTGATAGTATTGTATGTATATCATTTAGATGTTTTTGTGTCACCTGATGGTAAGCGAAGCGATTGCCGTTCATGACAATTGCAACACTAGTTAAGTCACAAGTGCGCTGCCAACCTTCAACCCCTTTTCTCCGCAATTGGGCCTCCGGTGCTGCGTTGGTTTTCTCGAGTAAGGGCACTCACTCAACCAAATACGCGGTCTTCTGTGAAGCCACCAGTCGAGCCGGCCCATTCATGCCGAAGGCTCTCCTACGGTTACATACAAGTGCTCCTATAAATCACTTGTCTAACGAAATTCCTAGGAAAATATTACAGGAAACCCTTGTGCGGCTGAGTCTCTATGATTGGTGGGCGATATAACCCATTTATTCATTATTTATCACGTCATCAAATTTCATTGACCACCGTATTTCTGTTCTCCTTTTATTTTTTCACCCTCGTTTTGTTTGGGATTTTTCGGATCTAACAGCGGGTTGGAAAATTCCCAATAATAAAAATTCTGTTAAATCCAAAGCTTTTTTGAGTTGGTTCAAACCGGCTCATCGGCTTTTAGTGCTCTGAAAAGTTTAACTCTACTGGTGGTTAATTTTAATATACGAAAAATTCTATGAACTTTAGAACGGTAGGTAATATAATTTCATTCATACTACTCAACTACATTTGAAAACAGTTATATAACAGGTAGGTATGTTTGTCATTTTATAATCCTTTAATATTTTCATTCAAAGTTAAAATTTTAGATGAAAATTTCAGATGAAAATCAACCAATCAGATCGGTTATATGGGTTTTAATTAAATTTCAAAAGACCGGCGTAAAGCAGAGCCTTCGCTGAGTGAGTGAGGATGCTGGAGTCCCAATCGGGGGAAAGGTGGTCAAAGGTTGGCAGCGCACTTATTACTCCACTGGTGTTGCGGATGTCTTTGGCAGGCGGCTGCTTACCATCAGATATTCCATCTGCTCGTTAGCTACCTAAAAAAATAGGGGAATATAAGTAATATAGGTACACCGTGAAATTTACTGTTGGATACAAAATGGAGCGGCTATTGTTAGTAATGTGAGGAACAGACAATTTTTTTTTCGGTATTTTATTGATCTAACTTCTTTTAGCAAGTTTTTATTTTTTATTTAAGATACTTACAAAGAAGTTTGTGTGAAAACTACTTAAATTTCACGGTGTATAACTATATCGAGGTAACTTCACCCTGTCCAGCAATTAGAATAAAACACGCTTTCCAAAAATAGAATCGTTAAAACTGCAGCACTGCAGTTTTTTTAATTTCACGCCGCACCGTGCATCGCAGTTTTATTATCATTGCGCGGGTTAAACATCGCATACCTCCCAATTCAACGTGCCTAAATATCGCATCCATCCTAACGGAGTTTAGAGATGGGAATAGTTTTTCGATCATTTTTCGCCAATCGATTTTAGCTATAATATATTGAAACGGGAATTAACACAAGGTTTATTGTAAAGTATTGTGTTTACTGCTTGACGTTCCATCTACGTTACAGCAGCCGTTTAAATATATTATTTTAGTTATATTGCAGCGCGAATTATAAAAAAACATAGCTTCAAAAGGAATGCTGGCATGGCGTCTGGATGAGTAACCACAGATCCAAGGTTGGGTTTGAAATCTGTAGTGGAACATCACGCTGTTTGAAACATGTGCCACAGATGTTAAAGTCTATGATAATGATGATGATGATGATGAACATAAAAGCACTCCCTACACCATACAGGCTACGCACACAAAAATGCGTGTGCAAGGGTACAGTATGCGTAATCTCGGAGTGTTTTGGCGTCAAAGACAGAGAGAGACGAGGCGTGAGAAATACGATACGATAATACTGCTTTAGCTTTATGGATTTTTTTGATATCAAGAAGGTTATATTACTTTTTTTTCTAATAGCCTTAATTGTCTTACATTAACCTTACATCACTGATAAAAATTCTACGGCGTAAGCGCAGTGGTTTTGAGTGTCAATTGAGATGCAAGGATCGTGGGCTCTATTGTACCTACCACACAGAAACAAATGTTGGGGCTGACAGTTATGTATCATTTTAGATGTTTTTGTGTCCATAGCGTTAGCGAACGAAATCAATTGCCTAGGACATCTCTAGGCGTAAGTACACACATCCCTAGTGTAATGCCACATAACACACACACAATGCGTTTTAGTGTTAATAATAGTAAACTGAAACACCTAATTTTGAGATCATACGTAAGTATGTCGCATCTTTCTCGGAAAAAATCTAAGCTACCCTACGAGGGCTATCTAGATTTTTCCGGCTCCGCCTACGAAATTCGCCAGCCATATTAAATTGGCCAGTAAAACCGGATTGCCTTTGCTTTATTAGTGCACTAATTTGATTTTATGTCCAACCGCAGCGGTCTCCGGCCGTGACTGGAAAGTAAACAAATGGACGCCATTTTGTAGGCGCCGACTAGCAACTGGACTTTTGTGAAATAGGCCAATTTCAGTAAAGAACGTCCGTGAAGCTTTTGAATAAGGTTTTACAAGTTGAACTTTAGCTCAGCTAATAGTCCTTTATCTTTAGACTAGTGGCACAAAGTATGTAATATAATTTTGTGCTAGTGCTTCACTTTGTTTTGGGACATTAGTTCCACTCTCTACCAATAGATGGCGCTGGGTGTTAGTATATAAGGTCTGTCGATGTCTATAGAATCATATCTTTATCTCTTTAAAAATAGTATAAATGGATATACAAGAAACATTTTTAGTCGATCACCTTTATGTCAAATCACAGAATCAAATACGTTGGGGAAATTTGATAGGTCTAACTATAATATATCTATATATTTATTGACAATCCTTACATCAAGCCAGCCTTCTTTATGTTTCCGCTGGTTGTAAATTGTCTAATTTTAGATCCGTATAACAAGGAATATTTTGCTGTAAATACATTGGGCATTAGTTATTGCTCTTATTGAAAGTTTTCTTAACTCCACCCCATAACCGGTTAGCGCACCCATAAGTAATGAATGGTTTACACAGTATAAAGCTGTTCCTAGCCAGCTATTTTTCTTTTCCTCTTGTTCATCAGTAACTTGGCTCACATTGTCTGTCTAGGACCTTAGATGCTATCCTAGCGGGTACTATTTAATTACATTTGCCATAAGAGTGAAGAAAAATGCACAATATTTTTCTGTTAATTCTTTTTCTATGTAAATAAGCAATATAAATGACATTTTAATATATTTTTAGTATGAAGAAAAGAAAGCACAGAAACGTATTTTTTAGTTACTTAGAGAATTTGAAATTGGCCTTTGAAAGTTTAAAGAATAACTTCACTGCACCTTTTTCTGGCACTGTGCCTTGGCGTTGCGGCTTGTGAATACGTGTGGTCTTATTTAGTTGGTTGTGTGTTTTGTGGTCTGGGGCGACCGCTTTTATGCAGGCGCCGCGTGGGGCGATGCAACGCCAATCTACGCAAAACGACTAGGGTAATGAATGGGGGCAATCGTGACCAAAAGGTCATGATAAAGGGAGGTACGTACTAAATTCCATACTATTTGTGATGAAATCTTTAGACATTGACAAACCTTATATTATACCTATACAAACTGAAAAAGCGAAACACTATAAATGATACAAGGGAAAACCTTAGCTGGGAAAATTTGTGATTTACCTACTTAGTTATTATTTTGAATATTGTGTGCCTGAACCCTAAAATTGAGTTTACCTGTATAGGAATATTCCTAGGGATAATTAACCTCCTCTGGGTCAAGTAAAAAAAAAACAATAATTATATCAAAATAGTAAAAAACATATAAAACATGAACAATATAAAAGTTGGCTGGTCCAGCTGTCAATCCTCAACATCCTTCTCCGTAACCAGATGAACCAATGAGGTGATTGAGAGGAACAAATAAGTTTTGCTCGGTCGTCAGTGATGCTATAAATATGCGCCAATGGAGGCACATAACGTATTGCGACAAGATGGGATGATGATATTCGAAGGCTGGCTGGTGTGGGCTGGATGGGAGTGGCCGAAAATCGGGAGCGGTGGCGTGCATTAGGTGAGACCTATTTCCAGCAGTAGCCGAGTATGGCTTGCTGATGGAGGCACGTAACAAAAACGAAAGGGCAACGCATCTCATTTCCGATGATGACCACGATCCTCATGAGAGAGTGAGAGAGTTCTTCAAAAAGTCAATAAAAGTACTTACTAAAATGCTTACCAACCCTACACAAGTTAACCCTTTCCAGCTAACGCGCTCAAAAAGCGATCCTAAAAGCTAGCTCCGCTCACCGCAGTTCTGTTCTCTATTCATACACAATGTCAGGTAAAAAAAATAAGGTCAGTGGAATGAAATCGTTGCGTCGCGTCGGGTGAACGATGAAAATGTCAGGAGACAAATGAATTATTGCCGCTCGGTGCAACCTTTCGGGGTCGGGCGGGTTAATGGTACCCCGTACGTTAGAACGCGCATAGACGGTTGAATGGCAGTAGGGACTTTTTAAAATTGGAAAATTAAAAAAGTTTTTCAACATTCTGAATGGAAAGTACCTATGTTCATTCATTCCTCATCATATTGATAGTTGGCTATCTGACACTGTGCGTTTCTCGAGGTATTTTCATCTGCAAACCTCAGTTTTGTGGAATAGTTTAGCTGCGGCAGTATTTCCTGACGGCTATGACTTAAGGACCTTCAAGAGAAGAGCGTACTCCTTCTTAAAAGGCCGGCAACCCATCAGTGACCTCTCTGATCTTGCAGATATTTATAGGCAGCGGTGATTACTTATCAGCAGGTGACCCACTTGCTCGTTTGCTGCCTCTAGTACAAAAAAAATAAATGTTATCTATTGTTACGGCCTTACGAAAGACGGGCGTGTAGCGGCGCATTCATAAGTATCAAATGAATAACACCCTCTTAAAAGGCCGGCAACGCATCAGCGACCTCTCTGATCTCTCAGATGTTCATGGGCGGCGGTGATCAGCAGGTGAAGCGGGTCACCTGACCGTTTACCGCCTCTAGTATAAAAAAATAATAGCCCTTGAAAAAAGAAATAAGCTCCTACTGTATTTTTTATACTATGGTTGTAACTTCTAACAGTCAATGAACGTGAATATTTTAAAACATTTAATGTTATTCGCAGCTAAATAGGACGCCAAATCCTATTATTGTAGATTCTTCAATTATGTATTCGACATTATTGAATTTGTAGTTTTTTTAAACAGATCGATTCTAAGCTTACCTTGTTATATTCACAACAACTTTCCAATCTTGAGAAAGATGGAGAGCAGTTCAAAAATTGGCGACTGTCCTTCAAGATGGAAGAGCCACGCAAAGAAGAACATGCTCATTTTACGCTTTTTAATGTCATGTACAGGCTTTATCTGTGCACATATAGGGTAAAAGTGGGATAGATGCTGTAGTAGGGTAGATGCTGCAGACAACATGTAGCGACCTGTGCGAATATTACACTCAGCCCTTAGTGTAACCCTTAGCGTCGACTGGCGGGAGGGAGGGGATACGCTTGTATTTAAACAAAAGACTATGACTATGTTCGCAAAGGTCTCTACATGTCTGAACTGTGGGAGAGCCACGCTTCGGCATGAATGGGCCGGCTCGACCGGAGTGATACCACTGCCTCACAGAAAACCGGCGTGAAGCAGCCCCTGTGCTGTGTTTCGCCGAGTGAGTGAGGGTACCGGAGGCCCACCTGGGGGGAAGGGGATAAAAGGTTGGCAGCGCACTTGTAACTCCACTGGTGTTGCAAGTGTCCATGAGCGGCGGCAATTGCTTACCATCAGGTGATCCGCCTGCTCGTCTGCTACCTATCACATAAAAAAAAACATGTTGACTGAGGCATTTATCCTACTACGGCATCTATCCCACCTTTACCCTACTCCTCCTTGTGAGGCGCGTCGGCGGAAGGATCTTCTTCCTGCGCGTGATCCGCTAGGTACCTACCTGTTTCCTGCCACTACCTTCTCACAGGACATGGCAAAAGCCCTCCTATCTTCCTTCCCTGTCAGTCACAAATTACTAACCTATCAGAACTGTTAAAGTTTACAACAAACTTGCTAGATCAGTTTAGTATTACCCAAAGTATGTTTGTAGGTTTGATATCCTACAGACTACTCAGTTTCATAGTTCCTAATTTGCTTAGGTGCGAACTGCGAAGCTTGCAGCTTGAGTTGAGCATTTCTGACTGCTGACTTTACTTGGTTATTCCGTAATGTTACTGACCATGGGAGAGCCACACTTTGGTATGAATAGGCCGGTGTGACCAGATTAATGCCACGATTTTATAGAAGACCTTCGCTGGGTTTCACTAAGAGATTGAAGGATACCAGAGGCCTAATCGGGGAAAAGGAGCTGCCCAGGAAGCTTTCAAAATATCACAAATTAAAAATTGGAAAAACATGTGATCTATATATTTTTTTCACGTAACAAAGTACGTACTTTACATTCATGCAAAAAGTTATTGAAGTCTTGATTGCTTGAAACTCTTGTTTAGAATAAGCAAAAAATGGGTCATAATATTATCCCTAAAAATTTTAGAGCAATTTGCCTAAAATATATCACTGAAATATTTGACTACATTACCTCCTAAATACACACATATACCACTAATTTCATTACCTTTATGGGCTTATTTGTGAACCGACCCAATTGAAACCGCTTTCCCGTTTATTTCATAATCAACCTGAATTATAATGGGACTTAAAAATGAACCCGCCTGACTCAGAACAATCCCATGCAGAGAACAGTCTTCCGAATACTAGGTATATCAACCTTCGCCTCAATTTCTGGAAGAATAGAGTCTACAATCGTGCAAGTCGTTAAAGAGGGATTCATGTTTATTGTATTACGTACATTTAGCTCACTGACCCTCTAGTCGGTAATTTAATTCGTTACGAAATTAATGAGATTCCACCCACGACGCACTCGCGGTCGGAATCCCTGACACAATTAAATTAGACGCCTAATGATCTAAGAAAGGTTATGCAGACATGAGCATAAAATATCTACTCGGTTATGAACCTTTGTGCAATGGCGTAAAAGCGATATTCTGATAACGATTTGGGGCCCGGCAAAAAACACGGTTTGGGCGAATATGGTGTTATTTGAAGCAAGAAAAACTAGACTTTGCTAAGTATGGTTGGGTGTAAAACGTTTTCACTTTTGCTTCTCATGTTTCGCAAAAGAACTTTTTTTTTTCACAAAATTTGGCGTGTCTCCTTCCTAAATTACAAATTAGTTTTTAGTCTATTTAGTTACATTGATTAAAAAAGGGCTGGTTCATAATATATACTTTATTCACATCATCTTTATTAGGTGGTTCGTTTTGATGTCCAAGGTATAATTTCCTTAAAACTCCATGCTCTCATTACCTCTTTGGTCGTCGGCAATGAGGTGAGCAAACTAGTGTCCTAGTTTGCTTTCTTTATTTTATTTTTGATATAGGTAGTAAATCTTTGCAATTTGTTCTGAAGTAAGATCAAAATATTGCATGTTCGTTTTGTCTCAATTTGAGGTATTCCTCGAAGCGCCCAAATTTGAAACGCTCAAAACGAAACGCCTATAAATCGTTCCGCGAAGCGCCCACTTTTTGACCGTTTGAAAAACAATAAAAATAAATTAAAATTTGGTTCCTCCAAACGCACTAACGGTGTACAGTAGGGAGGAGCATGAAGGGATTCATAGTTTAATATATCGATAGTAAATGAAAAACTACGCTTAAGCGCCACGATATTGTTTACTAGGCTTTAAAATTCAACTATTTGTTTGAACTCTTAGTTAAAGTAAGTGGTGGGGGAAATAAACAATAAACATGTTTGCATTAATAATACTAATAACTGCATGGCAAGTCCACCCCATTACTAAAAAGCAACCACTTGGTATTTCATGTCCGCCTGGTACTTTTGAATACATGTACAGGGTAAGAAAAATCCAGAAATAAAAATTACCTCTTAGTACTTTTTGGTAGCCTGGTACTATGAATATGTATATTTTTCCAGAGAAAGAAAATAAGCAGAAAATAAAAAATTACCTCTTAGTACTTCATAGTGCCCTGGTACTTTTGAATAAAACAATGAAGTAAACTTAGTTTTAAAAATAAATTAATACTGTAAACAATACCGTTTCCTCTAGAAAGTTGATATAAACAAACATATCTATTTACATCAGCGTAGAGTTCATTTTAGTATAACACCGTCTTAACGTGGTCTGTGGCCGAGCGCGTGCATGAGAAAAAGAGATACATACATCAGCAAAACAAGCAAGCGAGGGAAAATCGCGACCGCTTTGTTTAAAAAATCTGTTCTATATACTATCTTATCTTGTCTAAACCAGATCTTGTATCGACTTTTTACTATTTTACCCATCTCTATCTGGACAGGGGCTGGCCCCTAACCAGTTGAGCGTTTGGAGGAACCAAATTTTTATTTATTTTTATTGTTTTCCAAACGCTCAAAAAGTGGGCGCTTCGCAGAACGATTTGTAAGCGTTTCATTTTGAGCGTTTCAAATTTGGGCGCTTCGAGGAATACCTCCTAAATTTGTGTCCTTGTTTGGTTCCGGTACTCATGATTACAAAAAAATGGTATACCCATAACTTTTGTTGAAGCCAAAATCTGTATTCATCTTATAATCCATTTTTACAACACTACGTACACAGGACATTTTGTCTCGTACCTCATTTGCTAAATTATCTGAAAACGTAAACACCAAGACGAAATGATAAAAGGAAGAATGAGAGATTAAGCGATTGTGTGCATTTTTCGGGTCATTTCACAGAGCCCTGGCGTGGGGGAGGGGGGGACTGACAGACAGAAAAAACGAAACGTACAAATGGATAAAATAGAATGATCTAAAATAATATCGTTTTTACCGATATTTTGGCTGTGGCGGCCGAACTCTACGATCAGGAGACCAGTTCTCGTGCACTTGACATTGAAGTCGAATTTAGAGATTTCATACATTCGTCCATATAAAATTCTAATTCGACTTCAAGTACACTCTCTATTCTCTCGTCTTACCTATCATTAGATGGGACAACAGTGTGACACGACCGAAGTGGTATCAGGAGCGTATATCTGGTAGTACCTAGTCTTTTCAGACGATTATAAATTAGAGGCTTTCTAGTGACAACCGCACGTCTTACTTAAACGCTATCAAAGAATTAAGCCTACCACAATACTCTAGACCTAATATAATAACTGTTTTAAGAAAAAAAAATGTGTTAGCCCGGGATTCGAACTAGCCAGACTTCTGTTTCAACCAGCTATCAACGTGTTGCTAAATATGTGAAAATTGTTCTTTCTCTCCTCTGTTAAATATGTATTTTGCCTGAAAATTTTTCATGTAAGTATACAGGTTGTATCTGTGAACAGTTACATCCCTTTAACCACGTCTTCTACCAACTATTCTGAACAACATTTGTTCTTGGAGATGGTACGTTTTTCACCGTAAAACAATATTAATATTAAAAAGAGTTATGACCTTTTCATCGCTTCCTTCACTGCAACCAGTCAAGCCAAATGAATTCATTGAAGTTCACACGTAAAAGGTCGGAGCACACTATCGAATATATCAGACAAAATACCGAGGAGGGGATATTTATAACATCGTAAGAGCTATTGTGGAAGCACTAACAATGGGATGAAATGTTTCTTATATTTTTTACAAAGGGAAAAGAGGCATTGTGTTATTTGAGTTACTTGGCTTACTGAAGACCAGTCGACAGGTAGCAGGCTGGGGTGTTGAAGTAGCGGAGATTCTAAGATACTATGACTAGTTACAAATTTAAATACAGTAAGTATTTTTGAACATTTAAGCTGCGTTTCCTCTAGAGATAATATGCTAAGATGAGTTGCTAGAGATGGGTTTATTAAGAGTTAATAGTGACACTTGACAGAACTGATGGAGCATTCCATAGTGGCATTGCCTAATACGCCAAAGGTCAAATCAATTCAATTTAATTCACTTTATTTGCATGAAACACAGTATACGTTTCTTTCCTTTTAGCTACGCCCGTGATTGTGGGCATCTAAGGATTTCCCGACTAGAGGCATCGTCGAAGGGCGGTCATAGCGGCTCCGTCGTGCCCACCAGCTACGCCCATAGTTTTTGGGTACACCCTCCCCCGCCAATCCCCCTCTTCCTCTCTTAGACTGGAAACTGCTGATCCTAAGTGGATAGAAGAAAGTATGACGTCTCATGTAAATTTAAGGTTGTGGGCATGCCCACAGTGCCCACAACGGTGGATCCGCCCTTGGAATTATTTGAATCTACAACCTCCTGAATAACCGAATACAAAGGCGTCCTCTCCATTGAGCTAAAATCGCTTATATTTAAAACACTTTCATTCATAATTGTACCGCCAAACGCTTATTACAAACCCCAGTCTATATCTTTTTATGAATGTTCAATTTTTAGTTTCTTTTATAGGTCCTCTTTGCGATGAGAAATATTGTGAAGAAGTTGTAAGCCTGTCTTAAACATTTTCTTGGAGATACTTACCTAATGGATCCTGATAAAAAGACGACAAAAGCATAAGGCTAAAACACACGGTATTATTGTAGTATTACTACAATAATACCGTGTACCGTGTGTGTTATGTTTAAGCCGTCTTACAAATTCAACAGGTACATCTGCACTCGTGTGTGGAAACTTTGGGGAGGAGCCTATGTCCAGCAGTGGACGTCTATTGACTGAAATGATGATGATGATCTGCACTCGGTCACTATAACATGCATTTATCCTCAATCTTTGATCATAAAATCTCTAAATATTGTACACTTCCATATCAAAAGCGTGATCCCAAGAGCGCTGTAAAATGATGTTTAGCATTTTTGTGATTCCAATAAAACATCTGATTTTTTCTTAAATGTTCCAATTTATTTCCTTACATTGACTTTCAGTTCGCTTATTTCTATATACAAAATTTTAGTTATATCACAATCAAATAGCGACGAAAATCACTTAAATAAACTCTAATTACATCGAAGAGTATAGTTCTATATAATAATCTCTTACATTTAATACTAAATTGTTCAACTGTTATTTTACATAGGTCACCTATAATCTACAACAATCCAAAGGCGTTTACAAAAATACTATAAAACGTGAAAATACCGGATTGTTTGTAACTTTCATTTGAAGCACATCGAAGAAATTAAAGTTTTGACGACAGTAAGCACGATATCTTTAGTTTCCTTATACCATATTGAAATCAAAACATATCTACATCTATTAGGTAAAGACAACTGACTGGTGATTCAAATCCGTCAAATTGATTGATTCAATCTTTAATCTTGATAATCGAAAATGGCCAATATCAGCTATCTAACAAATATAAATATTCTTTATTCGGTTTAAGTCCATACTACATACATACATAATATTTAAGCTACCGTTCATTCGGAAAGTAAACTAATTAACTAAAGAAATAATTTACTTGAAAAACCTATGTTAGATAGCTGGTATTGCCAACCGTCGAAATATTGGTCGGTTTATTTCTGATATTATACGTACAGTCGCCGGCATCAAAATTGATTAATGACCTTTGTATTAAGGTTTACATTTTAATTTATTAGTATACGTAGGTCGTGAATGACTGTATTCTTAAAATGCTCAAATCAAATCAAATCAAAATGTCTTTATTCAATTTAAGTCCTTTACAGAACATTTATGAATGTCAAATTTTATAATCTACTGCTGATTCGGAAGGTCAATTTCTAAACCATGATCCAGACTTTGGACTTTGGTGAGTCTGGTAATCACAATAAAATGTCTGCTATCTGACCTTTACAATTCTTAGACAGGGGAACCAGAATAATTGGACCATTATAATTAGAAAAATAAATGCAGTTCACATTCACAGTTCAATTACGAGTACTGTCTGAAAAACGGTCCGAAAGTGTACAAAATCTTTTGCTCTTAATGCCAAATAAGTAAGTGGTAAAATACGCACATACGTTTGAAAAATCTAAAGGTACGCGCCCGCATTTGAACATAATACCACAAAATACATATTGACACAGAAGGCTGACTGCCCACTAAGAGCTAAAAATATGTCATGTACTCACGCATGCGCACTAACGGGCAAAGACGCCTTTTCGACCACATTAATCCTAACTTATGACATAAGATTGACAAACTGTCGAGGTCTATGGTAGAGGCCGCGCGCTTATGTACTCATGCCGGGCAACAACCCTAGCATATGTCAACGAACTCTTCTAAATTCAAAATCAGGTCAAAGTCTAACTGCTGTGTGTAATTATTTTGTGATAATACTTTCTTATTATATCCACTGAGGTACAGGCAGCCACACTCATTCTGCAAGATAGTTACTACAATCTGTAAAGCTTGATACGAAATGTGTCCGACATTAAGATGAGAGTTGATAAAATATTATTTTATATTTTAATGTGCCTGACCGTACCAATGTTATTTTATAGGTCATTAATAAAATAAAACATGCCTTTTTTAGGCTAACCTAAGCACTAATATTCTCTGAAGCTATAGATAATTAATATTTGGAGATATAAAAGCAAATTTTTTATTGAAATTTATAAACATGTTGATTCAGCCGTTTCATAACAATCTATTAAAAAAATCAACGCAATTCTAAAACGTATCTAACAATGTTCAAATTAAATATTTCACAACAGGGGCAACAGGATATTTTTGAATGATACCGCAACTATTCAAATGGTTCCACTCGTATACAGTATAACGAGTTGGCAGAGCAAAAACACAATACAATTCAGTTTTTATTATTATTTTGAAACTGTACAATGCCATTCGAAATGTTCGTCGAAGATATTTTAATAACTACCGCTTGAAGGCTCATAGAAAATGTACAGTGTTTTCTAACCGGGCGAAACATTCCCAAAAAAGCTAAACTGAAACACTTTCTGAATGTTGGCCTTTTTAATATGGTCTCTGTATATTATTGACATGGTAGAGACAATTTTTCTTAACTCCCTTAGCTAATCAGCGTAAGGAACTAAGGATTCCGTTGGTGACAAATCAATTTTGATACCTTTGCCAATTAAGTATAGGACAGCCACAAAAGTTAGATCTCAAAACTTATTCATTATTAGGCTCGCCTTCATGTTTTTGGTATACGTGACGCAAATTGTGATTTGCCAAGGCCAATCATTTCTTATGAGAAACTAGTGGCTCGCCCTCACATCGTTTCGGGACTTAATTTACATCAGTACCAATAGATGGCGCTGGGAGTAGATTACATCTTGCAAGTATTCCGTCTTTTCTGCTTCCCTTTATGCCTTGACATTGACTGTGCTATTAACCTCTTTATTAATAGTATAGAAGGTAGATGCTCTATTATTATTTTGTATAAATCTGAACAGATTCCAGGCAAATCCAAGAAAATGAAACGCATACCTTTACCTACTCTTGCAACATAATTTTTGACACACACTGCTCATTAAACTTATCTTAATGGTGTCATTGATATGCACTTCACTTATTTTACCATACCTTCATAAAAGTCACTTTACACTTTCTCATTACGACGTCAGTAAAATCAAGATGGCGTAAAGTAAGATGGCGGATGAGGTGTGCGGCGCGCGCGACGCCAGCGCCGAAGCAGGGTTGCGGACGCACGAACGAAACTCGTGGTATTCGGGCCGGGTGATCGCACAGTAGTGGACGTGTACGCATGCGGAGTCGCAGTCTGATACGTCTGTTGAATGTCTTGCTCGTAATGCTAGTAAATACCTGGAACAAAAAGTTTCAATTGATGTCTTCCAGTATAGTATAATCGGCGGCACATCAAATTAACCATTTTGGATATTTCACCGTTCGATTTGGATATTTTTGAATTGCAAAGGTAGCGTTATAATACGAGTGCGTCGCTTGCTAAACAATAGTAAAGGTTTAAAAAGCTAAAACAATAGAGCTTACAATACAAAATTCTGTTTCATAAATCAAACGGTATCGTTTGGTTTTATAACAATGCAATAATATTATCCAGGCAAAATATTTTTGCTGTCATTGAAAAAATCCTAACGATTATGTCACTAAAATGTTGTTAATATATGTGAACATAATAATATGATTATGATGGTGGATTTCAATCATTTTTCGTAAAATTGAGACATACCTACTCGAAAGAAAATATCTCTTCAATATGTAGAGTAAAACGAGTAGTAGAGTATAAGAAGAAAATAAATATTTTGTGTCACCAAATCATGTCACAACGTAGGTAGGTACTCTATTGTTAAAAGTGACCAAAGGCTTACACAGATTTCCTAGACATTCTTTAGCCCTTATTTTGGATACACTTAAAAAAAGTCAATTTATTAAAAAAAATAAATGTTGTTTTAATCATTTCGAATTTAAATTCCTATCTATATTAAGTCAGTCTGTTAGGACTACTTACTTAGAAAACACCCCTCGATCATGGTGGTTCCTTATTCTATCAGCTAAAGCGTCCAAGGAGGCGGCAGTCACTTCCCTCAGCCCGTAATACTGCGTCAGGTTATATTCTACAGCCCAGTGGGCTTCTCCTCTTGAGTTAGTTACGTCTAAGTAATACTGCGTGTAGTCTAGTACCTGGGAACAAAGTATAAAGTTAAAGACTGGATACTCACAGTGAAACACTCCCTTAGATACGCAAACGTAGCATATCTATGCTTGTCCCCCAATCCTCGTGACTTACGATTTGAAAAAAACATGGTGGATATCTCATATAAACTATATTTTTCGATTTATATCTATTTTCGATAAATATCCAAAGCACGAGAATTGGGGGGCCCGTAAAAGCACATACTATGCTCTAAAAAACTACGGATCTCAGTTCCAAACAATAAATACTTTTTGTGAAAAGTGTAGGATCTGGTGATGGGCTCATCATTTCAGAGTGTAATTCCTGATAACGTCCAAAGCATTTCAGTTTGGTATTAGTCATTTTGGAGCCCGAGGTACGCTTTAGTTAGAAAGTCTGATGATAACATTGAAGCTATTACCGTGGGACCTTCAAAACCTTAGACAGACCAACTGAATCATGGTTACACGTTTGAGCAACAATCTGAAACATCTTATGATGCAGTCAGCCATATAAAAAGGTTCTGAGATGCGCGTAAACTATGGTACGGCACATTTCTGAAAATTAAGTAGAAACCTTCTTGGGACAGGGAAGTCAAATGGTTGGCAACGCAGTTGGAGTTGCATATGCAGATCCATGGACGGCAGCAATCGCTTATCAGGTGGATCGTCTGTATGTTTATTATGTATACCTAAAAAAAAATAACTCACTTTTCCAGTATTTGATTCGAACTTATAAAGTCTTAATCCTGGATTTGATGTGCTCCCAGCTCCTCTTGGCGTGACTGATGGCGCCAGAAGTGCCCAAGATACTGGCCGACCTGAAACGATTATTATTATTAAAAAAAATGCCATGAAAATCCATAATTTCTATAATGGCCTAGTCATTAAATCCTGTTTTGCTTAATATTTGAAACTCACCTTCTCTATACATAAGCCTAAATGTGTCAGTGTGGCGATGTCCATAAAACTGTCCTGCTATGATGTCACTAAACGCCTTGATGACGTGCAGGAGCCTGCCATTGGCTGAGGGGGTAAGCTCCCCTCCACCAGACGCTGATGAACTTCCAGCGTTATGCCGTTCTTCTACTCCGGGACCGGCATGTGCCACTAAGTATACCTAAAGACAAAAAAGTGGCGTTAAAAGGCTTGTTACGAAATACATGAAGTTGTGTTTCGCCGAGCAGATGAGGGTACCTGAGGCCCAATGCCAAGAGAAGTGAAGATCAAAGGTTGACTACACAGTAGTTGTGTGCACTGATGGTCTTTTCTGGGGGAAGAGAAAAGGTTTGCAGATTTTGTGACTCCACTGGTGCTCCATGGACACCCGTACCTGTCTAAGGGCAGCGACAATCACTTTCGATCAGGTGATCCGTCTACCTCCATCCAAGACCTCCAGCCACTATCACTACGCTCTCCCTCGGAGAGAGGCCTGTCTATTCTGACGTCGCTTTCATACCAGAAGACGCTGTTTTGTACCATTATCTGCTTCAGGTATTGTGACTGCTCAATGGTGGAAGTGTATCAGACACAAAATACTTACCATCTCATTCTTCCTTCTAGCTTTGAGCAAGACTTTCTCCAGCCACTCCCACTGCGCCCTGCCCCTGTGAGAGTGGGGCCCGTCCGTCCTGGCCGCGCCTCCAGCCCAGAGGACACTGTTCAGCACTACTATCTGCAGCTTGCTTTGAGACTGCTCGATAGTGTAGTACCCACCTGGCAAATCAAATTATCGTCTCAAATCAAATCAACATTTTGCAAATTTTCACCTCTCTGATCTCGCAGTTGTTCATCGGCAGCGGTGATTACTTACCAGCAGGTGACCCACTTGCTCATTTGCCGCCTCTAATTGCTCATAACATTGGATAGTACAATATTTATAGTGTCATAATGTAAAATTCTTTTTTAGATTTTTACGCAGGTGAACGTATTTTTACTTACGAGCAGCAGTATAAAAGAGTTCCGGTATGTATCGACAGGTAAGGAATTATCGATAATGAGACCCTTCGTTAAGATAATGAGGTAAAGCAACGTATTGCTGGTTCGTTTATTGGTTACCTTGAATTACTATACGACTGTATCTGTAGAAATTATCGAGAAAAGGTAGTCTATCTTTTACAGCACCCGTGACGCTTTCGACTTTACTTGATTTGACTACTTGTGCTGTCACTTAACTTAAACCAAGCAAAATACTTTCAAATCACTGAGCTACCGAGAACACCAATTACCTAGTCGACGAATTTTCAAATGCTTTATTTATCGAGCCAGTGCATTACGCACATGAATTACAAAAACATATCGGATCCTAACCTACAACACAAAGGACTGATTTCATTACTGAGCAACATTACTAGCTAGCTACTCCTTCTTTTTGCTATGTTGGGAGTTAAAAAAGCAGCTAAACTCTTTTACTACTAAGGAAAGGTAAATCCTAAAGCGCTTTTAAATCAATCGGGAAAAGGTTTGAAAAGGACTTGTGGAAAGTTAAAATTCCTTAGGATTGCACATCGCGCCTCGCTAACTTTACGGACTCAAACTTGAGCAATGGCCAACTTCGAATAGAACTGCGAATTTAGACTTTAACATGTTGTCCTAAAAAACAAAATAGTATGGCACAGGAGACTTGAATTGTCAGGGTTTTAAATCAATTGTCTACTTAGTTGACAATTATACAGAGTGTATCAGTAAATACGTTACATCTGTCTTAACTCTTATTCTACGATTAGTAATTAATCAATCAAATTTCTGTTTGTAAAAAAAATCTGAAAGCGTATGCTGCCCGATTGTCTTATGCTGGCTGGTTTGATTGGCTTTTATGCTCGCCGATTATTGACAAGATTTAAAAAAATATTGGACAATAATTATTCTAAATACTGTTCAGAAAGATGCGGTTATACGATGTAGTCAGATAGTTAAGTAATAAGTAAAGTCCGTCACTTATAGGCCAGTGAAATGCCACAAATTGCAGTCCCGTTACTTAGCTCGCCTTTGAGGTTCAAACGACAATGAAGACTTACTTAACTCGAAAATTCGTTTTGTCTACTTTTAGTAGATAATCTGCAGGATATCTGACGCATTGTGTCTCCTCTTAATAAAAGATATGTACTACCTATTTCTGTCAAAAGATACATTTATCCTCATCACTTTGACGTCACAGTTCTATGAAAAATACTGACCAGACTTAACAACAGACAATTAGCTGTCTTAAACCATCATTTCATCATAAAAAAGGCCTCGGAGCAATACAACTATTTTAAGAACAAAGCCAAAGAGAAAGGACAGACAAAAAATAAATATTGCGAAGAGTATTTCAGTAAATTAAGTGAGCAAGAAATTGCAAATAAAGCTGTCTTACTTATCACAGAGGATTGAGTAAATTGCTTTGTTATTTTTAATAAGCATCTGTCTACTTTACAATAATCTTAAAGAAGACAAATTTTAATACATAAGTCGATGACTGATAGAATTAGGCAGTTTTATATCTCTGTGCTTCAAAAAGTAGGTACGTATTGCCATGATCTTAAGATTGAAAATAGGTTAGGTTAGGATAGAACGTGACCCTCTAGAGCGCCAGCTAATGTCAGGTCACCAATTCCATCTTCGAAAGATAAACCTAACATCGTTTAAATAATTAATTGTAAATGCAGTTTGTTATTGTCAACTTCCTAGAAAATTTATCAACTACAATACAAAAAGAAGAAAATTTATTAAATACAACTAGGGACATCGGACTTAAAAGCAAACCAAACCATGGTTCCGGAGCCAATATACCACCCGGCTCGGTGGAAAATTTTCTCTTTCCGTAGGTAACATTCCATCCCACATATGAGTGTCTAAAAAACTCCCAATCATAGATTGTAAACCTTTCACATATCAAACCAATACTTGCACGGAGCGTTTACTTGACTCCACACAAAAATCTTTTCCATCCCACGTCTTTCTATCTAAGGCGTAAACTAATACAGCACATGACTGTGCGCTCGGGCAGTACATCCCCCTTAGTCTAGGTCTTACTAAGAACCCCGCGCAAGTACCGACGCGATGGCGTCTCCCACAATTCCGTCCGTATGCTAAGAAGGCGGAAAAGACCATGGGAAGGTGGTGGGTCATATCATACCAGTTTCAAATGTGGTCAAAGCATCCGAGGGCAGCCACTGCATCCACATGTCCACCAGCTTCCTGGAGGGTGGGGGGTCGTTGTGCCCCAGCGCCGGGAACACGAACTGGCTGCTGAACGTCCGACTCAGGATGTCTGTTACGTTGCGCACTGCCTCCAGCTTGTACTCTTCGGGCATGTGCTCCATTGATGAGGAGAGGATGTCACTGCGGACAAATGGGTAGGTGAGTAATAGTATAGGTTAAAGAACTTTAGATTGTTATTTTTTTTATTTCAATATCACTTTTGCATACGTGCGGCTCGCCCGTTAGTAATTACCACAGAATATGAACGTTTACAACTCAGGGGAACCTGCACAAGCATTGCTGACTAAAAAACCTAGCACTTCTTTTTAAAAACTTAATGTTGTAGTTAGTTAGTAGTTAATGTTGTAGGAAAACCTTCTAGCGGAAGCTATTTGGTCTTTTAAGTATTCTAAAGATGTGATCATTGTTGGATTTTTGGCACATACCAAAAAATTTCGAGAAATTGGTGACACATTTGCATAGCTCATGGTAACTCCTCTGCTGCAGCAAAGTGTAAAAATATGAAGATGTGTCTGTCAACGTGTAGAAGGGATTTAAGTTAATAAAAATGTTAACGTTAAAATTTTAGACGTAAATATCTTGAAAATGAATAAAGGAAAATATATTTTCATCCTTGAAAAATACTGTTACCGTTAGTTTGCGATAACGACTTATCTTGACAGCGGTACGTTTACACAGACAAAGATGCGGGCAGGCTCAAGCAGCCGTGAATGGTGCTTTCTCTCATTAAATATCTAGTGCTTATAAATACGGGTAAGACGGTGTAGCTAAGAGAAAATATATTTTTTAAAATGACATCATCAAAATATACAAATTATTGAGATTATCTTGATAGATCCAGTAATATGCATTTCTTTTGGAACTTTCTACCCGTTATCTCAGTTTTGTATAACTATTTAACTGCAGCTATTTATCTGACTATATAGTCAACTACTAAAACTATAAAGATTCGACCTCAACAAAAAAAAAACTTTTATAAGTGGTCGGAACAACGGTCGGAATCCTAAGAGACATAAAATGTAAACTTTTCAGGTAGTTTTCCTTATGGACATAAGAATAAGAAGATACCTACCTATCTAAAATTACTGCGAATCCCTTTTTGTCCCATTACTCATCGTACTGTGTTAAGATTAAATCACCACTTTAACTATTCTTTGGTACTTATGAATGATTTGATAAAGGTCTGACGGACAAAAAAAAATTATAAGAATTTCTTAATTTTTTTGCTTTTTTTTCAGAACATCGCTTTGTGGTTCCAGTATTCAGATGTTGCACAACTTTTACAATTTCAACCCTATGACGCAGGTTCAGGTTTTCAGCTTAATATTTTTCAGTCCTGTGGTAGTGATGTGCCTTGAGTATTTTATTTCCAATTGTGTCTGGTAATCGAGTGACTTCAGAGATTATCACCGGAATCTCGAGTCATTCGTACTCTATCAGAAAACGTTCGATCAATTCTTTGTTTAACTCATAATATAATTTCTATCTCTCTACAGGATAAACTGTATTGGTACACTCTACAGGATAGAGTGCCACTTTGTACGAAATTTAAACTGCCACTTTGCACGAACTTTGACATCCGAGATTAGTGGTGAGGTACGCATTTTATCTCTTAGGACGTCAAACTAAACCTTTTAACCAATGACCGCATAAAGGAACCCTCCTTTCTGCGGCCATTGGTTAAAAGGTTTAGTTTACCCTATCTTTACCCCTTTCCCCTATAACCCTATCTTTTTCGAGCGTTTACACAGACAAAGATGCGGGCAGGCTCAAGCAGCCGTGAATGGTGCTTTCTCTCATTAAATATCTAGTGCTTATAAATACGGGTAAGACGGTGTAGCTAAGAGAAAATATATTTTCATCCTTGAAAAATACTGTTACCGTTAGTTTGCGATAACGACTTATCTTGACAGCGGTACATTTACACAGACAAAGATGCGGCAGGCTCAAGCAGCCGTGAATGGTGCTTTCTCTCATTAAATATCTAGTGCTTATAAATACGGGTAAGACGGTGTAGCTAAGAGAAAATATATTTTCATCCTTGAAAAATACTGTTACCGTTAGTTTGCGATAACGACTTATCTTGACAGCGGTACATTTACACAGACAAAGATGCGGCAGGCTCAAGCAGCCGTGAATGGTGCTTTCTCTCATTAAATATCTAGTGCTTATAAATACGGGTAAGACGGTGTAGCTAAGAGAAAATATATTTTCATCCTTGAAAAATACAGTTACCGTTAGTTTGCGATAACGACTTATCTTGACAGCGGTACATTTACACAGACAAAGATGCGGCAGGCTCAAGCAGCCGTGAATGGTGCTTTCTCTCATTAAATATCTAGTGCTTATAAATACGGGTAAGACGGTGTAGCTAAGAGAAAATATATTTTCATCCTTGAAAAATACTGTTACCGTTAGTTTGCGATAACGACTTATCTTGACAGCGGTACATTTACACAGACAAAGATGCGGCAGGCTCAAGCAGCCGTGAATGGTGCTTTCTCTCATTAAATATCTAGTGCTTATAAATACGGGTAAGACGGTGTAGCTAAGAGAAAATATATTTTCATCCTTGAAAAATACTGTTACCGTTAGTTTGCGATAACGACTTATCTTGACAGCGGTACATTTACACAGACAAAGATGCGGCAGGCTCAAGCAGCCGTGAATGGTGCTTTCTCTCATTAAATATCTAGTGCTTATAAATACGGGTAAGACGGTGTAGCTAAGAGAAAATATATTTTCATCCTTGAAAAATACTGTTACCGTTAGTTTGCGATAACGACTTATCTTGACAGCGGTACATTTACACAGACAAAGATGCGGGCAGGCTCAAGCAGCCGTGAATGGTGCTTTCTCTCATTAAATATCTAGTGCTTATAAATACGGGTAAGACGGTGTAGCTAAGAGAAAATATATTTTTTGAAATGACATCATCAAAATATACAAATTATTGAGATTATCTTGATGGATCCAGTAATATGCATTTCTTTTGGAACTTTCTACCAGTTATGTAAAACGATTTAACTGCAGCTATTTATCTGACTATATAGTCAACTACTAAAACTATAAAGATTCGACCTCAACAAAAAAAAACTTTATAAGTGGTCGGAACAACGGTCGGAATCCTAAGAGACATAAAAATGTAAACTTTCAGGTAGTTTCCTTATGGACATAAGACATAAGAAGATACCTACCTATCTAAAATTACTGCGAATCCCCTTTTTGTCCCATTACTCATCGTACTGTGTTAAATTAAATCACACTTTAACTATTCTTTGGTACTTATGAATGATTTGATAAATGTCTGACGGACAAAAAAAATTATAAGAATTTCTTATTTTTTTGCTTTTTTTTCGGAACATCGCTCTGTGGTTCCAGTATTCAGATGTTGCACAACTTTTACAATTTCAACCCTATGACGCAGGTTCAGGTTTTCAGCTTAATATTTTTCAGTCCTGTGGTAGTGATGTGCCTTCGAGTATTTTTATTTCCAATTGTGTCTGGTAATCGAGTGACTTCAGAGATTACTCACCGGAATCTCGAGTCATTCGTACTCTATCAGAAAACGTTCGATCAATTCTTTGTTTACTCATAATATAATTTCTATCTCTCTACAGGATAAGCTGTATTGTTACACTCTACAGGATAGAGTGCCACTGCCACTTTGCACGAAACTTAACTGACACTTTGCACGGACCTTGACATTCGAGAATAGTGGTGAGGTACGCTAATTTTATCTCTTAGGACGTCAAACTAAACCTTTTAACCAATGACCGCAGAAAGGAACCCTCCTTTCTGCGGCCATTGGTCAAAAGGTTTAGTTTACCCTATCTTTACCCCTTTCCCCTATAACCCTATCTTTTTCGAGCGTATAGATATACTCAAAATTGGGAATGGGCTTTTTTATTTGTAAATTAGGTACCGTTTCTTTTGTTTATACCTTCTACATGGACCTGTGGTAGCACATCAAATAAATTATTAGGTACTAAGACATGGTTGGTATTGCCAATAATAGAATTAGGGGCTAAACGTGTTGTTGATTAAAATAAATAAATGCTCCAGACAATTACACCAATCAACCTGGTCTCAAACTAGGGCAACCCCTGTACTATGAGAATCAGATGACGATAATTGGAGGCTGGGGGCGTCAACCCAAAATACCCAAACCTAAGAAAACTTAGAAAATGTACTTTCCTAAAGTGACTTAACTGGATTGAGTGCATACTCCTAAAATTCGTCTCTAGTCGCATCTCTATCCCAACGCGTGGCGTGATTTTCGTTCTGTCGCGCGTCGTCTGGTTCCATAAATCCTTTCTGGCGGCCACATCGATGTTTGCGCTTTTGTCGGAAACGGGCCACTGGTGCAGGAATTGACTTTGGAATCGAACTTTTGCATGCAAGTTTTGGAATTTTGTTGGAGAAATTTGATTGAAGGCGTTATGTTAAGCTTTTGCTCAGTGGAACCAAATTTAAATTAGTTGCTAGCCCTACAGTTTCTTCAAAAGCCTTTTGAATAAAACATGTAAATAAATCAACGTGAATAATTCATAACGGGTGGTAAGACATGTACAATTGTGCATGTGACAATAACCATAGCATTCAGACTGCAAAAACCATTTGCCAATTCTATTCAAATCCAACTTTGTAAAATATATATCTTTAAGGCAAGAGTGAACAGGCATCTTCTAGGCAAACGCGTGTCATCCTAGACCTCATCGTCACTTTCCATCAGGTGCGATTGTGGTCAAGCGTTGGCCTATAGTCAAATAAAAAAAAAAAGTATTCTCCCGGTCTGCAGAAACATACCCGAGGCTATCCGGATACCGATGCAAGCTTCGATGCTCTGTATCAGGGGCCAGGAGCAATCGCAGTAATGGTCCCGGTGTCTGCACACCCACAGATTGGTAACCGTCCTTTGCCTTCAAATCTAAACTACTTACCCAGTCCAAAGAACAAACTTGAGGGTATTTGGATGCCATTCAGCTTTGAAGGCTGTGGCAGTCTGTATCAGGGACCAGGAGTGGTCGTAAGTGTGGTCCCAGTGTCTCCAGATCTACTAGCTAAAGTTCTTTGCCTTTAACTTTGTCCTACTCACCCGGCCCAAAGAACAAACTCGAGGGTATTTAGATGCCATTCAGCTTTGAAGACTGTCTGTATCAGGGACCAGGAGTCGCACGCTTGGTCCCAATGTCTCCAAATTCACTAGCTATCACCTTCAACTCTGTACAACTCACCCGGTCCAAAGAACAAACTCGAGGGTTTGGATGCCGTTCAGGTTTGAAGGCTGTGGCGCTTTGTATCAAGGGCCAGGACTCCTGGTGTAGTCCCAGTGTCTGCACGCCCATAGATTAGTTATTGTCCTTCAGCTCTAAACTACTCACCCGGTCCAAAGAACAAACTCGAGGGTATCCGGATGCCGTTCGGCCATGAAGGCCGCGGCGCTCTGTATCAGGGGCCAGGAGGAGTCGCAGGTGTGGTCCCGGTGTCTGCCGTTCCGATGGCTGTGCTCGTTATTGCCCCGGTTGTGCTTGCACCCTGGAACAATAATGTCGACTCTAGATTTTGTAAGTTAAGAATAGTAGACTTAAATGGCCTTAGCATTGGACTTAAAGGTAAGTCTACTAAAGTCTACTATAATTTCTTACTCGTCAACCCTTTGTAAGGGTGTTCATCTAATAGACAGAAATCGGACAAAACGCATTATTATTAATGTATGTAATATCTGCCTCAGTAGTGCAGTGGGTCGCACAATTAAGCGACGGCTGCGCTTGGGGTCCCAGGTTCGGAGACCGGGATGGGCCAAAAATGTGTAGGTACTTGATTTTTTCTGTTCAGAAATTGTTTCAGCCTGGAGTCAGCAAATTGGTGGTCTTGTACCCCCGTGCCTTGAAAAGCACGTTAACCCGTTAGTCCTGCGCTCGATTCTTCTTATATCTATCTTAGATACTCTCTCTATCTTACCTACCTACCTATTTACTTTTAGTAGAACACTAGTGGATACCCTCACCTCATTTCGGGCTTAGCTATAGGTTCTCATCATTGTAATTCCAGTAGATGGCGTTAGGTGTTCATTACATCGCGCGTGTGTGTGTGTTTCGTCATTTCGGGTTACTTATTTATAAACCTTGTGGATGCCTACAGTATTTAGAGATTTGTTGTAAATGGTTTGTTGGTTTTGTGGGTACCTACCTATTTAAAGTCTTTGTGTTCTTCCAAAAAGGATGAAATGTGAAATGATATCCCCTAATTGTTTCAATTCTTGTTATTACGTTGCCTATTATAAATGGCTATCGTTGCCGAAACACTAGACTTTACAAAGTTGATTTTACGTTTCCAGCTAAATCTCAATTGTTAGCAACTTTGACGGACAGGCAAACTATAATAACATTTTGTGTTGTACTCATGCGGGCAAAGCTATCCATTGTTGTAGAATTAAATAAATAAAGGTACGCGAACACGAGGCGCCGTGTTTGCGCTCGCCTAAACTAATGCTCACGTCAGTACATAATAGTTGAAGATTAGTTATCCTAAGTCAACAGAAATGCTGAGAGCAATAAATGTGTCTGCATACGTTGTGGTGAAATATTCGTATTTTTATTCTGAAGGTGTTGTTAACCAGTTTACCATTTAGATTAAGAATTCATTTTGTTTTGGATTTTATTTCATACATCGAGGGCAAACAAGCGTGCGGTTCACCTGTTGGTAAGTGATTACCGCAGCCTATAGACGTCTGTAACTCCAGAGAACTTAGCCGCAGTGAGATAATACAAAGTGTATATGTGAACATCTTCATCATATTTGCATTTTTTTAACCACGTCTAACTACCATTACTTCTAAACATCTTGTTCTATGACTTTTAGGAATTCGAACAAAAAAGTTTTAACTTTTCTAACAAAGTAAGAAAGAAAATACATTTATTAATTTGGACACCATAACACACGTAGGTCATAGGTCACGTGACTAGTTGGATTCGTATGGGAGTTGAAAATATTCCGACGAATTTCCAAAAGACGTAGATACAACAAATATGTTGTTCAGGATAGTTGTTAGAAGCTGTGAAATAGTTGTTATCTGTAAACATGCCAATATGTTGGCGCAACACTGTTATTGTTAAAAATTTACTTACGACTGCGTAGGGTTAGCTACCCTCGCCGTAATTTAACCTACTTTCACACTAAGTACGTAGTTAATCAAAGTATTAATGGTTAACAAACTTTACTAGTTTAAAATACACTATTGTGTGACTTTACATTAGTCTTAATTACCATTATGCCAAATACCATTAGGTATGCCAAATTAATTATGCTAAAGTATATTAGGGGTAAACTACATTACCTATGCCAAAATAAGGGATACCAACCTTTTACTGTAGTTTCTCGGAAAAGCCTCATTCTATATTTAAAATCGTTCTAAGTACTTAAGTTTTGTTATGTTTGTAAGTATGACAAGTAGCACTACCATGAGTTTGACATACTATCCTCGCTATCGAAAACTATCGCTTTGTCTCTTTCATTGTGATGCATTTGAAAGAGACAGAGCAATAGTTTACGTTATGCCAGTTTTCGATGTCAACTCATGGTAGCGCTAAAGCACCTGTATTTCGCTGAGTGAGTGAGTGTAACAATATTATTCGTAAGTTTCGGACTAGTTTCGGAAGATTAGTTCCATTTTGTACCAATAGACGTCGTTGGACGTCGATTGCATCACGCTAGTGGTTCACCTTTTCGGTTGGATCGTCGATTCACACACGCTAGTGGTTTACCTTTTCGGTTTGCATACGTATAAGGTTTAGCGGAGTCTTTAAAATATTCTTACCTTTTTATAAATGTTGAGAGGATTTTCTTATAGAATTGCATAATTTGGTCTCCCTACAAACATCACATTGATCAAATTTCCCCATATCAAGCAACATGGCGGATATGATCCGCGCAACAAGCTGAAATTGCTCTGACGTAGGTATCTGACGCCTCAAAACGCTGTTGGCTTAGGATAACTAATCTCCATACTACGCCTCGGCTATTATGTGCCGAGGAACAATAAGTTTAGAACAAGTTTCTGCAATGCGTTAGTAATATCTGGAGGTATTGGCCTTGTGAATTTAGCGCTTCTAGTGTTTGCAACTTTAATTTCGTTGAGTCTGACATTAACGAATTTCTATGCAAATATGAGTAAATCTCAGTGAGAGATGTCACTAATACGGTAGTCTTTAAATCCAAGTTTCTCCGAAATTGATATCAGGATTTTTAAATAAAGGTACAGACAGACCCATCAGGGTACCACAACCTGTGGAATTCCCTGAATCGATATTCAACCTAGTGTGTTTGACAGTCAGATGACAGTCGAATTAATAAATTTGTCAGTTTTGCATTTTTGATGTGTGGTTGGCTGTACTTACGTAAAAGTATACAGAAGAAGCCTTCTACGTAATCGTTAAATTTTAAGTACATATTTCGGAGGATTATGGGCTTTAGACTACCACGGTAGTAACATTTTGATGAGAATTACCCATATAGTTATCCTACGTTTTTTTTTTTTTTTTATGTTATAGGTAGCAGACGAGCAGGCGGATCACCTGATGATAAGCAATTGCCGCCGCCCATGGACACATGCAACACCAGTGGAGTCACAAGTGCGCTGCTAACCCCCCGATGGGCCTCCGGTACCCTCACTCACTCAGCGAAACACAGCACAGGAGCTGCTTCACGCCGGCGTTTATTAGGCTTCCGGTAAAAGTTCCGAATAATAATGCTATTTCCCTTAGAAGTGGCAATGTTTTCGACATTTTCTCACAGAAAAAATGTTGTTCAGTGCTCCCCGTGTCAACAATGTCACTAACAGGTCTTTTGATCATAGTCCTACTATATAGCTGTTTTAAGAGTTTATTGACTGGAAACTAGTGCCGCCAATTGTTAATAGTGATATACATACCTACTAGCTGTTACCCGCGACTTCGTCCGCGTGGAGTAGTATCTTTGGGTAGCATTTTTAATTATTTAATGATTTTCACCCACCTCCCCGTTTTAACCCCCTTTTCGTAATAAAAAGTAGCCCATGTCCTTTCTCAGGGTCTATATTATATGTATACCAAATTTCATTCAGATACGAGTACGTTCAGTAGTTTTGGCGTGAAAGAGTAACAAACAGACAGAGTTACTTTCGCATTAATATTGGTGGTTTAGAGCACACTTGTTCTAACTAAAGATTGTAGTTAGTAAAAATATTAGTTAAAAGCTAGGACTGGTTAGTATTAAGATTAGGATTTCTTAAAAAATACTTTGGAAATGACTTAAATTTTCATACACAATTGATAGTAAATATTTTAAACAAGATTCTTGCGTCATAGATTGACTTAACAGATAAGACTTAAAGTACCCAAACTAAATTGCACTAACTTGTATCTTGCAATATCTTGCAAGTCCTTAATACTCGTAGGTACTGTATAGGATTCCTGTACAATCTAGCACATTAGAGCTCTGTTGTTGTAGCTCTGTTTAGCAATGTTTGCTTGCGAGAACTTTCTGAATAGATCTCATACTTCGAATGTGAGCTGTTTCATAATGTACCGCTTGCGTTCTCAAAGTTAATACTGTATTATTAAGCTAATACATGTATTACCACAATGTAATCTAAACTGCAAGTTTTCACATCGTTGTTAATGGTAGTAGTATTGTTTAACTAAATGGCAAAGAATAGTAATTGGAAAAAAAGATGGCTCTAAATGCACTTGTGATTCGAGCGGCGGGGATTGCTAAATATTAGGCGATCCGTGTGCTCGTCTGCTACCTATCACATACAAAATATCGTCAGATATGCCCTCACACCTGATACTGTGGCAATATCTTGATGCCATAACGTGCGTGTGTTAACTCATGTCACTTTTTAATTCAAATGAGTACGGTCAGCAAAATCATGTCATTGGGAATTAAAAATAAAACAATACATTACTGTTAATAGCAATACATAGGAAAACTATATTTAAACTTTGACTCCAGTCCAACAATGACTTAACAGCTGTATGAGTATACTAGTGGCCCGCCCTCACTTCGCTTCGGGACCGTAATTCAGAAATGAACCAATAGATGGCGCTGTGTCCAATTACATCGCGCAAGCGTTTCGTGTTTTCGGTTTACCTATAAGCCTTGCCGTTGTCTATAATAGTTATCTCTTTATAAGAAGTATGGATAGGCAGTAGGCTGTTACTTTTTCTAGTGACACAACCAACGACTCAACGTACTTTCCAAAGCACTAGGGTACTAGACCGTAAATTTCCAGACTTCAGACAAGTAAGTACTGAGAATTTCTTCTTGACAGAAAAAACTAAGTCACTTTTTTCTTGCCGCAGCCGTCGCTTTAAAGTGCGCCTCAACCCATTGCGTCACCGAGGCAGAAAAACTAAGAGGTAAGTATGAGAGTATAAAAATACTTTCTTTTATATTTTGTAAATTGGTGGAACATTTTAATAAATAGTAAACCATTTATTAAGTTCTTACTTAATTACTTTCCACGAAAATAGAACGCTGTGAATAACTAAGGTCAAAGTAGCTCAAACAACTTTTCGCTGGAATATTTTATAGTTTTAATATTACTTCGTTGTCTACATTCGCTTCCTCTATTGAATAAACAATTCCTTTGGGACGTGCAAATGTACGTAACTGTGCTATTTTACTGTGGCAAATAAATGCAGCGGTGAATCTCAATTTGTTGGATGGCTTTATGTAACATAATCGTAGAGGACGGCAAATAATTTACGAGATGACGGCAAATAGAGACAAAGTTATCCCAAGCCTGGCTTAACGTTTGTCTTGGCTTGTACCTGTGTGAAAACACAAAGATAACATACTTGTAGCCTGGGTTATATAGGATATAATAATATACTCTAAAGCTCTATACGGGTTATATAGGATATTTAGCGGTCCGCTCTGACTTTGTTTTGGGGCATTCGTTTCAATACCTCGTTTGAACGATGTAATAGATGGCATTCGACGTCGATTGATATAACCCTGGAAATAAGAGCGTTTGTCCAATTTTTCGTTCAATGAAAAAAGTTGATTAATCAATTCATCAATTGGATGAAAACATCATTTTATATTTTTAATTTTCAATGTCTAATCATAGAAAGAGGGCTGACTGGAGCTGGATGCGGGTAGCAGCCGAAGATCGATCAAAGTGGCGAGCATTTAGAGAGGCCTATGTCCAGCAGTGGACTGCAACGGGCTGATGACCATGATGATGATATTTTTTAGACTCTGTTTCCTAGAATGCTGGAGCTGACTGTCGTAGTCAAAATATGGATGGGTAGACTTGTTACCCGTATTATTACGCTACTAAAACTACTTCAACAAAATGAGCAACGTGGAGAATGCTAAACACATTACTGCCATCTCGCCACGTTGAGATGGGTTTATGCAACATATTCTGCGTCCGCAAACAACTGAGTAATTTACAAGATGGTGGCAAAAATAAACATGGCTGCATCCGAAACATTGAATATACTACGGCTATAGTTAACACACGGCTAATAGATTAGGTTCAGTTAATGGGTACTGCAACTGGACCCAACAGTTTACAACCAACCAGTTGTTTGTATAGTTGGATTTATCCTAAAAAAATAAGTTAAGTTACGTTAATATCTACAGATAAACACTGTATTGATGGGGATTATTTTATTTAAGGTGACTAGTTTAGACACACGCCTGTAGTGATTAGTTACCATCAGGCGACCTAATACCTAATTTATTTCATACGACAGGTGACACACGAGCTGTCGGATCACCTGATAATAAGTGATTCAGAGCGGACTTGTGATTTCACTGGTGTTGCAGGTGTCTATGGGCGGCGACAATCGTTTGCCGTCAGGTGATCCGTCTGCTCGTCTGCTACCTAATTATAAAGCTCTTTTGGATCGCTTCCCGATACTTCATGGCATAAAATCAACCAATACAGTACATTCGAGCTACCTTCATAAGAATCCTAATCCTTTGTTCACGTTACTCCATAGCACACAAAAATATACCAGTACAGGCCATTCGAACTGGTTCCATACAATCCTTATCTCTTGTTGTCATTTCAGCTTACTGCCATCAAACGACGACTCCAGATTAAATCCACAAACTATGTTAAGCAACAAAGCTGTGAATCTTAATGCTCGAGATGTGTTTATGCAAGATACTCGCATGCAAATAAAATTTCACAATAAATACAATTAAGTCACGATATGTTACTGTAGGCAAAATTCAAAAAGCAGGTTTGAAGATTGTCAGTGCAATAGCTAGTCTAGTAATACTCGCTGTCTTATTCCTCTACCTAAAGGTTGTCTGGAAGAGATCGCCATTAGCGATAAGGCCGCCGATATTGTATTTGTAAATTACCATTAGCATTAAGTTCTGTAATGTGTTGTGCAATAAAGAGTATCTATCTATCTAGTCATAAGCTGATTAGCATTGATATTATTGATAGCTCGGACTCGATTGTATTGAAGCTCAATATCAAAATTATTGCAACAATAGTTCATCGATTTATACCGATACCAGGCCTGTCCGACTCCGCGTGTACCTACGAATTTGCAAGTACATGCGGCGTCCCCTCTGGAGGGGACGATCAGTAGAAAATCACGAGCGAGCGGCGACGCATGTGCGACAGTTGCGTGCGATAGAAAGAGAACGCACTTCTAGGTATGAATAATTGTAGGTGTTGAACGTTGGGCGGTCGGAATTTCAAATTTATGTTACAGCCTGAGGCATTATTTTTCTATAAACGGTTTTTAGAAGTGGGTTTTCTGTACCTTGTACTATTAAGTATTCTGTGCCGATACTATCAATGTCTTTGCGCTATCGATATGCTGTGATACAATACAAATGTTAACGAGCAAGTGACATCTGTGTCTTAAAATTGTCATTATGAGTTTTCAGTCAGATATTATTGCTTAGTTGTGTGTATAAAACAAACAAACAAATTCACACAACATCTCATACATTGACCTGACTTTATGCTAAGTAGCTAAAGCACTTGTGTTACAGGTATCAGACAACGGAGGATCACAAAAACATAATGCTTTAATACCTACACATATAACACCCAGACACTCAACAAACACAAGTGTTCATCACACGAATATTTGTCCAGGGTGGGGATCGAACCCACGTCCTTTAGCGTATGAGGCAGGGTCACTACCAAATGCGCCATTCGGTCAGTCAAAGATATTAATGACGTATAGAATGTCCAGATATTTTAGTGTGTCCGGAAGTGTTTTTTTTTTTATATTATAGGAAGGCAAACGAGCAAGCGGGTCAACTGATGGTAAGTGATCACCGCCGCCCATGGACATCAGCTACACCAGAAGGAGTGCGGATGCGTTGCCGGCCTTTTAGGAAGGTATAGGCTCGCTTCTTGAAGTAATTGACTTTTTTAACCATTCAGAAGTATTTGGTCACTTTGTCTGCTCCGATATATCTGACGGTGGCTGTATGACAGCTGAACAGATCTGATCCTGATAAAATCTCGTGAATGGTTAGGTTCATGAGCAATATTTGTTATCATTGCAACATAAGCAACTAACATACGTCGACCCCGCATTAAAACGGCCAACTATATTAAGCAACAAAGCTAATGCACTGAATCTCAATGCTCAGGATGGGTTTATGCAACACGTTCGCAGTCGAATATGATCATAATTTGCCTGGCAGTCGGCGAATACACAGTGAATTTCATTGAGAATGGACTTAGTTATTCACAAACAGCCATGCTTCCTCTATTTTAAATATTCTAGGGTGTTACAGATGTTCATTGGCAGTGATCACTTGCTAAGTGTGCTGTAGGTAAGTATGCCTTTTATCTATAACATTTTCAAAAATGGAAATAAAATTAATTTAGTGATCTTCTCAACATTAAGAGATTCAGTTTTGAAAGAATTGCGCAGAATCCTTTGTATCAAATTGATAATTCCTGATTTAGCCCGGGGTACGGTTAGACCATGATTTGAGGAGTCTGAGACTATCGCAACCGTTTAGCAGATTAACCAGACCAATTAACATTTCAGAAGCTATCAAAAACGTGCAGACTTCCTCACGAAGTAGGAATATAGGTACTTTTATTTAAATTAAAAATTATTGAAAAAATTATTGATTTTATTTAAAATTTTATCAATTATAGCCCACATTGCATGGCCGTGGAAAATATATAACCTATTACCTAGGATAGCACTTAAATTTAAGTTTCTTTATCTGTGGTTTTATTTAGTATTGGTTGTCCTTATAAATAAATAATTACGCCCTTTCATTTTATACCTATATTTTAGGATAGTCAAAATATGTAGGTAATCCATCATTATGTAGCGGCGGCCATCTCAAACCAGCGGCCAAGGTAGCTACCGAATATTTCAATATTCAATAAAAAAAAACAGTTCATCCGTTCGGGAGTTACGATGCTACAGACAAACACAACTACATATAGATAGACAAACAAGTCAAACGTATAACACAACAAAAACAGAACCGAAAAATAACCCTAACATTTTTGGCTAAACAAAACGAAACTACTCTCACGACGTATACTCTAACTAACAGTCCACAGTTCGCACATTATTTTCCAAGATTAGACTTACCATACTAACACGACCGGACTGGAATGACACTTCGCTGCTCGTATACATAACAATGTATTTTATTCTACACTGCAAAATGTGTCTGCGGAATAGTGAGGTAACCCAACTTTTTGCCGAATTAATGAGTGACATCGAAAAAAAAGCAAACAATTGAAAATAGAGCTTATTCCCTCAGTGCATCCCCGAGTGGACAATGACACAAATGTTTCGAAAATCCAGAAATCCACCCCTTTTTAGCGTACAAAACGTATACACACATTAAAGTATACAAAACTGTCAAACTCCTTCAGTTGACTCTCACCTTAATCCACATAAAGTTAAAATCAATTGAGACATTTTCTAAACACGACAGTCGATATTTTTCTATTAATTTTGCATGCCATGGCAACCTATGATTAAGACAACACTTAAAATTAGTTACCGTTTAAGTATATTATTGTAGTGTGTGTCTTGTTGGTTGTCCTAATAATAAATAAACTCCACTGGTGTTACGTCAGTCCACGGGAGGCGGCAAATACTTTATGTGCTTTAGGTTACTAATTATAGGTGACCCGAAAGTTCATTTGTCACCTATATCGCATAAAATAAACTATGTCACCTGATAGTAACCAAACGAACAAGTCACGTGATCGACTTTGTTGAAGTTGAATTATTTTTATGCGAATTTTATTGAAGTGTTCGTAAAATACATGTCAAAGAGTCAAAGGGTATGTAATATTCACAGATATATCTGGTATTCCTTGTGGTAATTAATTGTAATGTTGGTATTGTGCTTGAACACCCTTGCAGTTGGTACCGGGCGTGATCTGGGGTACAGGGTTGAATCTTGACAGATATGTATTTTGTATTACTTGTATAAACTTTTTTTTTATCAAAAAGTCGCATCACTAGTGCAAAATAAAGACAAAGTAACTCGCAAATGGCTCACCTCGGTGGAACTCCGGAGAATTGTGGAATGGATCATAGTGGAAGTCCGTGATGTGCCAGAAGTAACCTGCGAAATAAAAATGGAATGAGAAATGGGAATGACTTGATTTGTGAAAGGATACAGGGTGTCTGTAAATAATTTAAATATTATTGATATGATTCTCATTAACAAAGAAAATCCAAAATATGGGTAATTACATCAAAACATTGAACAGATAGAAGTTTTTGCTAGAAGAATCTCGTATTTGTCCTGAGTGGGAGTCAAACCTACGTAATTTAGAGAGTAAGTTCAAAATGTTCTACTAAAAAAAAATCCTTACAATCAATTTATTAAACCAATAGATATACATACAATAGGTATACAATAAAAGTTTCAATTTAATTTATAGGGCATTTAAAAACTAGGTGGAAAACAGAAATAAAAATAATGTTTTAAACATTGCTCGTGGGCGTAGTTGAGTTTTTATATTATCAGGATACGTATTGTTATTTATACAAAATACATACTACATTTATGTAGGTATTAATAATTAATAACACCAAATTCGCTTAATTTGTTTTTAATCTAAAATTTCATGGAAATCGTGGTTAAGGTCCTCGCAGGCAGGCTATGCCTAGTGCGAGGTCCATTGTCTATAACATAATCTTTGGTATACAACTATACATGTCATTACTTAAGTTATTTTTGCCTTGATGTATAAGCTTGTTAACTAAAACTTTAAGTAAATAAAATATTTTTTTTTATTTAACCAAAATAAATGCGCAGGAGGCCGCAGTCGTGGCAGGCCTCCCACCAGGTGGACCGACGATCTGGTAAAGGTCGCGAGAGTCCATTGGATGCGGGTGGCACAGGACCGATCTGTGTGGAGAACTTTGGGGGAGGCCTATGTCCAGCAGTGGACGTCTATTGGCTGAAATGATGATGATGATGATGATGAACCAAAATAAAAATACCATTTATAACGCTCACAATAACACCCTGTATGAACTTCTTCGTATTTTCTGAAACTTATTTGTACTCGTAGCTACATACCTCTTCTTGAAATGAATAAAAATACCACCCGCATAAGATCACTTTCGTACCTACGTTCGTTTTTCTTTAAGGAACTTTTTCATCAAGAAAGGGTAGTGTAGTAATAAATAAAAGTACAAGTCATGTAAGGTATTTTTCTGAAACGGAATAAAGAGTAATACGGAAAATTCCTAGCATACAAATACTAGGTTTGCTGCTTTTATTGCGAACTTCGCATGATTGATAGATTGTTACAGCATTTTATGTTTTGATATAATAATTCTAGCGAGTAGGTACCTACCTACAGAGCTTAAACTATTTATTTACTTAAAATAGCGTGTTATTTAACAGGTCAGCAGTTTTTTTTTACTAATCAAGTTATCATATAATTATTTCTCCTTAAAATAGGATTGGTCTGCACTCAACTCGCCAGCGCACTAGTAGCCTAATATTTCTCTACTCAATTCTACATTGTATCTGCTTTCTTAAGATTATTTCTTAAAAAAGGATTAAAGAGGTTCTATTTAATAGATAAGTGATAGGTTGTTTTTAAGCTTCTGTTTATAAGAATAACTTATGACAAAACATAGTGGTGTTGCTAATTAATAGACAAGTATCGATAATATTTCGATTATTAACGTTATAATAAAATATCAATAGCATCGATAGTACCGATAACTTTTGCATATGAGGCAAGGTCACTACGAAATGCACCATTTATGTCAATCACGGTGTAAATTATAAAGTGTTATATTCTTATAAATTGATACTTACCAATCTTCGCATCTGTCAAATTCAGCCAAAGCAGGCAAGTAACGTAAACCACGACGCTACCCTGCTTCATGTTACAGAGTTACATGGCGACTGCCGTTGCTACCCTCCGCAGTCATCTCTTATCAGCACCTGGGAACAAATAATAATACGATAGAATAAATAATAATACAAAAAAAAAAAACAAAAAATAATACGATAGGTAATTATAAACAGTGTTTTTGACGGACCGAAGCGACAGCTTGGGACCCAGTTGGGATAAAACCGTGATGATGACATTTTAGTGTTGCTGAACTAAAAACTTAACGAAAACTATTGAGGACGATAGATTGAAAATCGCAATAATATCGATACTATGCATAGGGAAGGAAAACAATCGATACTATCGATTATCTTACACATAGATATATATCACAACACTATTGATAGTACCGTACGTCAAACTATCGATATAGTATCGATAGTGTAGGTGTTATTAATACCTAGCATTACTCAAATTATCCGATTGATACTATTTGACACCGTGATAATAATTATATCGATACACTATCGATACTATTGATTTTTTTTTACAATCGAAAGTCTGTCGATAGTCTGTCATGATAAGCAACACCATTTAGTGTTGGTTATCACGCTAGACTCTACTTTTTCAATCGTCTTTTAGAAACCTCTCGAGGGAAATGCTCGTACTGATGAAAACAATCATTCAATTTCCAATATCCAAATTTCATCAAATAGCTGATCATTTTTGTCCAACAAAGTTGAGTTATAGGTTAGCAACGTGCTTACAAATCCACTGGTGTTACTAAAGTACGGCAACAATCTGTTATAATCAGGTGAACGGTTTGCTTGCTCATCTATCACATAAAGAAGCTTACTAACATTTCTACCCGGCTTTGAATGTCAATCTAAATAATTAACTGAAGAAAACAATTGTCGATTCCCAACAACCACACCTGGTTGGAGAGCTCCATAAATTATCAGTTATCTATTTAAACACCCTTTATTTAGTACTGGATTTCCCAAGTCTATTTCCCATTCAATTATAAATACAATTTAATTGTACCCTTCTTTAATAAATTACTAGTTCTTTGTCGCACTTTTGCGTTGAGTGACGAAGATATATGTTATTCAGAGTCTTATTTTTAAATAACCGGGACGTAATTTTGTTATTAGTTGCAATATGTTCCAATAGATTACGCTGAGCGTCGATTGTTTCACGCTAGTGTTTCGAGTTTATAGGGTAGGTATATAAGATTTGCCGATGTCCTGTAGAATTTATCTCTTTATAAATAGTATAGAAGAAGATGATTGTTCTAAGACACTAACAAGGCGCTGGTCACCAACTTATGGTGGTATAACCATCAACATTCAATGCATGTACTATTAAGTATTCTGTGGCATGGCTAAATGAGACCGAACGGTATGAAGCAATAGCACCAATGAAAGCCCGTGTAACGTTCAGCGATCATAAGCAATAGATTCTCCGACAAACTAAGGATACCCACTATTCATCATCATTTCAGCCAATAGACGTCTACTGATGGACATAGGTCTCCTCCAATGTTCTCTTCATAGATCAATCCTGTGACACTCGCATTCAAAGAACTCCCAAGATCTTCACTAGATCGTCGGTCCACCTTGTGGGAGGCCTCCACGGCTGCGACTTCTTGTACGCGACCTCCACTCAAGGACTTTTCTCCCTAAACGGTCGACTATCCTCCTCGTAATATGCCCTGCCCATTGCAACTTGAGCCACACAATTGTTTGGTCTTTGTCTACAACCTTAGATTTTCTTCAGATCTCATTATTTCTGACACGATCACGCAGGGAGATTCCACTACTTTCGAAATAATAATTTTGAAAGTGTAACTATGATCCAGTTGGACGGATTTTTAAGTCTAATGCCCCATCCAGACTACAAGAGGGAACGCAAGTGCGCGAGGGCAGTTTGCTTGTGTTGCCCCGTCACTTTTGCGCTCAGCTAAAACAAATTTGTCGCAATATGCATTTTTCCCCAACCAAACTCAGCCTTACATAGATGCCTCCTACACTCCACGTCACCCCCACTGTCGAATTACCAAAAGAGCCACTTCACATGATAGGTGGCGCCTATGTCGCCGGTTTTTACCCCGGACTAAGCACAAAACATAAACATGACTCCTCACTCGACCGCCACTTGGAACGGTCAGTGTGACGGACAAATGGGCTCTCGACAAGAGTTACTTGGACCGGTGGGCCGAGTCACTAACTTTTGAATTATAATATGAGTAAAAAAGTCAAGTATAAACCTAATACTGTCCCACTGCAGGGCAAAGTTATAAAGTCATCATATGACATCATGTCATCGTAAGTCATCATCATTTGTAGACTGTCACAGTTATCATATCCGTGACGACCTGCAGCATTTTTTTTGTGTTTGGCGGCTGACGAGCAAATGGTTGATATGACGATATGCCGTCTCTGGTCGCCCACAACTTCAATAGAGTCACAAGTGTGCTGCCAAACTTTTCCACTTTCCCCAAATTAAGCCCCGGGCTGTACTCACTTAGCGAAAATACAGCAGGCGCTGCTTCAAGCCGGTTTTTTTTTATTACTCGGTCGAAATCATTTCCGGTCGATATAATTCGATGTATCAATTTAAAGGAAGCCTGTGTTCAGCTCTATGCACGTCGAGATTTTTTCGACTCCCTTTACAAACTGACCATGTCACGTGACCGACTTTTTATGAAGAGATAATGTTCAGAATGATTCGCGGAACACATGGTTAAAAGGTTGTAAGGTTCACAAATATACTCTGTGTAGTAGAGAGACGTTTTAAATTCCGCTTTCTCTCACGACTTGAGCACAAAAACGACTCAGCTCAACAGCGATCGTCGTTTCTGAGTGATTGACGGTACAACTGTTGTCGGGTGTTAGTGCAAATGAGCTTTTTGCCGACCCTACCTTGTTAGTGTCTGCAACGGATGACCACTTAGTGCTAACCCTCGTTTTTAGAACACTCGAATGATAGGTATTTTACATATTATAACGTTATAGTATTCGGAATTGTAGGTATTCTTTATATTGATAATGAGAAATAAAAAAAACATGCTGTAATGTTTTATATAAAAACTAGCGGCCGCCTGCGACTTCGTCCGCGTGGAAAAGTAACTTTTAACCCGCTTTCAACCCCTTACAATCCCCTTTTCGCAATAAAAAGTAGCCTATGTCCTTTCTCAGGGTCTAGATTATGTGTATACCAAATTTCATTTAAATCCGTTGAGTAGTTTTGGCGTGAAAGAGTAACAGACAGACAGACAGACAGAGTTACTTTCGCATTTATAATATTAGTATGGATATGGTTCTTGCTATTGGACTAATACCTACATACGTAAAAAATGACAAAGTATTTTTACTTTTAGATAACATTTTCTAACATTGATTTTAACTTTATATGTAAGTATTAATTTACTACTACGTAAATACAAAACGCCCACTCACACAAATGAGTAGGTGTTTTCTACAAACAGATGTAGGCGCAATTTCAAAATATTTAACTTACCTACCTTTATTTAATGTTCTGTGTAGATCCCTAATTAGACATAAGTAAGACTAGGTATTATTTTCACTGTTTCTACAATGCTTTATTATGCTAATTACTTCATAATGCAAACAGTTAAGAAATGAACATGTTACTTGCCAAGTTACCGGAACTTAAGCGGCGCAACTTATGCCTTTTCGCTTGAAAGAACTTTTTGTCTTCACGAAAAAAGGTTAGTTGGTTTTTTATGAAATATTAAGACACATGAGAAAGCGAGCCACTCGATGTTTTTTATGTGATAGGTGGCCGACGAGCAGACGGATCACCTGATGGTAAGCGATTGCCGCCGCCCATGGGCATCAGGTACACCAGAAAGAGTTTGGAGGCTAGCCGTAGTCACTCACAAGTCCAATAGAGTCACAAGTACCAACTCAATAATACAGGGTGTATCACTGTGAACATTTGTATTCCTTTAACTACGTATTCTACCAACCATTCTGAACAACTTTTGTTCTATGACTTTCGGAAATTCGCATATAAAAATTTAAATTTTTCATACAAATTCGGTCACGTAACTTGGTAATTTAGTGGAGGAATCGAAAACGTTCTCTATTAATATCAAAAAGTTGTTGAACAAATGTTGCTCAGAACGGTTGATAGAACAGGTGGTTAAAGGGATGTAAATGTTCACCCTGGTTTATGTAAGACTTATCGATGCCTATAGAATTATCTTTATAAACAGTCTAGAACGTAGAAGTTTTATTAACCCCAGGCGCAGACTTCCCAGATGTTTAGAGACTAAACAGCAAGAGGCCAGCGGCTGCGGACGACCTCGACAAATATCTTGTACGGCTCCCATTCAACTTCGCAATGTACACAAAATACACTAAACAGACGGGCTTTTGTTTCGCAGATATATTCCAGCTGTAGTCCCGTGGAAAAATGTACTACTGAGTTTTGAAAAAGAGTTGATTATTGGAATTCCGTTGTGCAAGTAATTAGGATTGAATTGAGACTAGTTTTTTATGTGATTGGTGACAGACAAGCATATGGATCATGATAGTGAGCGACTACCGTCGCCCATAGACACCCATACACCAGTGGAGTCACAAGTTCGCATCCAACCTTTTGACCCTATTTCAAACCGATTGGGTCTGCGACACCCACACTCAATCGGTGAAACAGCGAACTTTCAAAAAATTAGCTTACACAATTGTGTCGGGGGAATCAAAGTCAAAGAACCAAAACATTTTTGTCTATTTACTTATGTAACACTAAACTGAACAAAGAAAAGATTTGTAACGTAAATTATCAGTCTATTCGTTTGTCCCACTGCAATTAAATTAAGTCATCGCTACTATGATGGGATAGCGCTTTATCACCACAAACTTAAGCTATGTTCGAAATTTCTAAACATACTTTATGTTACACCCAGGACCCCAAGCAAGATCAGAGCCCGTTATTCAAAAACCTTAAAATAGTGACCCTTTTATATTTACTAATAATTACATTTCCGTTAAGTAGCCTTGTATTTTTAAGAATATTATACAAAAAATAATATACGACGAGGTTGCGGCAAAAGACCAGGGAATAATATTCTGCATGGGAGCGTTTCAGTAAATAAACATCATATTTACACAACTTTGAAGTAAAACATAATACGAGTATATTGGATTCCCGAAAACCTTTTTGCGATGCAAATAAATATTTAAAAACCGAATTCATTAAATCTACGTTGAGACGCGTTTGGAATTTTTATAGCTCGCCAATAAAATGCTGTATTATGCTCTTACCAGATTCGGAAAGATTTGTTTCACTGAGAATGATGTTTACGTATTGTCTTTGTTGGTTAGTTGGGTTAAAAGTTTACGCATGACTTTTCAAATCCTGCATTCTAGTTTGGGTACTGGTAAGTTCAGTAAATACTCTACTTGTAACGAGCATATTTAAAAGGACCAAGGTTCAACCGTGGGAGAGCCACGCTTAGTCATAAATAGGCCGGCTCGCCCGGAGTGATACCGTGATTGGTATTAACAATACTTACAGAAGACCGGCATAAAGCAGCGCCTGCGCTGTGCTCCACAAGTAAGTGAGGGTACCGGAGGCCCAATTGGGGCGAAAAGGAGTTAAAAGTTGAAGGATGGCGGCAGTTGCTTATCATTAGGTGATCCGTCTGCTACCTATCACGTAAAAAGTACTTAAACGACCAGACAATCACCTGATGTTAATTGGGACTATTACGTGTAAAATATCCGCTAAACGGCGTATTATTAGACGAAGGTCTAACTTCAAGGTCATTGGTAGTTTAGTGACTTTTTGATATCTCACCAAAAACCAATAACCTAAAGTTGACTATAGTTATTATTCTCAGATAAAGTTAGAATTGAGCCTAAGATACATAAAGTGTTTAACACATCACTCTTTTTTACCCCGCCATCATGTCTAAAGGCAAAAGAAAGCCAAAACCATATTCGAGAACCTTCAAACTTCTTATTATTCTCCCCACAGTAAAAGCAATAAAGACATAACCCCTATTTTACAGTAGGGTAGAAACGTCAAATTTAAAGATAAGGTTGTCATTCCCACTGCCCTTACGAAAATAAAAGGGCTCATTTTACATATTTATACAAATCGTTTTTTTATACAATGGCGTCATCTCTTAGGGATCCGTTCTCATAATGACATTTTTATGGCGATCGTAAAATTCTTAACCCTGGTTGCTTAGCGCCTCATAGTTATACGCTAAGTACTTAACTTGGAGTAAGCTTTCTTACGTTGCTTGGCTGGAATTTTAAGTAATGACTAAGGGTTGCGTGACTAACTTAGTCCAAGGTCAGATAAAGTTTAGCTAGATCATTTTGTAGACGTAGAGGAGTTTTTGACATGGATTGAATCAATTTATGTCACTGCTTGCTTACTTGCTTGTTTAAAAGTAGCTATTTGAACTTTTACTTTTATCTGAAGTATTCTCTGGCTAGTTTTCTTGACGATGATCAACGATCGATTCAAATCTCAGCGTTATCTAGATTAGCACTTGCTTTGATGCGAGAAAGTAAGAAAAAACGCCAATTATAAGTTTATCAAGTGCTTAAATTGTCGTTTTCAAAAAAGTTGTCGCAGGTGATTAGGGGAAAACAAATATTTTGTTTTAATTACGTGGAATTTGATCACCTGGGTCAAATTCCACTCATATGACGGCAGGTGATTTTAGAAGACAAAAATGTAGAATTAAATCACCCAGGTGATATCACCTAAGTGATCATAGTGGATTAATCCGTACCGGTTGGCCGATTTGAGGTAAAGAGAGTTAAAGAACTCCACTGATTACGGGTGTATACCTAAGCAACAGAATCGCTTACCATCAGATGATCCGTCTGCTTGTCTATCACCTATCACATAAAAAAAAACCTTCTCAAGCCTTTGAAAAGAGGAACCATTGACGTTTGAGCATCAGAAACTTTGACGTTTTAGGTGAAATTTGCGTCATGAAATTTTAACTTTTAGTTCCTCAAGTAGATATATATTCACGACTTTATTGACAGAGTGTATACACCGTACCAAACCGTGACAAAAATCTACCAATAAATAACCCATCGAAAATGTTCTCGTCAAAGTAAACAAGGAGTAACATAAAAGTAATTCTAGGGTAGTTGAGAGGCGCGAGACGGCCGAAGAGGCTCCGGACGCCTTCCGCCATTAGCTGGCATCCGACAAACTCCTCATTTTTACGATTATTTCAAAAGTACTCCAGGGAGGACCTCTTTTAGTTGTGTGGGGTAAGTGATCAACTTTCTTATTTTTAACCACTAGGCATATGTTAAGCACTTACGAAATTTGTGGGCTTAGTAAGGGGTTCGGTTAGTATAATCGGTATTATAGCCACCCTGACTGTGGAAGGTTGTTCGAGTCCCACCTGAACTCGTCGATTAATCTTTAAGTGCGCTGTTTACTTAAGAATAAATTTCAAAGAATTGCCGTAGCCAAAATAAAATTATTCATTTAGCGGTTTCATCTTAACTGGTGGTCAAATATTTGCAATAATGTTTCCACTGGATATACCTACAACATTGATGAGACAATTGTCAGCTCATGGCGAACTTACGATAAAATTCGTCGGCTTAGTAAGGGGTTCGGAAAGTATAATCGGTAGTACAGCCACCCGTACTGTGGAAGGTTGTGGGCTCGAGTCCCACCTGAACCCGTCGATCAATTTTCTAAGTGTGGTGTTTACAGTCTTTACAATGTGAACTAGCATGATTGCTTGGTGGATAAGAACTGGCACCCTCTGTATAGGAGTTTTTTTATGTGATAAGTGGCAGACGAGCATACTTAATTCACCTGGTGGTAAGCCTTATGATTGTGTATGAAAAGAGATCAAGTGCTTTTAGTAACTGTCTCCTGGCTTGCCAGCAGCTAGCACTGTGTGAACTAGTTAGTCTTTGCGTAAAAGTTTGTAACTTAGACCTAACTAAAGGGTAGGCTTAAATTATAAATCAAGCGGACATCGGCACACCTGGGACTTCGGACTCTCCCTTATAATAATGCTTATGTTTATCCCACGGTTTTATAATAATGTCTTAGTGTTTCCTCAGCTTTCTTCTTGGTAGGGATGTGAAAATAATATTTTTGATTATTTTTATAATTTTTTTTAGTAAACGAGCAGAAGTCACAGTGGATGGTGTGATTATGGAATCTGCATAATCCGAGGCATCACGTCATATATGCATTGAAGGTCACCCACCTGTCTTATATACCCGAGTATTTCAGAGGAATACGGACTTAAAAACCGCCACGAAAGTTACATCTGGTGGAGAATACCGTGGGAGAGAACACTTCGGCACGGATATGCCGGTTACCCCGGATTAATGCCATGGCCTCACAGAAGACCGGCGTGAAGCAGCGCCTGCGCTGTATTTCGTCGAGTGAGTGGGAGCACGGAGGCCCAATTGGGAGGAAAAGGGGTTAAAGTGCACTCCGCACTTGTGACTCTACCGGTGTTGCAGGTGACTATGGGCGGCGGCCATCGCTTACCATCAAGTGATCCGTCTGCTCATCTGCCACCAATCAAATAAAAAAAAGAATCACCCATCCATTGTTTCCTCGCTACCATTACAATTTTATCGGACTAACGGGCAGGTGGTTTCCCCCCAGGACGTCGGTCAACAACATCAACTTATATAAATTAAAGGTACAGATAGTAGTAATTAACTAAATACACAATTTGTACCAAAATGGTATCTGCTTAGTATTAACTACATGTTTTAGGTGAAATTTTAATTTGAATCGGTAACGAAATCAATGTTACTATGTAACGGTAGCCTTGGTTTGAAGCTAGAATTTTGTTACCAGCTACGATCAAAGGTATCGTTTATATTTGAGTTCATTAGAATGTTTGCAATGAATATGATCATAAATAATTATCTTTCTGTTTTTAGAAAGGTTGTCTTTATTTAGCTAAAATTTTTTTTATCGTCTTGCTTGTTAAATATTATTTGCTTTGTTTAAACATCTGAATAAACGAATTAAAATAATTTATTTTAACTAAATTGCAAAAGTTAGCAGCGCCGGTACAAAACGAATGAATGTATCATACAAAAGTAAAATACACTGTTTGTTCATACAAGAGTAAAGAATCAGCCTTTAATAGTGTCCCACTGCAGGGCAAAGGCCTCCTACGTAGAAATCAAGTCATCGCTACTACCTATAATGGGATTTGGCTTAATGCTACGCTTGCCTAATGCGGATTGGTAATCACAAACCCGATCTACTAGAAAGTCATACAAAATCATTTAGATGTTTTGAAAAAAAAAAAATTCAAGGTTAATAACATAATAAATATCTATTTTAAGTAACAATATTGAAGTAGAGTACCTATGTATCGCATCTTTACTTATGTGAAACTTCCTACTCTCATAGAAAATATTAAATGTCCGCAGTGCACTAAGAGAATAAGTCCAGGTAGATTGTAAAAATAACTTCTTGTTATTGATATTGGATCTTTTATTTGTAGGTACAGTGTTCTGTTCAGATTTAGTTTCTCGTATTTTACTTTACCGATATATCCTTTTAAGTATGACCGTTTCACCTAAGTAACTTACGTAGATACCTATATCGGCATAAGAACCAGAAGCCTTTCAAAAGGCAAAAACAAATTTATTTCTATTTGGCCGCTGTCTGAGCCTTATATATACGTATTTATGTTAAAGTTGTAGTAAAATCTTATAATTAATTCTTTATAAATTAAGCCCTGATAAATTTTCGTTTGTTTTCAAATCGATCCGAATTTTTAATTGTACGGGACAAGTAATAAAGGAAACTAACAATAGAATAGATTGTTTGGGTGGAAACAGCTTAAAATGACCTACATTCATCTCAAGGTTATAGCTACTTAAGTTCATAAGTATATAGTAATATATCTTGTCGTTTATAAACGTAACAATATTTAATATTCTTGTTTCTATTACAGCATCCATCATAAGGAAAATTCCTCAGATTTTTTACTCTCGTTCCGGCTAATAAGTAACAAAATCTTGCGAGTGAAAAAACGACACTATAACTCACGTCAGTTACATCTCTTGATCCTTCGACGTGATACTCTGACGTTCCCCGAGATTGCCGTCAATTTGAAACCAAACCGAGTATTATTAATATATCCGTTTGGAGAACGCAATAATTCTGGTTTGTTGCTGATAACTTTATACAAGCTTTACAAAATGCCTTCCGTGGTATAGGAATTACTACCGCATTCAGCGACAATTTGAAGATTAATTGACAACCCTTGACTGATAAAATTAATGTTCTTTTTAAATTTTATAATAGTTAACATTATACAAATACTAGTTTTAAACGAGGCTAGACGCAAAAATGTACGTGTATGTGTAAATGTAAATAAGTACATTATAGTACTTACGACCGCGCTACAACGGCCGTGGTCACAAACGGACTGGGGCGCGCGGCGTCGTCTACTACGTCCGGCTTGTGCATCTTCGGAGACTCTCATTTTTGATTTCGTGATGTTTCTTAATGTTCATCGTATGACCGTTTCACCTAAATAACTTTTAGGATAAAGGTAGATACATATATTATCGTCATAAGAACCAAAAGCCTTTTAAAAGGTAAAAACAAACTTATTTCTATTCTGGCGGCTGGCTGAGCCTTATGGCGATATACCTACGTATTTATGTTAAAGTTGTAGTAATATCTTATAATTAATTCTTTATAAATTAAGCCCTGATAAATTTTCGTTTGTTTTCAAGTCGGATCCGAATTTTTAATTTACCGGACAAGTAATAAAGCAAACTAACAATAGAATAGATTGTTTGTGGAAACAGCTTAAAATGACCTACATTCATCTCAAGGTTATAGCTACTTATGTAAAGTCATAAGTATATAGTAATATATCTTGTCGTTTATAAACGTAACAATATTTAATATTCTTGTTTCTATTACAGCATCCATCATGAGGAAAATTCCTCAGATTTTTTACTCTCGTTCCGGCTAATAAGTAACAAAATCTTGCGAGTGAAAAAACGACACTATAACTCACGTCAGTTACATCTCTTGATCCTTCGACGTGATACTCTGACGTTCCCCGAGATTGCCGTCAATTTGAAACCAAACCGAGTATTATTAATATATCCGTTTGGAGAACGCAATAATTCTGGTTTGTTGCTGATAACTTTATACAAGCTTTACAAAATGCCTTCCGTGGTATAGGAATTACTACCGCATTCAGCGACAATTTGAAGATTAATTGACAACCCTTGACTGATAAAATTAATGTTCTTTTTAAATTTTATAATAGTTAACATTATACAAATACTAGTTTTAAACGAGGCTAGACGCAAAAATGTACGTGTATGTGTAAATGTAAATAAGTACATTATAGTACTTACGACCGCGCTACAACGGCCGTGGTCACAAACGGACTGGGGCGCGCGGCGTCGTCTACTACGTCCGGCTTGTGCATCTTCGGATACTCTCATTTTTGATTTCTTGATGTTTCTTAATGTTCATCGTATGACAGTGGAAGAGCCACGCTTCGCCATGAAAAAGGATAGTGCGAAGTGCTCCTACGTTTGCGCACACACATTTGGTCACTATCCTAAATATCCTGTGTACAGGCAATCGTTGAGATTCGCGGCCATAGTGTAATGTCAGCCGGGAAGACATGATTGTATTTTTGTAAGGTGTAAAGAGGATTTAGGTTGTGTTATGCTACGTAATAAAGGAAATAGGGAAAATACAGATTTTTCCTTAAAGCTGTGCTATAGGAAGTTATTACAGTAAAAATTGAAAGAGAAAAAAATAGATTGAAAAAATGCTTTGCCACATAATGGAATAACGAACCTAAGTGAAGATATTTCCTGATGGCTCGATGGCGCGGTGGTAGTGGACTTTTAAACGATGCTTGCATTTGAGGTCTCAGATTCAATTCTTGAATCCTCGGGCTAACATTTTTACCTGAGTTTTTCTTGTCTGAGATTAAAATTTCGAAGGCTTTCGCTGAAAATTTTGACAAGAGGTCACAAAGTCAGCGTATTAAATAATATGAAAAAATACGTCCAAAAGACAAATGTTTCATTCATATCGTAGTATCTGAAAAGTAATTTAATTTAAAAGTAACCCTCATCCCAGTCCGATAAGAAGAAATGAAAAACCCACGGATGAATTTAAGATAATTTAGCTAACTGGGACTAGCTCAAAAGTTTTAATTGGATCTGCGGAACCAAAATCTTTGCTAGACCGATATTATGAGTGCCTAGTTGCTTTACCTGTTGTATTGTTCGAATAAAATAAAATAGAGTGAAATTCCAATTGTTAGAATATAATTATAAACCCACATAGTAACACATTTACTAACAATGCACCACCTATTAACCATAGAAATATAGTTAGAGATCGCTCGCATCCCAAATATTGTTCTATGGATCAGGTTAAGACCACCTTTAAGAGCCGGATTGGCAAGAGGTTGCCGTTGTGGGGCTGCATTATAATTATTATTATTACAGACGAAAAATGACGCGACGTTAATTTTAAGCACATACTTAATTACGTACTTACTAATTGACGTCTCGGCTGCGCTACAGCAGCCGTGGTCACATTACCGTCAGTACAAATAATAGTGTAACTTTCAACTTGTGACCAACAAACAACTGGATAGCCAGTTGTTTGAAAACCTGCTATTTTCTTGTAATTCCCGCATAACTTCAAACAGTCTTACAATCAAATTTGCCCATGAATCGGTTTGTTTGTACCGGCGAGTGTTTGGGGAATTTTCCGCAAATTGCAAGCTTAGCGTCCGAACGAGTCGGCAAAAGGTAGAATCGAATACCTCCAGTTGTATTTGAGTATTGCCTTTGAACCTTAGTGCTATGAAATTGCTTACAATGCTTTGCAATGGTTTTGTTTTACGAGACGTCATTGATAAATAAATGGATAAAATGGAAAATTTAAACAACTCAATATCTAAAGACAGCAATATGAAACAAGCTGATTATCTGAAAAGATAAGTGGTAAGAATGACGTCAGAACTTCACCTAGGGTAACGATACTAAGCTACTAGCTTAATCATCCCACTTGGATTCTTTCGCTTCGCACGAAACGACAAGCTACCAGGTACCAATCTGGATTTTGTTCGAATACTCAGTATCGTTATCCAGCCCGCTACTGTCACTAAAAGCGATAACCCTTTTAATATTACAAATGCGCAACTTAAACTTGATACCGTGACTACTGGCTAAGCTAATTTTGCTTAGATTTGACCTTGACCTTATCATAATACTTTCTTGTCTTGAAAAAGGGTAAAAGATGAGAAGTTCAAGTTTCTTAGTACTTTCAAGTTGGGCTCTGTTACTATTAAAATATTTATGTAGGGATCTAAACATAATATTAGTGTTTGATTCTTCCTAAATTAGACATAGCTATGCAAACTTGAACCAACTTGAAAATATGTTCCTTTCCAGATAATTAAAATTTTGATGTAGAAAACGTAGTAAAGAGTCAATTAAAATATGAACCTCATTCGAGACGAGAGGGTTGGTTCTTGTTTGCAAAACTATGCCTAATTGCTTCAATGAAAACAGTATTTTCTTAATTTTTAACGACTGCCCAAAGAAGTAGTAGCTGTATTTTGCGTAATAAGAATTTATGTATAGTTTGTTCGAAAGTTGAGTGTAACGCTTGCCCATACATTAAGTTTGAACCAAATTATAGGGGCCCTACGGGAATAGAGAAGAGCAAACTCTGCTCTAGAATAAATTCAAAGCTATTTCCACCATGATTTCATTTCGTTACTCAAGGTGAATCTTGAGTCAAATTTAATCATCTACCGAATCTCAAATCGGAATGTTCAAATTCCAGCTTAAATTAATAATATCTATCAAAGGCCATGGATAATTTTGCATATTCAGTAATTTATTAGACCGGTTTTCTGTATATTTAAAGCCTAACTAATTACATTAGCTTTAGAGCCTCGTTTATTTGAAATGGTTTGTTGACTTGCAAAGTTAAGCTATTACAAGTTATGACTTAGGAGTTAACACAAATTTTCAGTTGGTATCTATTAATATAAAATGTTGTTTAAGAATACAGTTTTCTAATTAATTTGTTTGTTTAGCTTTTATTAATATCTTCTATACTATGTATAAAGAGGTTAATCTCATATTCCACGCCAGGGCTTATAGGTAAACCGAAAACACGAAACACTTGCGTGACGCATTCAACGTCCAGCGCCATCTATTTGGTAGACAGTGGAACTACTGTCCCTGAAACGAAGTGAGGGCGGGCCACTAACTAGTCTTTATTTAAAAAGGTATAAATATGTCATAGGAGATTTGTTAAGGTGGCTCAGTTTGAGTGAACTGTTTAACGTGTTTAAATAATAAGCCCCTAGTGACTGACACTTCGTCACTTGCTGAAAACACTAGAAATAAGCAAACAGTTGTATGCTACTATGAAAATAATAATATCCTAATTACTATCGTGTGCTTGTATTTTTTTTCCTTATCAGCATCCATGATCAGCATCATTTATTATATCATCACTATCATCCAACATCACCGTCACAAAATACATATTGACACAGAAGCCTGACTGCCCACTTAGAGCTAAAAATATGTCATGTACTCACGCATGCGCACTAACGGGCAAAAACGCCTTTTCGACCACATTAATCCTAACTTATGACATAAGATTGTCAAACTGTCGAGGTCTATGGTAGAGGCCGCGCGCTTATGTACTCGTGCCGGGCCACAACCCTAGCATATGTCAACGAACTCTTCTAAATTCAAAATTAGGTCAAAGTCTAACTTCTGTGTGTAATTATTTTGTGTCACCGTCATCCATACTTATTTGTTTCAGTAAGTTAAGGTCTGTTGAGGGAATAGTTCTTCCTAATTCCATCAGGGTTACCACGCTTCAAAGATATCTTAGTGGAATAAATTACTGCCGCTAGGGGCCAGTAAAGGCAAATCACTGCTAGACCAATAAGAGACTTAAGTGAGGAACAAACTTTGCTAATTAAGTTTGTAGTCAGTGCAGTGGTAGCTGTAAAGATGCAATTATATTTTTAAAACTAAGTTGTAGTACTTAAATAAGGATATATATTTTACAATACTTTCGCATGTTAGCGTGTTTTTTTTATAATCACCTAATGTTAAGCGATTACTGCCGCCCATGGACACCCGCAACACCAGAGGAGTCGCAAACGCGCTGCCGACCTTTTGAGAAGGAATACGCTCGCTTTTTGAAGGTTTGTAGGTCGTATCAGTTCGGAAATACCGCTGGCTTTAAAGTCCAGGCTACAATTAGACCATGATTTAGGATGAGATTTGGAGATTTTTTATTTAGCTACAATCGTACCTGATGGAAAGTGACGATGAAGTCTAGGATGACACGCGTTTGCCTAGAAGGTATTTTATTTCTAAATACTTTTTTTTTCATGGTATAGGTAGCAGACGAGCAGGCGGATCACCTGATGGTAAGCAATTGCCGCCGCTCATGGACACTTGCAACACCAGTGGAGTTACAAGTGCGCTGCCACCTTTTATCCCCTTCCCCCCCGGGTGGGCCTCCGGTACCCTCACTCACTCGGCGAAACACAGCACAGGGGCTGCTTCACGCCGGTTTTCTGTGAGGCAGTGGCATCACTCCGGTCGAGCCGGCCCATTCATGCCGAAGCGTGGCTCTCCCACAGTTGAAATACTTACAATACTGTTAAAATCTTTATTTATGATTCAGCATAAAAGCACAAAAGATGTCGTGTTAGTGCACGCACCATGACCAAGCAAAGGTTTAGTTATGAACATATACATTGCGTGACGATAGAAAATATACTAGCAAGTATTTAACCCACTTTACTTATTACACGGAATGTACTAGTTTATAAATATGTTTAGGCAGGACATAATCATAATGTGCTTATTGTAAATTAAAAATGCGGTTGTTATGTCATCATTTACAAATAAAAATATAAGATTTTAGTATAATATAGCTTGCAAGTATTGTTTATCCGTCATCAATTACGGTTAAAATCTTTTAGTACCTATGTGTTCTGAATCAAACCTTCACGTTTAGAAAGCACATCTTTTTATCCGCTGAGCTACCATTGCTAAAAATAATACAGTCTGCAGTAACACATAACAAAACATACCTACATCTGCTACAATCAGTAGGTAAACAATAATTGATGGGTCACGTAATCAAATCAATGTGGATACATCGTATCTTACTTCTAACAGACTTCCTAGATGATCAATAACAAATCCGCCTACATTAAATCAAAACACGAGCTAATTTCGAACTAGCCTGCCAATAGCATCGAGGTAGCTCTTGCACAGACATCCGTCACTAATTCTCGATATGGCTCAAGCGAATAATAACTCTGGCTTCAGTCGTATGTGTATGAAAGGAGCCCATCTTATTTTACTTCTAGCAGACATCCTAGGCGAACAATAACAAATCCGCCCACATTTAAAATCAAAACACGAGCTAATTTTGAACTAGCCTGCCAATAGCATCATCGAGGTAGCTCTCACACAGACATCCGTCACTATTCTCGATACGGCTCAAGCGAATACTAACTCCGGCTCTCAGTCGTATGTGTATGACGGGCGCTTCAGTCCGGGTTCTGGGGCGGAACCAATCAACAATGAACGGAGAGCACTTGTTAGACGCGGATGTAATCAAAACGGATGTGTGAGGGAATTAGAATGCGTTGTTATTGAGTGAAGCAGTCGGTGCATTGACTGGCGTGTTTAACTGACGGTTTTGATGGTGCATTTAAAATTGGTTATCTCCATCGTAAGAATTTTATGTACAATACATGTGATTGAAAAAAAAAATTAAAAGAGAAGGATTGTTAGGCGCGAATGTAGTCCATTCAGATGTAGAGGTGGGGATATTTCAGCGTTAAATACATACATTTACTAATATTATAAATGGGAAAGTGTGTCTGTATATTTGTATTTCTTTCACGGCAAAACGGAGTGACGAATTGACATGATTTTGTAAGTTATGGAGATATTAAGATAGTTGAAGGTATGGAGAGTAACATAGGCTACCTTTTGCCCCTTTCTAACCCCCATTTTAGGGAAATGGGGGGCGCGACCAAGGCCGCAGGCGAAACCTAGTATTTATTAAAGCAATTGTTTTTGCATTAAATTGCCGTCTACGATTAAAAGTGACTTTGAAAATAACGTTAAAAGCATTGTCCCCTGAAACATAGCAACTGAATGTAGAGTGGCCAGCACATCAAGTTACTACAATCTGTCAAATTTCCTCAGTTGACATTGAACCAAACACGTTTGACATAAAAGTGAGGTTCGATTGAAGAAATTTGACAGATTGTAGTAACTTGATGTGCAGGCCACCGTACAACCAGGCTTACAATGAAACAGAATTAATTGACTATCGAATTTTTGTTTTCACACGTGCTTTGAGTCTCATTTATTTGGATACGATAGGTATATTTTCGCATGTTATAAGACGGTTTTGTTGTAGCCCTTCTGTTGTTAAAGATATTTCCCTCCCTGTTTATGTAGTTTGACGAGTATTCGTACAACAAACCATTTTTTCCATTATCAACGCTTATCTCCTTTTTCCGCATCGCCTAACAAATCTATAGCAGACATTTCTACCTCTGACGCACAATTCGCGGTCCCAAATAAGTATGTTATTAATAAAGAAACGCTCATTAATCACAACGACCAAACAAAAGCAAGTCCACTTCCCCAACCCGCGTTTTTCAGTGCCGTTTTATTAAACGGCCGAAATAATACAGCATTATATTTCATCCCCATTCGTGAGCCCCGAAAAATCCCTCGTTAATAAGATTAATTTTAATCCCAGCCCCCTGTATTCAGTGTGTGATTAGATTAAAACTAGGGATGTGACGGAATTAATGATTAAAAAAACGATTTAGTAGTTTTTCAAGACTTGTATCAAATCGCAAGTCATACACCAAAATTAGTAAAACAATCAAAAAGGAAAAAAAAAGTTTTTTTAGGTTTTTGTGTTGCACTTAAATCAATATGTATACCATTTATAAAGAAATAACATTTATAGACATCTACGAGGCTTTTATGTAATCTAAAAAGACAAAATGCTTGCGCGGTGCAATCGATACCCAGCGCCATCTATTGGAACTATTAGCAAAATTAAGTAAGAGCTGGCCATTTAATGAATAAATACGGGACTAACGCAATGTTATATTGTAACGATTACGAGGGTTATGGTGGTCTGGTCTGGGTTATGGAGAGCCTGGTTACCAGGCAAGCGTGGTGATTAAGAATAATCCCATCATAGTAGCGATGACTTGATTTCTATATATAGGCTGATACTTCTTTTTTTGTCCTAGTCCCAAACTAAAATTTTACCTTGTTCAATGAAACCTAAAACAATGGAAGTACAACCAATTCCTTTTTAATGCCCCTGTGACGTAGTGGTTCGTTCCACAACGTCACATCCCTAGATTAAAACGGTTCCTTGTCCGTTCGTGTGTAAACATTTGGTCCTTAAAAATGTCCTTTGTGTATATCAGAGTCGTTGGGAAGAATTTATTCGCGTCTTAGGGAATTTGCCTCTCAATGGAGGAGGATTAACGTTGTTTTTTGTTAATAGGAACATCTTTTTAGAATACTGTCCCACTGCAGATCATAGGCATCCGTGATAGAAATCAGACCGTAGATATAGCTAGAGGCACGAAAGTATAGCGATGACCGTTAATTTGCGCACTTGTAAAAAAGAAGACTTTCTATCAAAATTGGTTTCTGCGCACTCAAGGTCATAACTACACTTTCTTGCTTCGGACTATACTATGATGGGATTAGGGTTAATAATCACGCTTGCTGATGGGCCGACGCCCTGATAGCCGACCTAGGTAACACTGGAAAGACGTCGTCGAAAATGATCTGTGAGAACTTCAGGCTAACAATTGGCAACAAGTAGTGCAGGATTGACCATGGAGTCTTTTTGTTTCGGTGACTCGTTTCGGGTTAATCAGCCAGTTCAGTAGACGTAGTAATCATAGTATCACGCTTGCCTAACACGGGACATGTCCTAAAAATTGAGACAAACTTTTTACTAGACCTTGGTATAGAATTCAATACCCTGAGTTCAAGGAACGTTACTTAAACTACTAGACAAATGGGGCGCTGGAACAATTTTTCTACTATACACTTAATTCTAACTAGAATTTAAGAGCACATTTTTTATGTGATAGGTGACAGACGAGCAGGTGGTTTATCTGATGGTAAGCGATGGCCGCCACCCATAGACACCTGCAACACCAGTAGAGTCACAAGTGCGCTGCCAACCTCTAACCAACTTTCCCCCCAATTGAACCTCCGGTGTCCGCACTGACATAGATCACAGACTAATAGTATTGTGTTTCAATCGCGTCATTTAGTATATGCTTAATAGCATTTTATTAAATACTAAATAAAAATGTTTCTTCTTAGTTATTCAAAACCTGAAGTCATTTTTCCAAATTATGTAACTACAAGTTTTTCAATTAAATCTTTTACAAGTTTCCCTAAACCGCTTTTAATTTTGCATTCTCCAGTGCACCGACCGCCTAACTAACTACGAAGTTCTTACGTAGCACGCTACCGGTACACTTGCTACGTCGTAGCATAGCTACGGTGTCGTAGCATCGTGTTTCTTACCCACGTTACTCGGCACTTGAAGTTAAAGGGAAAGGTACACAGAAGTACTTACCGCCGTACTCAGAGACATAATGAAACTTAGCTCTTAATATAATCTTAACTAAATTTAATCAAAACGGCTATTATACGTCAATATTGATAAAATTTATATGGGACCACCGCTGAATGATGGCCAACCAAACAAAAAGAGAATAATTAAAATCCATTCATAATTTGCGAAGAAATCGAGTAACTTACATACAAAAAAAATACAAACGGGTTGAATTGAGAACCTCCTCTTTTTTAAAGTCAGTTGAAAACTGATGCTGTCACTTTCGTTTGTGAATTTTGTAAAAGTGACAGCATCATGTTTCAACTCATGCAGCTCAGCAGGTGTTATGGGCGACGGTAATCGCTTAACATCAGGTGATTCGTCTGCTCGTCTGCACCCTATCCTATAAAAAAAAAGCTATGCCTAACTGTAGTCTCCATTTTGTAATATGAGGGGGTGAGTTGAATATCACTAGGGTATTTGACAAAAAAAAATTCCAAAGACCTCTCAATTTAAGAAACATTATTGAAAGAATTGCTCGATTCTGATTTGAATCACCTGAGATATCATAACTTTAAGAGCACATATTTTGGGCAAGCCCAAAAACGCTCTATACAAATGGCTACAGGCGAGTGACGTCACACGCTCGTATCTTGTATGCGCGTCTAGTAAATTTTGTTTGGTATCAAATGTTTCGTTTAAGTAAATGGTTTTATAATAAAAGTTGGTGGAAAATGTACGGACAGTTCAATGTTTGGTTACCCGACTAAATAAAAACGGTATTATACCTACGGCGATGTTTACGAGTACAAACTGTCGCCGTAGTTACAACGGTAAAGTAGGCCTAAACAGAATCCCGAAGTACCATCGCGGCTAATGACAAAGTTCCAGCAAGTTCTAAGGAAGGCTTTATTTCGCACACTATAAAAAAGGTTTACTGTTGTTTCGCTACTGAAGTTTTATGTAGCATACAAGGCGTCGTCGTTAGGTGGGGCTGGGAAAATAGCGATTTACATTGAAATAAGTATGTTTAAGAACAAAATTTTGTCAATTTAACTAGTGTAAACGGCCTATCTTGTTTTGAGAAATGTTAGGAAAATAAATTAAAAGGAGTAAACCTTTCTGCGAGGCTCATTTTGAGAGTTAATGCCTGTTACAGTATGCTGTAACAGGCATTAAATTCTATGAATTGCTTCCAAAACTAACCCCTTAAAATGTTTTGGTAAGTCAAAAAAAAAGGTTGATCCTACAACAATAAACCTATAAGATTTATTTTTGTGAGTTCTATAAAATTTTCTTACGAGTAAAATCAGCATATTTCATTGAAATCATTGTTAGATTATACTTAAAACTGCATACGCATAAGCTTAGAAAGTGCATTTTTTTTGCAGTCTGCTTTTTGATGTTATTTTTTACTTATTAATTGACTACACTGGCTCAGCGTCTCGAAGTTTTCGTCATTCTGATTCGTTTTTTTTTTCACCTGATGCCAGTCTAATCGTTGTAAAATCTTTTTTAACGGGCTACACAGTACCTTGGGCGTCTCATCAGACGTTTACTAGTTGTTAATTAATTACTTAATTAGCTTCTCTTATTCTTATTTTTATTGTAAATCCAGAATATAGCCAAGTTCGAAACCCGCCAGTTTCGTGGCCCCCGCATTTATTAAACCCACCTCGAGACCCGCCTTACAAAATAATTATCATAACGACTAAGACAATGAGAGTGGCCATCGCGTCTAAACTGTACCCGGCACTCTAGCGACCCCTGGCAGCCGTCAAGAGAAATAAGTACAGAAGGGAGAAAACCAAATAATCGACTGACATCAATGGAGCCAGTCTCCCCATGGCAGCAGAGTTTTGGTTCCTCCTTCCCTCTGAAAGCACGTTAGGTCATTGGTTTTGCACCTGTCTACATCTACATTAGCCGTAGAACTGACAACCGTTGGAGCTATAAAGTCCTTGAGTGGAGACCGGAACGTTTACCGAAACGTAGTGTTGGACGCCCTGCTACAAGATGGGATGACGACATTCGAAGGCTGGCTGGAGTGAGCTGGATGAGAGTGGCCGAAAATCGGGAGCGGTGGCGTGCATTGGGGGAGAGTGAGACCTACGTCCAGCAGTGGACGAGCGTGGGTTGCTGATAATGAATGACATCTACATTAATTAATTGAACTGTAAAATGAGGTTGGTCAATGGGCTTTAAAATAAACCAAGAACGTAGGTTGTTTTTTTAGTCTAACAACAGCGAGTAGTCGAAAATTTAAATTGCTGATGTGTTATATATAATAAAAAAAATTTAGTGGCAAACCGAGTTTCACGCTAGCGAAGTTGTGGGCGTCCACCACTGAGAATTATAAATGCCCTACGCACGTAGGTACTTATCACCCATGCGCATCGTATATCGTTATCACTTATCGTAGGTTACTATTAAATAAAAATGATGCTGCGATAAATCAATCAACATAACCAGGTCACATAAAATCGTTGTATAAGGCCAGTGTTTATATTTCTATTCTACTGAATCAGAAGATTAATTAAAATGACTACGCTGGGCAAAAAGCAATTAGAAAGTAATTGGTTTTTTGTGCTACGTACACAACAAACCAATTATGTAGTTCATGCTTGGATTTCTATGTATTCAGGGTTTTAGGGTACTGATTGTATGATTTTCAGTGTTAGCTCGGATGCTAAGCCACGTCGGGGTCACCAAATAAGCCATGTGACCAGGGTGTAAATAATACTTTCGTTTGTGTACAAGTAATTTATTCCTTAAATCTACCTAATCTAAAAAAAAATAAAAGTCAAAAAATATTTTTTTTTTATATTAAATAGGTTTGCACTTGACCTCATCTCACCTGATGGAGAGTGACAATAAGGTCTAAGATGTAGCGCCCTTTATCAGAAGAAGCCTATTCACTCTCGACTTAAGAACACCCAAATTGTAGCTTTCCGGGAATACAGAAACCGGCCAGTTGTTCCATTTCTTAGCAGGTCGTACCAAGAAAGAATAAGCGAAATGCTTAGTACGAGCTGATCGAACTTCCACAGTGTAAGGCTGGATTCTTTTCGTCTTCCGCATTGTCCGGAACTAAATTGTGACATATCGCAGCCAGATCAGATAGCATTGGACAGCTCTTATCTAGATTGGATAAGTAGATAGCCGTAGATACTACGAATGCGATAACACTCATACCAATATGGCACAGATACTAATAATGTTAGCATGTAGTGCATATGCAAATTAGTTGCAAATCTAGATTTAATACTCAACACTGACTTTTGTTCCTACCTAATTAACTACATAAAACACATAAAATTATCAAATCTTTACCCAAAAAAAAACTACCGAAGGAAAGACACGCTTCGACATGAATGTACGGCCTCAATACAAACCGCCATGAAGCAGCACCTGTGCTGTGCTTTGGTAACTGAGTGAGGGTACCGTAGGTCCAATTGCGGTGAAAGGGGGTCTACTGGTTTTGCAGGTCTCTATGGACGGAGGCAATCGCTTACCATTAGGTGATCCATCTGCTCGTCTGGCACCCATCACATTAAAGAAAAAAAAAACTTGTTGCTCGCCCTTCATCAGGCGAGTCTGACTCACACTGGCCGCTTATTTTAGCTTTTGTTCTTGTTGTGCAATAACGAGTATCTACCATCTAAATACTAAGTGAACCATCTGCAATTAGATATTCTTTGTCCGCCCCAACCTTCGCTAAAATAGGGAAATGTGGGGTAAGCCTTTACACCTTATTCTTGCGTACAATAGCTTTATCCGCTTAGGAATTATTTTTCTGCTTTGAAAATATTCTGCTGAACATATTTTTTAAGCGGTGTGAAAGTGAAATTACTTGTATTACACCAACAATAGGTTTATTTTTTTATATGTTTGTAAGAGTGTAAAAGGTTACATTACTCGTACATGATTTGTGAATTTTCTACTAAAGAGTAGGTTTTGTACTTGGCTGTTGCTAGCCAGAAATCATTCACTCTCAGCCTCGATCATCACTTACCAATGTTAAGATGAAGTACAGAATGGTAAGACGAAATATTTACAAGTAGATAAAGTAAAATATCGGCCTATGTACTGTCCCACTGCAGGGCAAAAACCTTTGTTCGTGTCATATTATGAATTTGATGAGTAAATGTTTACTAACATGATCAAATAATAATCAAATTCATAATATGACACGATGCAGTAATTAGGCCATTGATATTATTAACTTTAGTGCAATCCTCAAGCTCAGGCACGAACATTTATAGTCCTTCGAGCCGGATATTCGAACATCATACAAATCAAGTCATCGCTACTATGATGGTGATTAGGTTTAATCACCACGCTTGCCTAATGCGGATTGGTCATAACAAACCATGAACTACAAAAATCATTCAAAATTATTAAGGTCTGATTTTTAGAAAAAAAAAACTCTTTCAAGTTTAAAGATGTCTATTATTAGAAACAATATGTAAGTAGAGTATGTATCACAACTTATGAGTAACTTAGAAACTTCCCACTCTCCTAGACGTTATTATTATGTCTGCACCAAGGCAATAATGCCGTTAGATTGTAAAATATATTCTTGTTATTGATATTGGATATCTTTTATTTATAGGTACCTATTAGTGTGAGATGAAATCGGAACTATAATAATGGTATAGCTCGGGTTTGTGATCACTACAGACTATCTGTCTATCTAATCTGGACATCTATAAGGCAAGAGTGAACAGGCATCTTATGGGCAAATGCATGCCATCCTAGACCTTATCGTCACATTCTATCAAGTGCGATTGTGGTCGAGTGTTGGCCTATACTTAATTTATTAATAAAATAAAAAAAAACAATCCTCATTAGGTACCCAGTACTTAAAAACATTTCACTGTTTACTTCACTAAATATCGCAAGTGGTTCGTTTTCTCATCTATTAGTTAAATTTTGAAATGGAAACTGATTGGCAGTCTTATACGTCATTTTACTTCCTTCGTGATCGAGAGAGAGCAACGCCGAATGAATGGGCCGGCTCAACCGGACTATACGGCCTCACAGAAAACCACCGTGAAGCAGCAGGACCTGCGGTGTGTTTCATCAAGTGAGTGAGGGAACCGGTCCCTTATTTAGGAGGAAGGGAAAAAAAATTGCAGCCAATAGTCTACATACAGTCTACTGGAGTTGTAGGTGTCCATGGGCAGCGGCACTTGCTTAACATCAGGTGATCTGTCTGTTCGTTTGCGTTATCAAATAAAATAAAAACTTCCTCGTAATGCGTACGTAATATATACAGGGTGGCAAAAATATTGGGCCCTACAAGAAAACTAAATCTGAATCACTGCACCACAAATACGTATAAAATGTACAGTTGGCCTTCTAAATATTAAAGGACTATGTAGTTATTTAAAATAAGTAAGATAGCGAAACTAAACCCATTTGTGCTCAGTTGGTCACGCGTTGGTTTAATTGGGTTGGGCACCCTCAGTCTGCAGCCGTATATTATAACCTCGCTTGCCCTTTCGGTTAAGGGCCTACCCTCCATAACGGGTTAAATTGTAGTGACGGAAAGTTAGTTAATAAAGTTAAAAAGTATTTAACACAAATAATTTCACGACATAGGTATATAATCAAATAAGTAAGTTGAAACAACAAGTTTCTTTTGTACCATGGAAACATAGAAACACGAAGGTGCCTCAACCAGACCAAACAAAATGTATGTTCCATCCACAAAAAAATATGTTCGTGCGGCAATCGAATCGAACCCTGGCAATAAAGATACTTTTTTAAACAGTATTTTTGAGAATACCTAAAGGAAAGTATTAAATTAACATTTGAGAAAAGTTTTTAAACGGTGTATCTGTGAACATTTAGATCATGTCTGCCAGCCATTCTTAACAAATCGTTTTGTTCTACGACTTTTCATAATTCGTCAAAAAAAATTTTTCATACGACTATACAAAAGTTACAGAAAAAAATTTGGTCAGAATCAAATGGTTGGTAGAATATGTCGTTAAAAGGTTATAAATATTCACAAATACACCCTGTATAAATAATTTCTTCCAGTAATTAAATAGATTTTTTATAATTAGTTAAGGTGTGGCAACAAGAAAAAAGTATCTTATAATATAAATATCGTATAATCACCACATTCAATATAAATTTTAATGTCATCTTAAAACCCCGCTTGAACGCCTTTGAATTTGATATTCTTCTTAACGTAAATTAGTTTAGTCGATTCTCGAAATCAGTCTAATTCGTCGAAAAATCAAATTGTCGCCATTCAATCAAGGTGAAATAGGCCCTCTAATAGGATTAATTTAAAGCGCCTTGAAGTCACTCTTGGAGGCTCGCTCATTGGGAATATTTACTAGTACAGTCAGCCACACATTAGGTTAACACAACCTGTCAAATTTACTCAATTGATATTCAACTTAATGTGTAGGACACAAAGGCTTAACATTAGGAAGGAGTTTGATTGAAGTGGAACTGCCCGAGCGTGAGTCGCTTATGCTGCGGTGTTTCACGCTCCATTTGGGGAGAAGTGACATTGAGATATGACAAAGACACAGACTTTGTAGGGAGTAAAGAAACGGACCGGGGAAAGAGCCCTTAGCAAGTACCTGGTGAGCGTCTCCCAAGATTCTTTCCGTATGCCAGGATAGTATGAAGGACCGTGGACTGGTGGAGGGACCTGTGTCTATAATGTGTATGATAGTAAGATGAGAGTGGGTTAAAGAAATTTGTCAGTTTTGTATACTTTGAAGTGTGGCTGTATGTCGTGTATGGAAACTTATGAATCAAATTATTGGCTCGACCTGGTAATCACACCCGGGACCCCAAGCGCAGCCATTGCTTTAAACTGCGCCACCAAGACAGTCAGTGTATGAATTAAAAGCATTCTGTATCCAAATCTCACTAACCATACGTTGTGTCTAATTGGTCACCCACACTGGCAGCCGTAGTAGTGTGGGACTGTTGCCCTCTCGTTACAGCCGGACCCTACTCTGTAATTACTTCTAAAGCTTCACTTTATGTAAATAGTTGGAATTCGAATAAACTTAGTAAATTAGGTTAATTATTATGACGGGGCGGTAGCGGACTGTTGCGCGGGACAATAGTAGTGTTGGGTCTTGTTTATCGATGTTTTTGTTTTGTCTTTTTAAATCGAATCTAATATTTTTAAGAGGAGACAACAGGGCACAAACCAAACACTTTATGTATAAACTCCACGTAGCATAGAGAGCCTTGGAGTGGGCCATCTTTTAATTTTTTTATGAGACAGGAAAGCAAACGAGCATGTGGATCACCTGATGGTAAGGGATCACGGCCGCCTATACACATCTGCTACTACAGAAGGAGTGCAGATACGTTGCCGGCCTTTTAGGAAGGTGTAGTCTGGTTTCTTAAAGATTTAAATGTGGTACGGGTTTGGAAATACCGCTGCGACAAGGTGATTCCACAGTGAGGAGGTGCGTGGCAAAAAAAGGCGAGTAAATCGCAAAGAAGTGGAATAGAATCCTTGTTTATGACGTGTAAAAATGTGGTGGACAGTGACGGCGGGTATTAATTCCAAGGTACTAAGTTTCAAGACTTGATTCGCAATACGGAAATAAGACTGCGAACCAAGGTGGTAGATAATGTTAGAATTTAGAAGATATTGAGAAGCGTGTGATGTCCCTGAAAGGCAGTCTGGAGGGTATTTGGAGCCAGTCTGTGTCCTAAAGTGGCTACGTTGAGATAAAAAGACGTGGACGCGCATTTAATGACATAATAGAAATTGTGGGGTGATGTGGCAAAGACTTCGATGTGGCAGGCACAGGACCGTTGTGAGTAGCGAGTACAAAAAAAGACAATACCTTACAGGTGCAGCAGTGGGATCAAGCTACAGGATATGATGATGATGAAGCATATAATAAACTCAAAATACCTACTGTCACAAAAAAAGCAGTCGCGGTCAATAATAGTCAGAAATAAAGCAAAACATCGATAGTGTATCCAGCCCTATTAGTAAGCATTTGATTCCTCGGACGTGTGTGGAATGCTAATATCACTGAGGATTCGCAAACCCCTAGTTTCTTCTCTATACTTGCAAGTAAGTGTACTGCAACTACACTTGAAATGAAGAACTAGAGAAAACAGCTTTATTGCTTTTTTTAGCTACGTCCTTTAGTTTTGTCAAACTGCTGGACATATATTCTTCGCTGAATGATGCCATCTTTATACAAGGGTTCATAGATAGATAATATTAATTTATTAAAAAAAAAATCAAAATATAGTTATGACTTATAACAACAAGGACAGTAGAAAACAAAATTATGTAATGTACTATCGCTTGCGGTATTTCCAATACGACCTGCAAACGAATACGAATATTCGTTTTTAAAAGATCGTCGGCGCACTTGTAACTCCTCTGGGTGTCCATGGGTGGCAGTATTTACTTATCGTCAGGTTCGTATGCTCGTCTGCATCCCAGGTTCAATTCCAGGTTGATTGGTGTGATTTGTCTGACGCATTTATTTATTATTATTTATTTATCTTAGGTTAGTCTCTCGATTGACTTCCTACTGGCTACTAATCCTCCTACAAACATAGCCAGCCTAGTCCAATTCTAGCCTAGAGGATTTTTGCTTACATTTGCAATTCTGGTTTAAGTCCGGATGTGATATTCCTGACTCGGTTAGTAAGTGATTCGTTCTATAGCTCTTTGGCAAACTTTACTAGTACCTTGTGACTTATCTAGTTGCCTGTTACAATCGATCTTTGTAATATATACTACGCATAAGTCGTTATCTTGAAAAAGAACATTTTACAGAGGAGCCGTTTAAATTTGAAAACCGTATAGCACCGTATAGTATTCTCAATATTGCAGCTATCATCATGACAGTTGAGGAATAGACATTTTTATTAATACATTTTCAAAATCACGTATTATTATTTCGAGGCGTTCGTTAATAGGTTAGCAAAAAAAAACTAACATAACCTACCCAAAAAATTATTAGTCAGCAAAAGCAGCAATTAACGTAGTAAATCAGCCATAAACATTTTGCTGACCAATTAAGGTACTCGTACTAGTAATTATTTTGCTGATCATAAAATTTCTTTTTCATCAAAATAATATCTTTAACTTTTTAAATATACCCACTAGAGAAGTGAATTATCTCTTCTCTTATACTTAACTCACGAAAATTTCTGTCGCCTCTAAGAGATTGTTACTCTAAGTACGTAAAAGAGGTCAAGACCATGTTTAAATGTGAACAAATATTTGTAAAGGCCTCGCGGAGTCAAACCCCTGGAAGCTTGAGTGAGTATGTGTTTACACGGGTTATGCTTTTACAAGTCAATGTTTTGGTACCCTGAGTGTTATGATTTAATCTGTCGTATAATACTGCTTAGGGGAAACGCTATGCTGGGTTGTAACATGGGTACATCATATACGATGGAGTGAATTGTGGTAGATATGATATGATATGTGGTAATAAAAAAATATTATCATGTTTTTAAACTTTCGCGTTGCATTATACAAATATTAAGTTAAGTAAGTGCTTTAATGTAATTATTTTTGAATATCCTTGCGTTTATCAAGTATCTGTAAAAAAATATTAATTTTGATATCGGAATGTTCATACATTTTAATTATATCTATCTATTAAATATGTTCATACGATATCGGATCGGATAGTGTGAAAACGCTCTGACAAAATTCTATCTTCTACTATTTATAAAGAGATAAATTCTATAGACATTGACAAGGCTTATTACATTATAAAAAGACAAAACACTAGCCGATACAATCAGCGCCTAGAATCATCTATTGGTTGTGTTGAGTACTAATGGCAAAATGACGTCCCCGAAATCATGAGAAGGCCACAAATGGTACATATTTTAATAATGGTTTGGCAACCATTGGTAAAAGAGCATGCTTATGAGTGTAGTTTAAGGAGACTACGACCTACGACGTGAGCTTCGAAGCTCACGTCATAGGCTGCCGACCTTTTGATTGTATTTTTATGTGTTTTTGCAGTCTTTAATCTTTCTTGTCATCACGTCAAAACGGCAAGCATCTCTGTTTCACAGAAATCAAATATTTCTACGTCAATATTATGAGAGCTTTTAAGGATATTATTTTCCTTCCGCAAGAAAGTACAAGGCTTCGTAATAAGGAAATGTTGTTATTAGCCAGAATCTCATCTGTTTTTTAATATCACTGAAGTAAAGTTAACGGCCCACATAAATGAAAAATACCTATTGGACATTTGCAATATTAAATGCGATAAAATTATTATCATCGCGAAAGACATATTTTGTTGATGTACATACGAGTACATATACATACATAATAGGCCTTTGCATCTTAGCAGATGAATTAAGTAGCATTTTAAGCAGGGACACCACACCTTCGCTCGTGGCTGTACAGACCAATGTACATACATACATTTATTATTGTGTATACAGGGTGTGATGGTAAACATTAATATTATCTTTTTAATCACGTCTTCTACCGTTGAAGTGGAATGATTCTTAAATGAAGGTCGCAAAAATGAAGTCACAATGAGGATTGTTGATCTATCTGATGAAGATTCCGGGATTTTTTCCGGGGGGCAATTATCGTGCATTCGACATTAAAGTAATTTGACTTCAATTGACTCGACATTGAAGTCAAATTAATGGGCACGTTAATTGCCCCCCAGAGATTTGTTTGGACGAATGTATGCAATCTCTAAATTTGATTTTAATGTCTGGTGCACGAGAATTGCCCTCCTTGGACACAAGCCAACATTGAGCGTCTAAATGCTAAAATGATGATGAAGCATCTTCTATCAACTATTCTGAACAACATTTGTTTTACGACGTTTGGAAATTTGTCGGATTTTTTTTTACTTCCATACAAAATGAATAAGTCACAACACCTAAATTTTCAATCAAAAGTCAGAACAAAAATTTATCAAAATTGTTGGTTACAAAACATGGTTAAAAAGCTTTGTATGTTTAACAATGTACCCTGTATATGGGCTAATGAAGTTTTCCATACATTTTTACAGAACAAATCGCATTATGCCCAACCTTTAAAAACTTCTTTCAAATCTTTACCGACAGTTTAATTCAAACCGAAAGATACACAGACCCCGAAAACTAATAAAAAATCACAACCCTTTCAAGGTAAAACTGAATTCGCGTCTCACGTCATATATTACTTTTTATAGCTTTATTACCTTTTTATGTGAGTTGAGGGTTCCGCGGGCAATGTGGGGCAATGTTGGGCAATGTCGGGCAATGCGGGCGATGGGCATTGCTCACGGGGAGGGGACGCCTTTTGTTACTTCTGGGGTCGTATTTATGGTCGGGATGTATCAGACCGCAGTTTGACAGGTTAAAGTTGGCTTTCTTTTGTTTTAGATTGATGAGAGGCGGTTGATTCACAGCGCAGAGGAAAACGGGGTCGTATAAGTTTGTTACGAAATAAATGTGTGTCCTGTTTTCCGCACAATTTGATCGCTAAGTTTTTAGATTAGTTTATTAATCTTTAAGTATTTAGCCCTGTTTGTTATTTCCAAACGTTGATTAAGTTACTGTTCGTACTATTTAACGGTGGCATAAACAAATTTGTCAAAAAAAAATTTTTTTTTGGCCTATTGATAATATCGATTGAGATACATTTTTTTTAGTTACGGTTATAACGCATTGTTAAATTCTGCCTATGTGAAGTGATTAAAGCGACACAAATTGATGGTGAAATTGATCGGGTGGTTTGTGTTGTGCCCCTTCATTTAATTGAGAGATTATGGTAAACTGATGTCTGACACGAGCATATTAGTGTCACTGTCATACCTAAAGCTATTCCCATAAACGCAGCATTACAATAGTAATCGCCATACAGCACTATTCGTGTTGATTAACTTGAGTAGATAATAACGAATTCACTGCCATTAATTAATTAGTCTTTGAATGGATTGCACCTACCGGCTCAGTCACGTCGGCAGTTAAGGATAGTGTCGATTAAGCAACTATTAGCAATAAAGGTCAGATTGCCTTTGTGGTGTAGTGGCAAATCTTCATTTTTTTGTTTAAATTAGGTCGACAAACAGATTACAGTCAATTGACCTATCACATTTTACATCATCATCATTATCCATGCACCCACTGCTGAGTATAAGCCGCTTCTCTATCACGCCACGCCGCGGCTGAGCTCGTTTTGTAGAGCTACGTTTTGGCATTAATAGGCTGAATCGACCGGAGTGATACCACAGCCTCAAAGAAGACCTGCGTGAAGCAGTGAGTGAGGGCACCGAGGGTACGAAGTCCAATGGAGCGGAAAAAGGCATTAAAAGGTTGGTAGCGCCTGTCATCATCCGCCTACTCGAATGCTGGCAACCATATAAAAATGTCATCATCATCATGATCTGCTGATCATGATGATGATGGGAGAGTATTTACTGCAAAGGACGAGTGTGGGTTGCTCCACACTCGTCCTCTGCTGTAAATAACTCTCCCATAATGCACGCCATCCCGATCACCATCCCGATTTTCGGCCGCTCTCATTCAGCCCACACCAGCCAGCCTTCGAATGTCATCATCCCATCTTGTGGCAGGGCGTCCAACACAACGCTTTCCGAGTCGCAGTCTCTACTCAAAGACTTTACAGCTTTACTAAAAAAAATGTATCTTTTTTCCAATTTTATCGTTTTTCCATCACCATTCCAGTTTGAAGAATGCACTGATCTCAAAAGGTAAGATCCTCTCTGATTACTACGAAATTGTTTTATAAGGCTTTTCTCTGTAATTGCTTTGGCTATTCGAGATAGGCAACGTAAATTGTTTTCATTACCCAATTTCAACTTAGAAACAAAAGATTTCTCCTTATTAAAACTGGACCAGTGGGGGAGAAATTACGTTTGCCAACGCAAAGTCGTCCATTTGATCTTAAATGAATAGGTGTTGTGTAGTTAAAGGATTTCAAGTGCGTTTATTATTTTCGTTTTAATTATGCAGGTAAGTGATTTTGATAAGAATGATAATTATGACTGTATACTAGTCATAATTATCATTCTTATCAAAATCACTTACCTGCATAATTAAAACGATAAAATACTAAAATATGAACATAAAGGTTCCGTTTCAGATTTTTATAATATCACATTGAAATCGTTTGAAAAAGTGATCCCTACAGCGCTGTAATTTTTACAGCTTATACATATTTTTGAATTACGAAAATGCCGCCATTCCATTTGTATTTTCGACCCTTATCTATTGTGATTGGTTTTTAATTACAAAAATGGGAACCTGCTCTATTCGGAATGGAGCCTTTATTGGTGGCGACTCTTTTAGCATGTCGACTTTCTATTGTGTTCATGTTCACGCATCTAATCATCATCATCATAACAATCAGCCTGTATCTTGATCCCACTGCCGGGTATAGGCCTCCTTCTGTGCTTGGCATTTACAACGGCCCTGTTCCAGCCTCATCTAGGTCTTTCCCACCACTCTGTATATGTCATCAGCCCATCTTGTTAAAGGGCAACCTCTGCTCCTTTAACCTTGACGTGGCCACCAGTGTGTTACAGATTGGCTCCACCTGCCATCACCATGATGAGCCAAGTTCCCGTACCTATCGAGAGTAATCAAAGAGTACGTATTACAAAAGGAATACTGATCAGTTCCTCCCGTAACTACCGTATCAGTAGGCTTAGCACAAACTTTGCAACAAATCGTATCGTGCCCACGTTAGGATTACGCTAAGCACGGTGCACCTTCAATGACGTATCATATCGTACCAATTTCTTAAAAAAATATTGAATCTGTTGGCTCGTCTGCCACCTATATCATAAAAAAGGATACATTCCACTAACAATATTATTATCAACGTGAAAGTTTGTGAGTATAGATGAATGGATGTTTGGTCCTCTTTCACGCAAAAACTATTATGAAACTTACAATAATATAGCTTATATACATCAGTGCTTATGGTCAGAATGATGACATCCACGGGTCTAAGTTACGGACATAGCAAAGAATTGCGCTTAATGGCATGGGCAGGCACTGCGAGAGAACAAACGAATGGGTAAAGGTCCTAGATAGGCTATCGCAAAACCGCAGTCGTGGCACTCCCACCATTGGCCGACGCGACGAAGTCGCGGGAGGCCATTGGATCGGTACAACGATCGTGTGAGAACTTGGGGGCCTATGTCCCACATGGATCTATCTAATTGACGTATGTGCTATACATCAGCAATAAACCATTTTTGTCGATAAGAGGACCTCTTCAATTTTCATACAAATTGTTTACGATACGCATACGCTTCGATTTCTGTGAAAAGTTCGTGGCAGGCCTACTGAAAGCAAAGAGGCAACGTGCGACTAAGAGATGCAAATTGAATGTCGCATGTCTGGCCGAAGCATGCCCGTTCGAGCGTGCCACTGTGAGATCATACGTGCCTACTCCTGTGACGATTTCTGCATGACACTCATAGGCATCGAGCCAAACGGTTGCCCTGCGGGATAGTATTGAGTTTCCACTTACTATTGTGCCATGGGAGAGAGAACACACCCATTCTATTAGATACCAATGGCCCGCCTTCACTTTCGTTCCAGGAGTCACTGTCGCACTCAGATACGTAAATTAACTTAATTGTCACTTAAGACAATAATTTAGACACTAAACTTATTTTAAAACGCATAAAATCTATCTATAATTAAGATAATGAATAACATCATTTACATCTTTGGATGCGGCAGTTAGTCTTGCGATTAGTTCCAATTATTACCGTTAGATGGTGCTGGGTGTTGATTACATCGCGCAAGTATTTCGACTTTTTGGGTACCTACATATACGCCTTGTTATTGTCTATAGGTAGACGATGTTTCTTTATAAATATTTATTACATATTTTTTTATGTGAAAGGTGGCAGACGAGCAGATAGATCACCATGATGGTAAGCTATTACTACCGCCCACAGACTACAGAGCTACAAGTGCGCTGGCACCTTTTAATCCTCTTTCCCCCCTATTGGGCCTCCAGTACCCTCACTCACTCCCGCGAAACACCGACGCTGCTTCACGCCGGTCTTCTGTGAGGTCGTGGTATCACTACGGTCAAGCCGACCATTTAAATGATTCGAACTGCCACGGGCTTTTGCCATTATATATTTACGATTGCAAATCGACCGGTTCACAAAAATGATTCCGGTAAGACGACCCAAGAAACTCGCCAGTACTGTTTACTGTTTTCAAACTGCTAAATTTGATTATCCTTCCACCAGATCTGTTTTGCAATAAGCATAAAATATATCACATTACACAGGCCAGGCCCCTGGCGTGCTCCGATGTCGGGATGCCAATCAACCGGGCCGCAACACGTGTGCCAGACAACTCACTTCTAGGAATGCATTATGGCGGTTATTTCGTATGCAAATGTGTTCGGCTGTAATGACTTCTGAGTTATTGTTTTGGCTAGATTTAATGCATTACATTTGGTTACTTCAATCTTTTATATAATCTATAGGAAAAAAACAAACCCATGCGCGATGTAATCGACGCCCAATGCCATCTATTGGTACTGTGTGGAAATAATAAACTTTGGAGAGAGCCACGCTTCGGCATGAATAGGCTGGCTCAACCGGAATGCGCGTATAACCAACAGCGCTTGCGTTGTTACGACGTTTTAGCATTGAAGGAGTCTAAGCTTTGCTTTTTGGTAAACTGGAGAAGAAAAATATGGTATTTTTTATAGAAAATTTGAAAACAAATGTGCCTACGTTAATATTTGCGATAATATTCGCGTTAAATATCTCATTGATTCTCGTCATTGATAACATTAGTAACTATGCTACACAAAAATTCAAAGAAAAATTGTAATGGATAACTTTCATCGGGATGTGACATTTGTGGCAGTTTTTTAACCCACATTCTTCCAAAATCTAAATCAGAACATTAAAATCTAAGCCCTTTTTATTAAGATCGTAATATTTCTCAATTTCACAGGAATACGGATGTAAAAACTGCCACAAAAGTCACATCTCGTTGAGAATCACCCTAAAAAGATAGAAAATTAGATAAACACCGCATTTAAATTTAATTGAAAAGTTACACAAATAGAAGGAAACAAGATGTCAACACACGAGCAATATAAAAAGTTCTGATGAACCCGCCGTCATTTTCGGCATAATTCAATTCTCGACAAAGTTCAATATTGAGTTTAGCAGCGGTACTGCGAACCACCATTCCATCGGGAGGTGCGCGTTTTTCAAATGTAATGGTATGGTATTGAATAGAATAGAGAATTTACTAATATAGATATTGTAACACGGAATTTACAAAAATTACATACACTTTTCGTATATTATTAATTTTTTATATTGAGGACAAATAAAATGACCTCACTCCGCCTGATGGTAAGCGGCCGTGAGATCCAAATATGGATTCATAAAATTCATAAAAAAAATGTATATCAACTCCCGACTAGTTTTCATATTGTATAAATTCTACTACAGAAACCTATCATTCGCAAGTGAAAATATGAAATGCATCATTTTGTGGAGGATAACTGTATTGTTTCTGGGTGTAACATTATGTATGTAAGTATTATATTTGTAATCATCTGTTATTATCAAACAGTAAAAGACAACCTTGTAAAAGTGTTTAAGCTACCTACTTACTACTTTCTACGGAGTCAGGTCAATATATGAGATGTTGTAGTGAATTTATTTATTTATAGCTTTTACCCGCTGCTTCGCTCGCACCCTCCACTTCCCTAAAATGGGAGGTTAGAAAGGGGCAAACAGTAGCCTACGTTACTCTCCATCCCTTTAACTATCTCCACTTAAATATCACGGCCATTCGTAGCTCCGTTTTGCCGTGAAAGAAAGACAAACATACAGACAGACAGACACGCTTTCCCATTTATAATATTAGTATGGATTACATACTAAAACTCGCGAGATTTTCAAAAGTAAAGGGGGGAAGGGGATAAAAGGTTGGCAGCGCACTTGTAACTCCACTGGTGTTGCAAGTGTCCATGAGCGGCGGCAATTGCTTACCATCAGGTGATCCGCCTGCTCGTCTGCTACCTATCACATAAAAAAAAAGTTGAATCGTGGCGAGTGTGTCATTGAATTCTTATTCCCAGTTTCGACAACAAAACCCCTATCTATAAATTACCTCCTCAATTTCCCCTTTCGTTTATCCATCCGAAATTTAAACAGTGGCCTAATCCAAAAATCTCAAACGAGACAATGATTAATTACGAACTGACTAATTACTTATACATAAGTATAAGTAAATATACACGCGTCTCTTGTGTGGGGGCCATTTATCTAACCTTGACAGCATTCGGTTGGTTCATCAATTCTGTTGCAGGAGTGTTTAGCTGGCCTCATTATACATTTAAGCCTTGGATCTGTTGAGGAAAAAGACGATCGGGTTTATCTAACTTAGAGACTTAATGACGAATGACACTCGTATAACTATTTATATTATACTACCGTATAATTTGATAAACAAACAATTATACATAAATGTAATTAAATGTGTATGATTTGGGCCCTAACTCATTTTCAGTGTTCAAATATGAAGGTAAAAAGAAATTATTGAGATGATGTTATCTTTGATGATCTTTGTTCGGAATCTGATTAAACCCCAAGGTTGTCTGGCAGAAATCACTATTAGCGATAAGACCGCCTACATTGTATTTGTAAATTACCATAATAGTTACCATAAGTTCTGTAATAATTTATGCAATAAAGAGTATCTATCTATCTAATGGTCAATTCCGTCTTGACCAGCAAATCTTGGAACTACCGGCATTTTTATGTGATTGGTGGCAGACAAACCGACGGATCACCTGATGGTAAGCGCCACCCATAGACACCTGCAACACCAGTAGGGTCACAAGAGTGCTGCTAATCTTTAACTCTCTTTACCCTAATTGGGCCTCCGGTACATCACAGTGAGGCCGTGGTATCACTCAAGTCAAGCCAGCCCATTCATACCGTAGCATGGTTTCCCCCACGTTTAGCATATTTATTCATGTCGAAAAATCACACACATGATTCAAATCCATCCATACCTAAACAAATGTTTTATTTAAAGTTTAAGTAAGATAATGTAAATACTAAGCACGTACTAACATCCCTTAGGACAGAAAACATACGAAAGCTTTTAACATGCCGCTTAGGGCTTAACTTAGGTATTATATGCACATAATGTATTAGACACATTAGGTAACATATATTATAGTTTTAGTTTATTTTAACAGTATGCTGACAAAATAAGATATTCCAAACGTGGATTTATATAAGAGCCTTATATTCAAAGGACTGCATTGGAAACAGTGCGTTGACTTGGGTTATTCTATTGAAGTAATAAATAGATGTAATTCGTTAACAGTTGAAATAGACTGATTGGAATCAAAGCTTTTAGTAAGAAAATAACTGTACTTATTTTGTGTAAGAAATGTGTTATTTTATGAAAAAAAAGGATTTTTATGCTTTTGATATCCAAATGAGTGCTATGATGATTTCCCTCACTGTTGAATTGTAGGTACTTATTTACTGTGCTACATTTGAACAGAGATACAGAAAGCGTATTTTATATTTTCGACTATCTCTCCTAAAATATTTCGACTGGTTAGTCGAACGGATCTATGTTCGTATAAACATTCTATAAAAATCTAATACATCACCAAGCCCAATAACCAATATTCAAGTACAACTTTTAATACTGGTAAGTGATTTCTAATTCCACTTCCCAAAGTTCGTAACACTCAAAATAGAAATAGCTGTTTTAAGAAATCAACCGTTTGGGTATAAACGAAATGTTTGATAATTTTAAGACAGTAAGTAGTTAAAAATTTGACAGTAGCCAGACATGATTTACCCTCAATTGCACTAAAATCCAACTTAGCATGTAATTCCCGGTTGCATCCAAAGCTGTCGTATGAAGCCCGGGGTACACTTAGACTATGAATCTGGATTTGGGGAATCTGGTTTTTGCAAATAAATAGGTACCGTCGTAACTAGGTACCTTCTGATCTTCGCAACTTAAGGGTTGATAAGATCAGACGGACCCCTGAAACAGGGTGACCAGACCAACTGAATTGTGGTGCCCAGTTTTCAGAGACTATTCAAAATATCCAGGTTTTCTCACGATATTTTTCCTCATCGTCTAACTAATGGTTGGAAGACGTACTTTATTAGTGTTAATCTAGTAGTGCGTGATTTGAATCATGACCATAATGGTAATCATGAGAATGGAATCCATATAAAAATACTAACTCGGAAATAGAGTCGTTTTCATAATTAATATTTTATGAAATTTGGCTACGAATAAGATACATTTAACTTGCATAACACAAGACACACCATCAGACAATGTCAATACAAAGCACTGTGGCCTATGTCTCATAGAAAATGTAATCGTTTTTTTCATGGGATTCTATAATCCCATGGAAATAATGATTACATTTTCTTCTTTCTATCGGTTATGATCAATGGTGTTTCTTATACTGAAAACTATTTCTTAGATTTAAGAAGTAGTATTTAATTTAGTTTTTAACAATTAATAAATAATATCAATGTTCTTTTGATTACCACTTTCATCAATAAAATGTAACATTATGATGCTCTTATTATAAACTTGCGAATAAAAAAGACAAACATCCTCATTGAACAAAAAGATAATCCAATACTGTCGTTGAGATATGAAAGATAAATAATTATTTGCTAAATCTTGACCTGGAACAATATTTTTCTTAAAACACTACCTATTTATTACCAACAACGATTTTTTTTTGTTTTTATGAAAATATTACGACATCCGTATCAAAAGCCAATCGATCAATGGAACAAAAAACGACTCAGGAACTTTGCCTTATAAATAAAATAATAATCAGATTCCCGTAGGAATACACAAATACCACTGATCTTTGATTCCTTCATACGCCTTTTGCAAAATTATTCCACACAAGCCTATTTGCTTGCTAATGTTTTTACCAAAAACTCATGAAAACGAATTTCCCAATACCGCGATAACATCGGTTACGGGTAAATGTACTACAACGGTCCCTATTTGTATTCCGCACGTACTAATACCTAGCATTAACGAACCAAAAGCAAAACCCTTCGAAAAAACAACAATCCCATTAGCATAATAGAAAAAGGTCCTCACAGATCACGTATTCCATCGACGGCCGATGTCCCTGGAGCGGTATTAGATACACGTAAAGAGTCAAAGCATATGTCACGGTTTAGAACTTCAACACGTATATTTGAATTCGGCACTCGCGGTTTTCTCCGTCACGTGATGTGTACGGTTGGAGGCGACGCGACGACCGCTCCCCCTGACGGTTGGGCGGCGAATGGCTGCAGGTGTAAACTGAACCACACGAGCAGTGCGCGTATACACCCTGGTCGGGGGGAAATCCAGAAATCACTTTGATTCGCCCTACGTAATTGTCTAGCCGATTAGATTTAATGAGTGGCGAAAGCGGTGAAGATTTTTTACTTGTTATTGGGTTGTCGCGGCAAAGTTGGGCGCAGTCGTAAATTCACAAAATATGCTTGGTACTTACCTAGTCTGGGAAAACATTTGATGGAATAAAGTCGGCATTTTATTATTTGGCGACGACATCTATTGGAAATATTTCTACCAAAAAGCTTGGAATTCCAAACGACTGTATCCTTGGCTACGGTCTAATATATTCGGTGTTGGTTATACAATATGTAGGCGAGTATCCTGTTTTATTATAGGTATTTAGGTAATATTTATCCTACATAAATATTTATCCATTAGCATAATAATTACGTTTTAAAATGTAGAATGATTCTGTATTATTGCGAGGGATTAGCTAGATAAAAATAAATAATGCAAAATCTATTTGATTGAGAGTAACGTGCCAGAATGATATATCAGGCATAATCATTGGGGCAGAGGCACGCTGCGGCATGAATGGGTCGACTCGACCGAAGTGATACTACTGCCTCAAAGAAAGTCGGCATGAAGCAGCGCCTGCACCGTGTTTAACACAGGACCCTGATGATGGCCCAATCCAGGATTGTGGTAATTTCAAAGGTAGGCAGCGCACTTAAGCCTGCACGAGTGTTTGGTGTTCTTAGGCACAGGCAATCGCGCGCCATGAGGTTCGGTCAGTCTGCTCGTTTGCCACCTATAATAAAAAAAATCGCAATGCAGAAGAAGTACTTAATGAAAAAAAAAGTTTTGTCGTTCGGTTATGATTAACATTTAATTTTTGCGCGAGTCATTAAATCTACTATTTATCCGAAATGTACCTTCCAATTACGTAGCAGGCTATTTTCTAGACACAATTTATTTAACTATTAAGCATATTTTAAGATTTGATGTAAAATTTGGAGAAATATTAGATATAGTAGAACTACGAAAATTAAATCCCAAACAATGACCCTTTAACCCTCACTCTGCTTATGTACACATTTATTTAAATTTTAATTAAATATTTTCTAATCAACTGTGTTAATTGGAATCTCAAAGAAAACGACTTGTTTTCTCAATCATTCGATAAAGTTAAGCAATAATTAACTTATTGAAAATTGATTGAGATATTAATGAAAAGAAGTTGGTTGGACAACTCCTTTTGAACTGCTAGAAATATTATTGGAATTGGTAAATCGAAGCTTGAAACCTGTAAAATAAATTATTTTTTTGTAATACTACATAATAAGTAATTAATTAATCAGTGGGAGAGGCACGCTTCGGCATAATGCTACCTTTAGTTATGACCCTACCTCATACGCAAGTCGTCGATTTGAACCCCACCCTGGACGAACATTCTTGTGATGAACACTAACGAACAGTGTCTGAGTGTTATATGTATTAATTATTATATAAAAAAAAGGACAAAATAAATTCTTTAACAAAAATAAAAGTCGATTACTAAGTTTTGTTTCGAAATCAAGTACCTACTCTTTGTAAGTTTCTAAAATATTATTTAATCAATTAATTATAATATAAAAGAAATCAATATTGCTGTGCCTTTCCAAGGCCCATATTATGTTGACTTATACTATCATTAAGACCTCTAATTATGTACATATGTGATGCAATAAATAAATGAATATGAATATAAGTGCTTAAGCTATTGTAATGTATGAGTTGTGCGAATTTGTGTCTGCGCACACACTTGTGCACTAATAAGCGTCGAAAGATTGGCCGCCTTAACCAAAATATCAGTAAAGAGGACATCGAGTCAGTCCGCTTGTGACCACGGCTGCTTTAACGCATCCGGAACGTTAAGGATTAAGTACATAATTGTGTGCTTAAAATGTTAAGTCGCAATAATTCCCGTCTATAATATATTATACTTAGTTAGGAGGACATTATTACTACTGGGGTACATTTTCAGGTAAGTGCATTCGAATCATATTAGATCTTTAATCGAGGGCGAGCAATCAGCTCGCATGATTGCACCTAATTGATCTGCAGATTATCCATTGACTAATGACCACGGCTGTCACAGATTGGCGGTGATGTAGTGCTTTGCGAGTGTGTGAGTGATCCTAATGCAAACTACACAGTATACATACAACGTGTAAAAAATATATAATAATATTTAACCGAACGGTGTTAACGTATACCGCGTAAAGACTTGCTTCAATTGGACAGCGGTTAAGAAGTTGGCAGCGCTTTAATTTTGTGATTCTACTGGTGTTGCAGTTGTCTATGGGCGGCGGCAATCGCTTACCATCAGGTGATCCGTCTGCTTGTCCGCCACCTATCATATAAAAAACAGATGGGAAACACAATATACAAACATGTTGTGTCTGTTCTTTTCACACAAAAAATATGTTTATATTTGACATTATTTTGTATTAACTGACATAAATTATGGTTTTAACTGACTTAAAATATTTAATTAATTATAATTAGGTATTTGTTGTAATCGCAAAAGCTGACATTGTAATTATTATACTTTTCCAATTAATTTTAATTTTAATTTTGCATGCCAGTGTCTGGTGAATTGTGCTAGCTACTTTAAATTATTTATTTTATACCACCCCTTGTACCACTTTTCTGGCAAATAAATGATTTCTGATTTCTGAATATAATGCAAAAAACTGGTCGCTATCTCATCATCGAATGCCCATTTTAAAGTTGCAAAAAACTCGCTTTACTAAGTACAAAAAAAACATCTCTGTTTAGAAGTACATTTATTACAAGAAAAACTTAAGCAATTAAAACAGTGATGGAAACCGAAAGCTAAACCAAAAGTAAATAAAATATGTAAAACAAAATAGGCCCCTATGGCCCCAAAATCAGCAGGCAGGCAGGCAGCATTTCCACGCTGTATTGCAAATGAAATTCGTTGGGAAAGTAGTCAGCTTATATCGAATTAATTATAGCATCATGCCAATTTGTGGAACATTATTTTAACAGAATCTGACAATTTGTATTTAACTAACAAATTGCTTACAAAATTATTATTTTTTTTATCTAGTGGCTTCCGTTCAGGACCCCAAGGTCATGGCGCGGCATGACCTTGGGGTCCTAGATCGAGCAAAAGTATGTTATAAACATTTCGAACATAGCTTGGATTTGTTGATTGATCACTAATCCGCATTACGCAAGCGTGGTGATAAAGCCTAATGCCATTATAGAAAGATGACTTAATTTCTATTACGGAGACCTTTGCTCTTCAGTGCGACTGTATTTATAGGCTGATACTTTACTTATTTTAACTTGTGTTTAAAAAGGTATTTTGTGATATAAAAGATATATAGCGACCTATTTCCCTCCTCTCAGACAAAAAAGATAACACACATCGTTGCGATCAAAATATTGTCGGTCATTATAGTCCCTCGAATGTCCTTGCGGTAAAGAATAAAAAGGTAGCGCGGAGAACTTCCAACCTAATCATACTTTTTCATCTCTCTCACGAAGTTTCGGGCAGAATATGAAAAATAAAACAATAAGAAGTTTCAAACTAGCGCGAACTATCTCTTGTTTAAACTTTACAACGCGAGTTGGGAACCTAATTACGCCGTCTCCGTATTCTGGTGGCAGACGAGTCAACAGCCTTTCTGAAGTTGTTCTATTTATTTGGTAATTATGAGGACCCAGGACTGTAGTATACGGAAGGCAGCAGTCTTTGAGCATAGTCACTTTAGAAACAAAGTGAATGCTTTATAAGTGACGGCACCAATGAAGGCTCCATTCGTAATGAGCGTATTTGGCTTTTTTGGAATTTAAAGCTAATTACTATAGATTAGAGTCGAAAATAAAAACTACATTTGTTTTCGATTTATAAAATATTAATAGCTGTAAAAAATATTAATGACCACGCTGTTGGGATCACTTTGAAATTTTCCGAACACAGCTCGGGTTTGTTAACATCACCAATCCGGATTAGGCAAGCGTGGTGATTTAGCTTAATCTCATCCCAGTAGCGATGACGCCTTGATTTTTTTGATGGAAGCCTTAACCTTGCAGTGGGACTGCAGGCGAGGTTTGACTTTTAGAGTCACTGTGGGTCTCACCTATAATTTATACTATAAAAATTCCTTGAGTACTCGGTAACCCTGGCAAAACGATTTTCTATTTAAAGGCTGAAGCATTTATTAAACAGGCTTTTAAATACTGTATAAATGCGAGTACAAAGTCTAAGTACTGTGACCATGAAACAATTAGAGCTGTCTTCAGCGTATAAGGGTTAAACATGTTTTTAACGCGTGTATAAAATATTCAACGAGCACCAAAATAAATATACGATTTTGAAACAAAAGGTAAAATGTATTATATTAAAATTTTACGGTCACTAAGCGATGGAGTGACGATCTTAACAGCTCTGCACTTGATTTGCCACGGATGGCGGTGGATAGGGATCAATGGAGGGACTGGTAGGTCTTTGCCCAGCTGTGGGACAAGGAAGGCTAAATAAAACAATGGTGTTGCTACGGTGTACCTTATTTTTGTGTGTTATTTAGCGGGCAGATGCCGTGAGTGTTGTGTGTCGAGAACAGATGCGAGAAAATAGTGAGTTCGTAAACAGTCGTACCAGAAATGAACGTAAAAGACTTAGAAGGAGACGAGTAGACCGATGTCTGCCAAAACAACTTACCAGCTAGAAACTTCAGTTAAACCGAATACCAGTGTGACATGACCTAAAAGAGATCAGGCGCAGGACGTACTTTCTGAGTCACGGGGGCATAAGACCGCCGTTTTGGAGATTGACACTGAGAATTTTTAACAGAAAAACTCGGTACTTTGACCCAACCCGGGAACCGAGCACGAGACCCAGGCGCAGTCATTGCTTTAAAGTGCGACCCACAACGCCACCGAGGCAGTGTTAATACTTATATTATGACTTATTAAGAAGTGGAGGCAATATTAAGAAAATAATTTTCCAAAATTATATCTATTTCAACCTATTATAAAATTAAAAATCAATACTCGTACCTAAAAATATGTATATACCAACGTAATGACGGCAAATTTACCGCAGAAAAATACTGTAACTTTCACCATCAACAGAAAACTTAATTAAAAAATAATCCAATAATCTTCACACAATACACCCAAAAGTATTGACTACGAACGAACCCCCAAATAGCTATTTCGACGCAAGTCAAGCTATAATTTCGGCAAAGGAAACGCAATTCCAATTTTAATTGCAGTCTTATTTGTGGCAACACCAATTATTGTTTAGTCCTCGCGTTGGTCATTATAAAAGTCATGTGCCCCTACCATTTGTCAGTTTGTTAATTACTAGAAGGTTTCTCTACTTGCTGCACGGTTTCGCCCGATTAGAAAGAGACATAAAGTAACCTATGTCATTCTCTATCTCTTCACCTAGCTCTACTGAAAAAATCACGTCAATATATGGCTTCTTTTTGCCGTAAAATACAGACATACACATACACTTTCCCATATTATACGCAACAGCCTCATACCCACTGCGTGGCGCAGTCAATATTTGGCAAGATGGAACTAGGGAACTACTATGGAAGTCTCTTCCACTTGCATTCAAAGCTGTCTCTTCGAAGCCAAGGATACGTTTGGGCCATATTGCATGATGTAAAAAATCTACTACCCTTTTTTTATATTGAAGACTATCAAGAGCCGCCTGCTGGTAAGCGGCCGTGAGATCCAAATATGAGGTTATCAGGCACAAAAGAACAAACAAAGTACCTATTGAGTCTGTCATCCTAAACATGAAGGCCTGCTGTGAGGCCGTTTCAATCCCCGCCTAAAAACCCCATGATTGTAAAAAGGAGGAAAATGAACTGGAAGGGCATTCCACGACTTGGTGGCTCGGAGCAGGAATGAGGAGCTAAACATCTTGATGCGCGCCGTCATTGTCTGGATGGTATGATGGTATGTACCTGCATTAAATTGACTGCCGCCTAACCTTCGCAACCCCTTAGATAGGGGAACAAACCAACTGGATTACTATTAGTATATTTGCGATTAACCAACACAAATATTCTAATTAACAACAAATAATATTTTCTAAACTGTGATGAATTCCTCATGATATTTTCCCTCATCGTTTAGCCAGTGGTAGAATACGTTTCTTGCAAACTGCCATGAGCAATCTAAAACCAATGGTAGCCTTTCCATCGCGTGACAGAATTGATTATCACACCATAAACACAGGGGTAACTACAAACGGGTGGTACTTTTTGCTCGAGAGCCTTTCAAGTGAGCTTTATATTTCACGACACCTCCAAAAGGAAAATAATTTAGCTACTGATATATTAGCTACTAACTTAAAAAATCATCGAAGAATTCAGATGAGATTCAAACTCATAACCTTAAACAATCCAGGTGGCTATTCTACCAATTAAACCCCCGAAACCACCGACCGAACCCGTAACTAAGGCGACAAATTTTGTGTTTGATTTGCCATGACCTGTCGATAGCCTCATCATTCATTATTAAAAAATGGAAACATTACCTATTAAAAAATCCAGAGGTGCATGCTCAGATTCGAACCACAGCCCCCCCATGGAAGGGGCGTTCTTTTCAACTCGAAACATCTTAGCAGAAACAATTGCCTGAGGCCATTACTTTCATAAAACGTGAGTCGTGTTTCTCTTGAAAGGTGTGAATCTCATTTCAGCGCTTGGCGTTACTTTTTTGGCTTGTTTGTAATCTATTACATGTAGTGCCGATGTGAATTACAATTACATCAAAGTGCAAGCGAGTGTGTAACTAATCCTTATTTAAATTAACCATAGTTTTACAGAAAGCCGAAACAGTAAATTTGATTCTGAAGGTGTAGATTAGTGTATGGGTAAGGGTGTAGTTAAATAATATTTTTGTTTTCTATCAGCGCTCCTGTTAACTTGGCTGCATTTGTTGGGATTTTCAGTGTTAGGTGGCAGACGAACAGACGGATCATCTGATGGCCTTTGGACACCAGCTACACTAGCGGAGTCACAAGTGGAATACCAACCTTTTAACCTCTTTTCTTTACGATTGGGCCTACGGCACCCTCACTCGATAAGACACAGCGCTGCTTCACGCCCGTCTTCTGTGAAGCCTAGGTATCACTCTGGCCAGGCCGACCCATTCATGCCGAAGCGTGACTCGGCTGCCATTACCGTAATATCGTGGGAGGAAATTTAAGAAATTTTATAAGGATTTATAATTGATATTTGTTAGTGAAGGACATTTTTAGAATTAATTAGGTGACTTTTTATATAAATTAATTTAATTGTAGTAAATTTATTAGATCACCTAGCAAAAGGTTCTGAAATTACTTTTACGTCTAGAACAAATTATATTTCAGATTGATTTTACAGCTTGTGCGAATTTCTTTAGTGTCTTTTTAATTGATGAGATGAGTATCTATAAGCTATTAAAAGTTTCAACTCTATATTTATCTTTTGTAGCGCGAAATAGATATCGGCGGCTAATTGGCAGAAGCGTTGATATTTTTCGAAATTCACGATACATTCCTACAGTTTACGCTTCGCAAGAAGCTTATTGAACTAAGTACAACAATTAAAAATGTAGGATTGTGTGCCATACCTACTTTTGGAAAGTAACTAGCTACTTTTGTGTAGAAAGTTTGTTGCCAATTTAACAAATGTGAAATTGGCCTTGTTTGCTTTTAATAGATGAAAATATAGGTATCCTTTATTGCACAGAAATAGAATACAAGAATAGATGGGTTGTACGTAGGTACAACAAAAGTTAAACTTGCTGATTTCAGGCACTTGCTACTTTGAGTATTGCTGTACATACAAGATGAAATTTTAATCACTATACAATTTTTTAGCTTTCTCCTAGAAACATGGGTCAAATTATGGCTTTTCCTTAACTTTCATTTATATCAGACTAATCACGCGACCGATATAGTATGGGAAGTTCAAAGTTTTTGTCGTATTTCGTGGTACTAATAAATATTATTTCTTGGACAGAGTTGTGCACTTACAGATTCTGAGTCGAGCTTAAAAAAATGTATAATCTGAAGACGGGTGCTCACGTTGCGATACTATCCTGACGTTTGTGCGATCAATTATACTTCTACTTGCGTACGAGATTCTTCGAGAGACATCTATTTAAAGTTCATACAAATTGTCAACGCACACGCTACAATTACTGTGAGAAGTTCGTGATAGGTATTGATTTTATTCGGGTTCCCAAATTAGCGTTTTGAGTTATGCTTACTGAGTAAAGAATGAAAGAAAGAAGAAATGTTTATTTGGAACCATAAATTTACGAAACATAAACAAAACAACAGCCTTAACTTATTTAAACTACAAATACAAACAAAAATATACAATTGGTACCAAAATGGTCTCCGCTCAGTATCCGGCTGAGCGTGTCACACATTGTGTCACGCTCAACCACTGGTATTCTGCGGATGCCAGAACGTGCCAAATGATTTGATAAAAATTAAATGTAGATCCATTACATTATTTATTAGCGTGATAGAAAAAAAATCGCGAAATCATTGGTAGGTACATTTATAAATCTCTTAAAAATTCTCATAGTCGTCCACTTTTCCTAATTGAACAGTTTAATTTTAAGCCTCGCCTAAACCTCTATAGAGAACTAAATTCGACTCACTGAGTGACAGACAGGTGGTTCCAATTACCTAACTTTTTAATGGCGCAGTCGGCAGTCCACGTACATTTTTAATTGTCGGATCAGTTTGATAAGCTGAGCAGTTGGAAAGGGGAAAAATTTAGAAAACAAGCTTAACTTTTACCCTACTTTGGAAAATATAAAGGTTATGGGTTTGTTTACGGATACATTTTTGGAAAGTCACATTTTTGGAGAGGAAAAATATTATGCTTTTTTTTTGTTTGAAAGTTATACTTAATAGTCTTAGTATTTTTAGTTAGATTTAGTTGCCAACTTAAGATGGCCGCCACCATGAAATGATGAATTTCATATTTTCACCTGATTCCCGTAATATAATTGTCAAACGAAAGGGCTGCGGTAGTAGAAGGTAGGTATAATATATTATGACAGTTTGTCGAGAGTTTTACAAATTTTCAATATTTGCACATTTGATTACTTTCTATTTATTACGCATAAAATTGTAAACCGTTTTCCAAACAAAACTAAATGGCTTTTTGAAGTTTGGAACAGCGCCATCTATCTTGACTTAAAACTAATCTCCCGAAACGATGTGAGGGCAGACCACTAGTAGTTAAATATTTGTCCATTTAAATTTAACAAGAGTAAAAATAAATGAACTCGACATAACACACCACATGATTGGTGACGTTTCACAAAAGTAGGCCGTGCCCCGTATTATTAACAAGAATAATAAGCTTGTTAAACATGGCTAATGTCATTTCCCCCTTCTTGATGGTGACACTAACTAGTGACGTTAATAGCTCTACGACTTTGCATGTTTATATAACCCACGTGTCCATTAATATAACCTGTCAAGGAATATAGTTGACAGGTGTATAATTCTAATATAAGTACAGGGTTGATTTAAAGTTCTTAAGTCAGTTTAAGGGTCTTAAAGGATGTATAACTTCATACTAAGTAGTTCAACTTGTGTTGCAGATAACTAACTATAACTGTGGGAGAGCCACGCTTCGGCATGAATGGGCCGGCTCGACTGGAGTGATACCACTGCCTCACAGAAAACCGGCGTGAAGCAGCCCCTGTGCTGTGTTTCGCCGAGTGAGTAAGGGTACCGGAGGCCCACTCGGGGGGAAGGGGATAAAAGGTTGGCAGCGCACTTGTAACTCCACTGGTATTGCAAGTGTCCATGGGCGGCGGCAATTGCTTACCATCAGGTGATCCACCTGCTCGCCTGCTACCTATCACATAAAAAAAAAACTTGTGTTACAGATATCAGACAACAGATGATCACAAAAAATACTTAAATGCAACCAACGCAAGTGTGATGAAAGACAAAATATTTGTCCAGTGTCGGGATCGAACCCCCCGTTGGTGTGAGGCAAGGTTTCTAACCAAATACACCATCAGGCCAGTCAATTAAAACGACAGTGATAATTATTTTCAATCGTATATTTTTATACTAGCGTAAAAGTAGCGTAAAAGGTCGGCAGCGCATTTGCGACTCCTCTGGTGTTGCAGGTGTCCATGGGCGGCGGTAATCACTTACCATCAGGTGATCCACCTGCTCGCCTGCTACCTATCACATAAAAAAAAAAAAAAAAAAATGTCCTTTCTCAGGGTCTAGATTATTTGTATACCAAATTTCATTTAAATCCGTTGAGTAGTTTTGGCGTGAAAGAGTAACAGACTGACAGACAGAGTTACTTTCGCATTTATAATATTAGTATGGATATTGGAATATTGTGACGGTACTCTAACGGGACCAAGACCGGAACTCGCGTATACTCGTACGTTGGCACATTGTTGATGAGGGGGGTTATTTCCGGCGGGAATATTTTGAAAAGAGAATTATGGAATAAAAGCCCTGCGAGAGTGAAACAGCTAATATTTCCTGCCAGTCCTTTCTTTATTGTTTGTTGTTTCGAGGCCGTATCGATTTTATGGCTATTGTTGAAGATGAAACTTAACGGTGTAACAAAAGAGAATCGTTCAGCCTTGATCTTCAACTAAATAAATGATGTGATAATGACAAAGGTGAAATCCGGCGGAGCTCAGCGCAGTGATGTAGCTAAAAACGGGGTTAATCGGGTCTTTAATTAAAAGTAAATGTGTTCAGAGTGATGGAACTCAAGTGGAATTGGGCAAGACACCTAGCCAGGCGAGGTGATGGCAGGTGGAGTAAGCTCCTTACCGAATGGTGCCCTAGAATGGGCAAACGAAATCCTGGTCGTCCAGCAGCACGATGGGTCGATGATATCACCAAAATAGGAGGTCCTGCTTGGATCCGAGCAGCTCAGGACCGGGAACTTTGGCGGAAAAGAAAGGAGGCCTATACTCAACAGTGGGTACTGCCGGGCTGATGATGATGATGATGAAATGTGTTCAAAAAGACCTAGTTGCAGAAATTTGAGAGTGTCGGTCAAGGTTTTTGAATAAACTATAATTTGACAAAAAAACTAGAGCACTCCTGCTATTTTTGTATAAAAATGAACCATTTGTAGTTAAACACGGCCCTATAGAAAACAGACGTGAAGTAGCCACCCGCGCTGTTTCTTCGTGTGAGTGAGGGTATAAGAGGCTCAATTGGGGGATAGAGTATTAAGCGGTGGCAGCGCCCTTGTGACTCTACTGGTGTTGCAGGTGTCTATGAGCGGCGGCAATCGCTTACCATCAGGGATCCGTCTGCTCATCTGCCGAAGCGTGGCTCTCCCACGGAGAACTGGACTGGACTGCTCTGTGAAATTTACTTGTTAGAAACAATCGCAGGTCAAAAATACTATCCTATAAAAACGAACATAAAGGAAAAAAAATGCATCTCGCACCTAAGCTTGGCCATTTTTTTTTATGTAATAGGTAGCAGACGAGCAGGCGGATCACCTGATGGTAAGCAAATTGCCGCCGCTCATGGACTCCTGCAACACCAGTGGAGTTACAAGTGCGCTGCCAACCCTTTATCCCCTTCCCCCCGGGTGGGCCTCCGGTACCCTCACTCACTCGGCGAAACACAGCACAGGGGCTGCTTCACGCCGGTTTTCTGTGAGGCAGTGGTATCACTCCGGTCGAGCCGGCCCATTCATGCCGAAGCGTGGCTCTCCACAGTTAACAGTTTTGAAAATTTATTTATTTATTCAAATATACTTGGTATTTTACAGACTACAAATAAACCTCAGAAACCCCGGTACATGTAACATGGATGGGCCGATGAAAATAGGCGTCTAGTAGCGAATCTGTTTGAATACAGCACTTTCCTATTACGAAGTTGGCGGGGCGGAACATCCATGGCCAGCTGGAGCGGATTAAAGTTTTATCATAAACCCGTAGATCGTAAGTCGTAGTGGACGGTTAGGGCCACAACACACATGCTACTTTTTGGGTTTTATTTAAAAGGTCAGAAAAAAAAATAGATGACTGGTCTGGACTGGTGGTGGAATTTATTGAGGTCTCTAATATGATGTCTTTCTAAATTGTATAGTATTCCTTTCCTTCCTTTTAAACTCGGAGCAATTATATAAACATATCAAACAAAAAAACAAATCCATAGGCATAAGGCATGTCTGTAAACCCACCATACTTTAGAAAAAAGACAAGTGGGTCTTCAGATGGAGGAACAACTGGCGTATTAAAACTGGTTGAAGATAGAAGTAGTGGGTAAAGATTGGCATAGTTCCATCATCATTATCATCATTTCAGCCAATAGACGTCCACTGCCGGACATAGGCCTCCACCAAAGTTCTCCACACAGATCGGTCCTGTGCCACCCGCATCCAAGGGACTCTCGCGACCTTCACCAGATCGTCGGTCCACCTGGTGGGAGCCCTGCCACGGCTGCGGCCTCCAGACACTGTGACATAGTGGAGAACATTTAGCGAAAGAATTGGAACTGCAACCGTTTAGTATTAACAATGGAAAGCAAATAAGTACGAAACGAATAAACCAGTGACTGCCAAAGTTGTTCCAACCACTAGCCAAACAGAGTGTAATAGTGTGTGTGTCTGATTAAACATGAGATATGAACCTAAAAATGGAACGTATGAGTTTGCCCTTATTGAAACGACTTGTTACCTTTCACGAGGATTTGCCCACTATGTTTGGTCAGGACTGCATAATTTTAGATTCTATGAGTAAAACTTATTAGTACTTTAATCGATATTAATACACCGTGCTTTTTTTTTCGATATTATTTTTCTAATAATACACCGTGCAGCCTTACTCACTTTTCGAAACCATTATACTTATGTAAACAATATTTTTTCCCATAGAACATCTCAAAAAAATGTGATTGCCTTCTCATACAAATTGCATTGATATTTTCTTTAGACTTCTGTTTCTTAGAGAGAAATAAAATTGTTTTTATCAGTATAATGCTCTCAAAAAGTAAGTATGATGGTTAAAGTAGCAACAAAGTAATCTTAATTTAAATATGTTTAACCTTTGTGTATAATTACTTATCCTTTTATTCAGAAATCTATTTTAAATGTCATTTAAAATGTACACATTCATTACCAAAACCTCACCGAGATCGTAACATCAATCGTCGCGTAGCACACGTAGCACATTGCTACGTCGTAGACTACAGCGCTGTGCTACGATAATCCACATGCTACGTCGTAGCCTACTAGGCCGCTGACACGATAGCTTGTAATCTTGATAAGACTCATTCTACAGACTGTAATACTATAGTGATTTGTGGTACTTACCTATTATATTGGTTTTACAATTGTATGTTATGGTGTCCAAATTAATAAAATGTATTTTTGTCTTTTTTTTCATTCTTTCTTTCATTTTGTCTACTAGCTAGGCATCAACTCGCTCTGTGGAAAACAGCCTTTATTCTATTAAACAAAAATGAAAATATTAATAAATTCGTTATTAAAGAAGCGAGCAGACAACTTCTAGTCCTCCAGGCCTAAGGTTGCCACAAAATTGTTTATATTTCGGACGGATTTCCATTTTAAAACTTCAATGAAGCCACGGCGTGCATAATCTTGAGATGAGAATCACAGGCAATGACCCAGAAAATTCAATTACCTTCCCTACTATTCACGCATTCTAATGTACGAAGGCTGGGCGTGTTACCAAATCTAATCAAAGTTTATGGTTGCCCTTGCGGTTTTTGCCGTTTTACCTTCAAGGGAGGTGAGGCTAAAGTAGTGAGTTAGGCGGGAAGGAAAATGGAGCTTCAATCAAAAATGTATACGAGTAGCCGCAGAACTGACAACCGTTGGAGCCATAAAGTCCTTGAGTGGAGACCGCGACTCGGTCAAACGTAGTGTTGGACGCCCTGCTACAAGATGGGATGACGACATTCGAAGGCTGGCTGGAGTGAGCTGGATGAGAGTGGCCGAAAATCGGGAGCGGTGGCGTGCATTGGGGGAGACCTATGTCTAGCAGTGGACGAGCGTGGGTTGCTGATGATGATGATGAACCAAGAGTAGCTAAGACACAAAACCTTGAAATAATTTGGCAACCCTTTTTGCGCAGTGGTTTGAGCAACAGTTGAGGCGCAAGGGTCGCGAATGCGATTCCCGCTCCAGCGCAAATGTTTGTTGTTAAAACAAATATTTGTTTTGAGTCTGGGTATTTGATGACAATGTGATAGGTGGCAAACGAGCAGATAATGATCATCATCTGATGAATGAGTCACAAAGTGATCTGCTAACCTTTTAATCCCCTTTCCTTCAGATTGGGACTGGGTCGGTATTGATTGTGAGTTTCTCGTGTGATATTAAATAGTAGGTACCTATTTAAAAACATCTTTTTTAATGAAGACCATCGTACCTATTGGTACCTACTTTTAAATAAGGGCCTGATTCACAATTTTAATAAAACGTCACATAGCTATGAAATACTAGCTATGCATCGCAAATTTTGAGGATAAAAGGTGCGATTTTTATCTGGTAAGCTTAATTTACTACAATATTTATCATGGACATGAAGTAACCTACGCTATTAGACAGACGTAAAACGCTACAACATATAGCTTATATAGAACATACGCTAAAGTTATCCGTATATTGTGTAACAGACCTTAAAAACATATTCTCTCTTCTTGAAAATCTCGCAGTTCCCGCCACCAAGTCCCGAAGCCTTATTGTTTATGCTAAATCACCGACGCCAATATACCACCGAATTACATTCTATTGTCCAACTTAAAATGTACAAGGTGTTTCATCGACCTTTTAACCGTCTCAAGGAACTGAAGGAAGCTTTTATGGGGAATTTAGGCTGTTTATACATTGTGTGGGTGAAAAAGTAATGGTTAACTGTTAATTTCGTTGGGTTTTGACCAACTGTCCTAGTTCCTTTCCAATTTGAGTTCCTTGTCCTATTATTAAATTGTCGTTAGTTTGCTTGGTATAAACGGGACAGAACGCAGGGATATTTTAATATAAGTACATTATAGCACTGCTTGATGTTTTGACCACATTATAACGGCCGTGGTCACAAATGGACTCCGCTTGTGACCATAGTAAATATCATTGCGTTTAGTCCCGTTTATATCAAGTATTTGTATAATGCAACGCAATTATGTAGGTACAGGTGTATCAAAATATATCTAGTTAATATATTATAAAGTTGCTATTTACAACATCACATGTAATTATAAAATGATTCTCCATAAACAAACCAGCTATTTTAAGTAGTTGTATATCCATAATCTAAGTATTATTCATAAGTTAACGATTATAAACCTTATAGCTATGGATATTTTTATTTTCGACTTGTAACTGGATTAAATTCCAAAAGTGTCAAAAAGCTCTCTTTTGCGAATGGAGCCTTTATTTGCGCTGACCGGACCTTTTAAAACGTTCACATATCTATAGGGTTTATAAATGATCGAAGCTAAACTTACAAAAAATATGATTGTACATTGTAGGTAGGATAGACTATTTATTTTCTTCAGTTCTGCCATTTTTCTAAATAATAGTACCACTACGTGTTCGTAAGGGATTGCCAAATGATAGAGCAAAATTGAACTCTATCCGCACGTATCGGGAACTCAGTATCTCTCAGATATTTATTTTCTATTTGTCTATCTGTAAATAATAAAGTTTGCTCGAGAAAGCCATTAATTCAGGAGAACGTACTTCCAGCGTTTATTTCTCGATATTTATAGAAGAAATAATTGAAATAGAGCTAATTTTTAAAATAAAATTTGTAGCTGCTTCATCATAACGTTTGTAGGTACGTCATTTTTCTTTTTTGCTACATAAGGACAAAACTTATAAATGTATTTTGAACAATTAGTTTTATTTTAACGGTTTTTAATATGACTTTAATATTAGGTGAAATAGCATTTAACCAAAATATTATTGATTGCGGGTACGGGGTACGTAAAATTCTACAAAACGCCAAAGTCACAAAAATATAGTTAACTAAGTTGACACAATCCTTGATGTTATAGAACCTTCGATAAATTTCCATCGTCAACACGTTAGGTTCGGTCAACTCGGAATAAAAGACTTTATTCATTAAAGATAAGCTCTATTTCCGTATGCAGGGGCACAAAGTCGTAACATTATTAGTCAAAAGTACAACTCTGTCCTCTAAAATTACTATTTTAGGAAAGTAAGCATGATGAATTGCAACCTAATTAAATTTTGTTGACATTAATTATCAATTTGTAATTTTGTTAAATGTAATTTATATATTTAATTGAATTTTGTTGACATTACTATGTCAACAAAATTCTACGCAGGAATAAAGTATTATTCTAAAATGTAATGTATATACACCTGAAAAGGTAAAATTTAGCTGGTTTTTCCGCTAAAGCAAATGCAACTGCTAATTATGTACCTAAATTTATATATACAATAAACTTCATAAACTTCATAAACCTTCGTTTCCCGGAGGTGCATGATTTTCTCCACTAAACTACCATCGGTCTTTTTGCATTAAATGAGCGTCTGATAATATTGGCAGGTCATACAATAAATTTTACACAAACACGGACGATTTCGAAAGCTTATTGCAATTCAGGGAATCATACATAAATAATTAACCATTTATCATTTGCATTTCAAATGACTTGGTTGAACATAAACGTGTTTCTGAATATTATTATTATAAGTATTAAAACCAAAATTTATTTTTAAAAATGATACGGCATTTTGTGGAGCGGCGGCCATCTTGGATTTAAAATTCATTTATTTTATAAATGCTACAATACAAGTCCATTTGTTTGATGCCTTTATTGAGGAAATTCAAATATGTAAGTGTAATTTCGTAAAGGCAGCTATCAAAAGGTAACTTAAACCGACCCCTGACCGATTAAACTTTCAGGGCCTCGTTCACCACCTCCGAGTAAAGTGTCAAGTAATTTACTTGTCAATTATAGTAGGGTTCGGAGAAAATTGGCCCCTCGTATTTGTATTGAAAAAAATATTTAAATTAAACTAGGCCGCGGACCAGGGGCCAATTCCGAACCCACTATAATTGACAAGTAAATTACTTGACACTTTACTCGCAGGTGGTGAACGAGGCCCTCAGACAAATAAAACAAAAACCAAATGGGTTCCATTGTTCAAGAGCTCTCATGCCACAGACAGACACTCACATAGAGAGACCCACAGAAAGGCAGACAGACACACACCCACAGATTATTAATAGGAAAAAAAATACATATAATCGGTAGTTTTTTGCCATGAAGGTACCCTCTTTGATTCACGAAAATTCAATCTCAAAGACTAACCCAAATATAAACATGTACTATATAATATAAAACGTGTAAAGCTATGTGTGAAAAGTAGCAATACATTTGGAATTTGAAATGTGATTTTACCAATTTCTTAGACAAATTGATAGAAGTCTACAAAACGCCTGTCGCCTGGAATGTTACATCGATAATAACCAATCGTATTTGTAAAATAAAATAAAAAATATTTTCAATGCTCAAACTAAAAGCAGAATGTTTTCGTTTAAAAATCAGTTGGCTTTAGATTTCTCTAAGTCGTTCAAATTTCGGAGTCGCTTTATGCCTTAATTTTTTTTTCTTCAAATATTATGTACTAACGACGCTACGCACAGTTTCAAAGGAAAATGTTTTTGTGCCCAACCAAACGTCACTAATGCTGATTGACTTATTTATCTTTCACGAGAAACCAAAAGGCGAAAGCCGATTTTAGAACAAGTCAAGTGGATGGCTAATCTACATAGCCTTTAGCCTTTGGGATACAAACGGTATACATTTTCATCTATTTTCTCTAGAAGACGGTAATGTCTTTAGAAATTACTGTGCATTACCATCGAGATGGATTTTTTAGCCCTGGAATCAAAATCAAGTCAATCAAAGTTATCGCTACTATGATGGAATTAGGCTTATCCACCACACTTGTCTAATATGGATCGATCACAACCCGAGCTATGTTTGAAGAATTCGAAACATGTTTTTGCTCGGCCCCGGAATCATAAAATCATGGTATTGAAACCACTAGACCAACGCGGCGTTGAATGTAGGTATATTCAAGGTGTATTTTTAATCACTGTCCAACTTTTTAAGCTTTACATAGAATCTGTAAGTGAACAGCTTTCTCCTTAGAAACATGGGTCGAATTATGTAAATTTTTGTATAATTTTCATACGAATCAGACTGAGCATGCCTTCGATATAGTATGGGAACTTCAACATTTCTTGGAGAATTTTTTTCTTGGAGAGAGTTGTACACTTACAGATTCTGAGTCATGTAAAAAAAAGTATGGGTACTATAAATTTACCTTATATAACATTAAAATACAAACATAACTACAAAATATAGAAGCAAATTCCCTGACAGGATTTCGAGTTATTCTAAAAATACCGAAACGTTTCCGAAATCGATATGATAATTTATTACTTAACAATGAATCGAGGCTCGCGTGAGAGGTCGACCGTCATCGCGATTAAATATACACCGTTCAATTTGTTTGTGTTATTAGCCCGTGTTAACCGAAATAGGCTGATACGTGGGGTAAATGTCAGGGACTGATGCGGGAGTGACAGGTACCCATCATCTTTGACTCAGAGAATAACTTTAACATTTTGTGTCCACCAAATATAGCTTCATGGACGCGGTTTTGTTACGTCGATGGTAGAGAGGAGTACCTAAAAAGGTAAGGGAGACCGTGGAGGGTTGACGGGGGGTTGATAGTTGATTGGGTAGGTTGACTTCTACTGCTCATCTGGGATAAACAGTAGGTCCTGCTTTGAGCGGGCCACTGCCTGAATTCCTTCCCAGGCAGTGGCCCGTTCGGAGTAGTCAAAGTTGATCAACTAGTAGACATATCCCCTTCTCGCTCTAACGAAGAAAGGGGCGTCGCTCTTGACCGGCTTCTTGTTAGGAGAAGCCCCCCTCAAAAAGAGTATTAGGAGGAGGTAGAGGGATATGCAAAAGACAACGTCGGCCCATTAAACTCCGGGTCGACGGCATTCCCCCAACGCAAAGAGGCCAGTTAGCGACTGGTATGGGGGCATCGACGTCGACGTTGCACAGGCCTCCTCTGCCCAGTTAGAACGGTTTGATGCTCCTGGCTATCCCTATCACTCCAGAACACAGGGAATGGATAGTTTCAAGCCGCACGCGGGCGTTCAAGGGACGTGAAGAGACACTTCTTAGTCCTATTCTCATATTCCCTCCCCACTTTAGCGTAGACGGGAGCACCCCGGGACGTGAAGTAAGGTTCTTCAACCAGTACTCATGTCTCCTCTCCACTCTGGCGACGAGGGAGCGCCGCTGGGGTTTAGTCGGTATGCCTCCGGCCGCTGCCGGAGGAGAGCCCGACAAAACCCGCCTGCCCCCCGGCAGGAGGGTATGCATAAGGACGCATTCCCCAGCGACAAAAGAAAAAAGGTGTTTTTATAACACGTCATCACCGCACGATGGTCTGTAGATAACTCCTAGTTGTGAATTGTTTTTTTTTTATTATCAAGTTAACTATGATAGTTTTCTTTTTTAAATATAACATCTTTTCTGCTTTCACCCTACATTTATACGTTCGAAAACATTACCTTCCTTTTTTCGGCAGTCGGGTAACAAGCTGAATGTTGATTGGAATATCAGAAACCATCCTCCCCAAACTAAAAGCAATAACAAAACTACCAGTTAATAAAACAACCCAGATCAAACATTGGGCCGAGGCGTCAACTATTCGTTCCGACAAAGTTTCTGATTCCCAAATCTGGCTAATAAGTCGTCAAAACTATAAGGTGCCAGCCCAATCCGAAGTGACAAAGGTTCGAGGCGTCGAACACTACACGAAACTTTGATTAGATTTGTAGCCCGTTTTCTGACTATCCATTAGAATGCAAGCGGGAGAGGGTCGTAATTGAATTTTTCCAAGTCATCGGACATGGCTTTTTCTCTTTGTTACGTTGGTGGCACCTTTTAAAAATATCTGTCCGTGATATTATTTAGATGGGACCCAAGAGTAGCTGCGGTGCTAGAATAATGAACTTTTGGCGGAGTGATAACTCTGAAGAATTTTGTTATGACTGTTCGCTTGGAACGCTCAGTTTATAGTTTAATTTTCTTTTAAGGACGAAGACAATATCATGGGCTAGACAAAGACACAAGACTGGCACACAGATTGAACTAATTACAATCTATCTTTTTCTATACAATATACAAATGGACAGCGGAAATTGCTGACCATTAGATAATCCGTCCGCTAGTCTACCACCTATCACATAAAAAACACATAGCTCCACAATCTAATTGTGAAGTGTTTCGTGTGACAGGTAGCAGACGAGCAGTAAGGCTGTGGTATCACTCCGGTTGAGCCGGCCCATTCATGCTGAAGCGTGGCTCTCCCACGGTTAATTAATTTATTGATTTAATGCTTCATGCGATGCTAAATAGTAATTTAAATTGTATTTCGATACATATCGGCTAAGTGATTTAATATTAATCCTTCGATTAATTGGGAAATAACATTCGATTTGTGTTTGCTAATTGAATGTTTTGGGTCATATTAAAGTATTTAAAAGGGGGTCAAAGGCTGGCAGCACACTTGTGACTCTGCTTGTGTTACAGGTGTCTATGGGCAGCGGCAATCGCTTAATATGATAACAGCAAATAAATAAAAAAAGCTTGACTGAAAAGACCTCAAAATATAAAATAATTTTATTGTCAAAGCATATTAAGCTGTCATAAATTCCGAATAGGTATTTGAGTTGCTATTATTTTGTTTCAGACTATCAAATTATCTTTCTGCAATAACTTTTATCTGAAATTGGAATAAGTCCCATGTGGTTTCAGGCAGTTATTTTAGTTTTATGTCATTAAATGCATCGGTTGTTAAATTTTTTATTACTTAGTCATTTTTATTTGAAATGCCTCATGCACAATTGCAGAAACATCCATTAAAATTGGCGTTAGTTTAATTTTGTCAAAGTGGCAATTACGGTCTTTTTAGTTTTACAACATTTTAGATTAAATTAATACCTACTATAGATAGAAAGATAGATATTCTTTATTGCACAGAAAAAGAACACATGAGTGAAACAACTGCAATAAACAGTTTTTTTTATGTGATAGGTACCTAGCAGACGAGCAGGCGGATCACCTGATGGTAAGCAATTGCCGCCGCTCATGGACACTTGCAACACCTGTGGAGTTACAAGTGCGCTGCCAACCTTTTATCCCCTCCCCCCCCGGGCAGTACAATAGGCGGCCTTATTGCTTGTAGCGATTTCTTGCAGACTACTTTTAGGTACTATGTTGCATAATATAATTTCTTATACGAATGTTGTTACCATGGTGAAGCGTAAGGCTTAAATATATTTTTAATTTTTTAATCACATTAAAAGAATACTTAAACTTTTCATACACCCAGGCAGAAAGCACTCTAAAGGCCTCTTTTATAAAAACATGACACCCACATAATATTATTGTAACAAAACCCGCCTTCTTAATTCAAGGTTCCGTGTTTTTGTATTCAAAATTTAAATTTTGCATGTTTTAATCTTATTATGAATTTCATAAAGCTCACATTTTCCTCAACAGTTGCGCCCCCTATAGAGTAGCAGAGAGTGTGAATAGTTTACAGAGTTGAAGGTCTAAACAACGCCTATGTCTCCTCCCCACTCTGGCGATGAGGGAGCGTCGCTGGGGTTTAGTCGGTATGCCTCCGGTCCCACCCGGAGGAGAGCCCGACATAACCCGCCTAGCCCCCTGCAGGAGGGTATGCATAAGGAGTCGCAAGACCACGTTGGCCCACTTCGGGTCAGCGGCATTCCCCAGCGTCAACAAAAAAAAAAAAGGTATGGTCAGCCATTAATGTGCTTTGCTTTAGTTTACAGTAACAAAGAACTCAAAATTGGTCAAAACTCAACTAAATCAAATGACCCGTCTATTCGTTTTCCAAAATGGTGTAACTCATATCACTATAAAACTTGATTACACCAAACTTTTCCTAATGCTAAATAAAATCTCTGTGTACAGATAGTTTATCTGTCAAATGAATCATCTGGTACCCATAAAAATTATATATATTATCACTTAGCACATGAAGACACTTTGTGCATGTATGTTATATTATATTCATACTCATACGTATTAACAAATTTTTTTTGGAAAAGCTGGTTTTTATTTTTATGGTATAGGTACTACACTACAACATATTATATACTAGAGTCATAAGGTATGGTGATAATAGAGTTGATTTGCCAAATACTTATTTTTTATTTCTCCAAGCATTTTTCCTTCCTTAGTATCAAATACATTTAATTCCAAAACTATTAAGATAATTTTGCAGATTGTTGTTACCTAACATGGTGCGGTCTGAGCGGCCTACCATCTTGCGTTGTTTTTACCTTCCCTTCTGTCGTTTGCTTACTCATGAGTTAACAGCTAAATTATGTAAAACTTTTAATTGTCTCTCCCCCTATCTTCATTAACATTGGAAGATGGTAGGTGTTTTGTTTGGACATAAAGTTGATAACGGTCTGTGTGTGTATTATTTTGATGTTTAATCCTTTATGAAAATAAAGGCTTAGAAATGTTACTTTCGTCGGTAGTTTCTTTGCTCTGACAAAAATGCTAAACACGAGTCTGTTACTGAACAATAATATCAAAATGTCGTATGTACCTTGAGTACTAAATGACTTTTGATCATTTTTATTTATCAAGTAATTATTTAAAATCACTTCAGAATTATTGTAAGATATATGTTAATGATACAAAAGATACAAACATTTCCGATATAGAAAATGTTGTGAACATTACAAAATCTTTTTGTCATGTTCTCTGTCTAGAACCCTATGCTTTTATCAAAAGGTTAGTCCCTCAGAACAATAACTAAAGCTTAAGTTATTGTTCTGAGGTTAGTCCCCAAATTGGACCCGAGATGGCGGTGTGCATTTTTGCGCAAGACATGTAATTGACATTTAGAAAATATACCCGAATAGATCAAGCTACAAAGTGTGTCATTTGTAGTTGCCAGTACATAGTTAGGGTATCGCTTTTCCATTCTCAATTCATTATGCTTGAGTTTTATGTTACGATACGTGATTTTAGCCCTTCATGACAGAAGCTTTATAAAACTTAATAAGTATTTTTTTTGGTAAGTAAATGGTCGACAGCGCATTTTCGACTCTTCTGGCGTTGCGGGTATCCATAGGCGGCGGTAATCGATTACGATTAGGTGATCCATCTGTTCAGGGGCACACCCCCTATCTTACAAAAAAAAAAACTCAAAAGTGGCTCAACACAAAAATTAGAAGCCTTTTTCTTTTTAAATCTCTCTTTTGCGTATCTTCGCAAGATCGTATTGAGCATTTAAAACAGGAGCAGCATACTCGTATGCCTGTATCCGGTTTAACTGGACATGGGGTTCCATTAATCCATGCCATCCCTTCCGGACCTTAGCGAATCCAGGCTACTTGTGATGTCCGACCTATGTCTGATACCCTACCCTGCCATATACACTTGCGGGCAAAAATCCAGACCTTTTTATGTGAATAGACATAAACAGAAATAAACATAGACAGAAATCTGGAAGTTCTTGTACCCCTGTGCCTCAGAAAACACATTAAGCCTTTTTTTTATGTCATAGATAGCAGACGAGCAGGCGGATCACCTGATGGTAAGCAATTGCCGCCGCTCATGGACACTTGCAACCAGTGGAGTTACAAATGCGCTGCCAACCTTTTATCCCCTTCCCCCCCGGGTGGGCCTCCGGTACCCTCACTCACTCGGCGAAACACAGCACAGGGGCTGCTTCACGCCGGTTTTCTGTGAGGCAGTGGTATCACTCCGGTCGAGCCGGCCCATTCATGCCGAAGCGTGGCTCTCCCACAGTTAAAGCCTTAGGTTAAGTTAAATAACTAAAATCTTATAAATAAAAAAAATGGTTTAAGTAGGGCATTAACGTATTCTTTCCACGTAAAATAGTTTCAGTGACATGCCTAGCTTTTTAATAGTGAAACCGTAAAGTGTTATATGAGGTCTTGATCCAAATTTTTGCTCGCAAGTGTAATAGTTTATTTGAACTGATAAATAGTGCCCAGAGTCGGGTTTTAAAGATAATTTTATGTAATAGTTTGACTTCATACAGTTCCTGTCTGTTGGGTTTCAAAGGTCATACGGCAGTCGTTTCATTAAATTAACCAGATTGACCAAATCCTGGACCTTGCTCAGAGCGTACCTTGGGCTCCAAAGCGATAGCTTGGACGCAGCCGGGAATACAATGCTAAGATGATGATGGTGAGAAGCAGTCACCATAGATGAATTTCGTTTACCTACAATTAAAAAGGTTGCGGCATCAAAAGTTTTTTTTTAGTTGATAGGTGCCAGACGAGCAGACGAATCACCTGATGAATAGCGATTGCCGCCGCCCATAGACACCTTCAACACCAGTAGAGTCACAAGTGAGCTCCCATTCTATAACCATAAGTTTCCCCCCAATT